>SMGT01011598.1:274140-333192 GCA_004794575.1 Lanistes nyassanus
GGGGGGGGGGGGGGGGGGTAGAGTTTGGTATATTGTAGTGCTTTTGTTTTCAAGTATAAGTTTAAGCCTGTGTCTTGGCGAAACAGGATGAACGGTAGGTTTGCGCATGCGCGCCCAAGCTTGGGCAGAACGTCACTGGGAAAAAGAATTTCGCTCTCAGGACTCGAAGAACGACCGCCAACAAGTGAAGATCTCCGTCGATCTGCGTGGTCATCTGTACCAATGTGTGTGGGATTGGCACAGGCAAACCACGGGATCGAGACAACATTTACATTGGCTTCAACTTGCAAGTTGATTTTTTTAAAATCTAAAATGTGCCTATGACCGTCAGCAGCCATGGACATGGAGCAGGATGTGAAATCTATTGCAGGACACATTACACTACTAAAATTGTAACTACACATGGAATCCCCTATGTACTCAGACCGTCTCCATTGTCCCACTTAAAACTAGACATAAATGGACAGGAAATGAGCAGTTTGTGAGGTCATAACTGTCAAAAGTACAGTGTATCTCTGAAATTCGTCGCCCGTACTTTTAGCGTCACGAGATTCGCTAATGGGTCAAAATGGTCTAGTAACACGTATGGTTGTCACACTGCATTTGTATAATCCAATGAAGCTGCATCACACACCCAGCTGAATATCTTTTCTGGCGTGTGAGTAAATGAATGTGTTAACTGAGAATTCATTGCCATTTTTATATTGTCAATAAAATTAGCTGCCCTTAACATAGTCCTTTACGTCAGCATTGAAGTCTTAAAATGTGATCAAGACATTTTTAGATCCCGAATAAACATAGGACAGGTCTCGGCAAGTGCAGGTGCGTAGACTTCATAGGTATTTAATTTTACGTAAGCAGTAGAAACAGATGATCTAAAAATAACGGTGATGTTAAAATGTAGTCTGCAAGCCACTTCGGTTGTGACAGAAAATATAAACATTACACCCTGGCGGAAAACGAAAATGTACACTTCTCGGAATACCTTATAAAGGATCACTGAAAGTCCACTGTATTCCTTGCTGTGTATATAAATACACACACGATTAGTCATACGTAGCCACATTTCTTGAACACCAGGTTAAGACTGTAGTTTAGCATCAATTGGTCTGGAAAAAATCTACACTGCTGTGGGAAGATAAGTTGTTTAATGAACAATGCCAAGCTGGCTTCAGAGTCCACCATGCATGAGGAGGGTAAATGTAGTGAAGGGTGTTGGGGAAGGGGACGAGGCAGGTAACCCTTTCCTCCGTCTCCGATGATCAGCCCTGTGAACAGGTGCCAAGCGAGGGAGAAAAATCGGTATCCGAACCCACAGCTTTCTGCGGCCTTGTCTACCGATGGCAAACACGAAGTCCCGCAATGTTCCAGGCGCCCATCTCCCCTTCACCCATGGGAAGGTGGGCAGTGGAAGCTGCATGAGTTGACGTGTGGCATTTAAAACAACATGCAGTGTGTTGGGGCCAGGGTGCAGCGGGTAAGGTGAGGTGGGATGAAAATAGTCGTATCTGCTGAAGCAGCGATTATCTCTTGGTCAGGACCCGTGTTCTGCAGGAGAAGACAATCGAAGTTACATTACAGCAAGAGATGCAAAATTCGTATGCTACATCAGGATGTGTGCTGGAAGCTGAGAGTGGGTTGCTCTAATGTAATTGCCTCGTTACTGGGAGACCAAACTAAAGATCTATACTATGCAGAATAGAACGTTTGTTCAAACACCAAGAGAACGACTGCAATGAGCAAGGAAGAGGGCAACGGTGCACAATCAGAGGCTGGTTTCATGAGCATCTAGAGTTGGAAGTATTTAAAGGGATGCCCCAGGGCAATATATTATTTTGAAAATTGCGTTTGAGGGATATTGCGGCGTGGGTGGGGGCTCCAGCATAACTTTTATGGTCATTGGCTGCTTAACGTCTTGCTGGAAACTGGGTACATATCAGGACGGTGGACTATTGGGGGGTTTGGGGTCCTATTACTATGCTATGCACTGAAAGAACCACCCGACTGATGGCTGCAGTAAGATGGCCAGTGCGGACAGTTATCATGTGCGGGGAGATGGCCGAATGGAGTATGCACATTCTATAACTCCAGGAAATAATCCTTGGCTACACCAGGATTCGAACCAGCAACCTTCTACATGGTAGTCCACAGCTCTACCAACTGAGCTATCAAGGCCTCCCCTTCTCTGCTGCAGAACTTCTGTTGCTGCGTGACGTCTCTTTGATCATGACTATATGGCACGTGTATGACATGGTGATTCACGCGATTTGTAAACTCAGTGAGAATAACAAATTTCTTGTGCATGAATGTCTGCTCTAACCAACTCAAAAGATTTGTTTTACGCGAGAAACTGCAAATTTGCTAAATGTGTCCCGTGCGCATTATGTTTTTTCCTCAACAAAGGCATATACCGTCATACAAGGATCTGTGATAGAACTTTTCTTTGAGGTGCAATAGCTAGCGCTTATTCCCCTCCCAACGCCCCCCCCACCCCATTCCAACCATCTGGGGTTTAAAGTGAGGGCCGACAGCTGTTGTATGGGACTGGTCAAAGTTGATCAAGTATTGTACCTGTAATGGATCGGCATAGAGATTTGAACATCTTCATTTGCACGCGCTACTGCGTAAAAACCCATGGCTCAAGCGTCTACATCTAGTGGCGGGGGTGGGGCTGGAGCTGGGGGAGTGAGACAGAGTATGATTTAATCTTTTATTTATCCTTTTGAGGATATTTAAAACGTGTAAACCTAGATTTCACCCGACGTAGCAGCCAGAGATGTTGCTGTAACAGCAGACGAGCGCGAGCAGCAGCAGCAGCCAATCAAAAGGCGAGCGGCTTCGCGCAACAGTCAACGACGGATGCTGACAGCCATTGGCGGGGTGTACTGCAAGAAGTGCGTATGGTAGTACAGCACTGTGCTGTGTGACGTCGGGATGAGATGAGATGTTCGAGGATTTGTAAATATTCACTAAGTTTCGTGCGTGAGGTTTAACCGACTTGACAGGAAATACACACAAGAGTGTTAATAATTGTTCGGGTATGTACTTCGTCTATTTTTTTAATTATTATCTATTTACCAGCATGAAATGGTAGCAATGAAAGAAGTTGATAAAATTACTGTCTTGGTCTTTTTTTTTCTTTTCCCCACATAGAGCAAGAGTAAGAAATGTACATTAAGTGCAGTCTGGAATGCATTATTGCCGTACCAAAAACATGTAACTCTTATTATGTTCTTCTAATTATGACACCTTACCTGGATACTGATAGATCACGAACTCATTTTCATATTCCGGGCCATAATTCTCTCTCAATAACCCCAAACTGTTAGCAATTGTTTTCTAGTTTCCGCTGAGGCAGATAAATTTCGATAACAGTGGTGACTTCTCCCCCCGCCCCTCTCAAACCCCATCCCCACCACAGACATGTCTTCGTTTGTAGCATTAAATAATCATAAATGAGGTAATCGTGTTTGCAGTTGAGATGCTAGTCAGTCCAAGTAAGTAACTATCGACTAGTCATTGCCAAAGTATGTATGCATCGTAGCTGAAGTCTGGGCGCTGAGCCATTAATTATTCAAGGACATGTTGCACATAGAGACCGGGCTAGCTTACAGAGACAAACGATTAGACCAGAGCTATAAGTCACAAGAAACATTTCTTAGAAATATAATGGAAAAAACTACTCCACTGAAAGTTTTCCCACTACGATGGCAGGAAGGGGGTCAGAAGGCGAACCTGTACCGTGTGGCTGTCATGCTAAGAAGACAGGTCTTCAAGAAAAAAATGGCTGAACATTGATAGCGAGTCAACATCAGCAAAGCTTTTGTGCAGCCGAGTTCTTACGTATACTTTTCTGTAAATAAGTGCCTGAGGCGTAGAAAAGAGCATTCTTCTTCATCAGTAGGTCTTTCTTACACTGATGAAACTATATCCGAACGTTATCAGGTGCTTTCGCGCTGCACGAACCCTGGCTACAGGCAGCCAGCAGCAGGGAACCGTGCTTGATGAATCGCATTACTCATAGCTCCGATAATCGATAGACGGGACACAGGTGTTTCTTTCTCGCCGTGGTCTCTTCCGTCACCATGACAGTCCTTGCGTGGCGAGTGTGGTAAGTGAGCACTGTATGCCTTGCTCACGCACGCTGACATTGGTGTAGGTCACACTACAAAATCCTTTATCATACGTACTTCATACCGCATCACACGTGAAGGTCTCGCGGACTGAAGAGGGTGAGTGTGGCTGCTTTGAATAGCTTAACTTTTGCTACCATTAATAGCCTTTCTTGCTCAAATACTTGCGCTCGGTCTAACTGCAGAAACTAAGGGCGTGTCGTGAGGACGATCTGCGAAACTCAATTCGCGTTCATCGTCGTCTGCATTAACAGAATGTTAAGAATCTGTCTCGCTCTTTCCTCCTTCACCAACCCACCCCAACCCTCCATGTCGCTACCATGAACTGGATTAAGCTGAGTTGGTTATGCTGCTCTCACACACATGAAGTCGAACGAAAACAGTAGTAAGGAATCAATCCAACTGTGATTAAGATAGTTTTCATGTGAGTTCGATCAAAATCTTTCTCACCTACCTGCTCTGATGACTGAGGTGTCGTCTAAAACCCGTTGCTATAGGGAAATGGTTTTCGTTTTCAATAATGTTTCGTGTAGAGTTCTCTACCACTGTCTTCATTCGATTCAGTCGAACCGGGTGTGATGCCGGCATAAATTCAGCTGCTTCTCGTAAGTTCACGACTTTTTTCTTCTTTGAAAAGAAACAAGTGACTTCTGCTTGGAGTAAAACATAAGGTGACAACGAAGGAACTTCACCAAGCAAAGTATATAACAAAGACACGTCTACGTTCTACCCTTCATCAAGATGAAAACAAACGATTTTTTCTTTGACAGCTGTGATCTTGAGCTTGAGCTTTGGCCAAAATAAGCCGATAAGCCAGCATAACAAAGTTCCAGAAGCCTTGCTGTGCACGTGATTTGTGTGAAGTACAAAAATGAAATATGATGCGTCATAAAATTCGTTCGAATGTGTGTTTGTCGGAAAATTATCTCAAGTATATGACCGCCTCGGGGGTCTAGAAGTGAAAGCCTCCGCTTCCGAGGCCGGAGGTCGGTAGTTCGCATCCCGGTGGTTCTCGCTCAGGTCGAGTCATACCTAAGATTTAAAATGTGGAAATCTAGTTGTTGCCCTGCCAGACGCCTGACACTATAGCGAACACTATTAGGACTTGGTGGCTCGTTTCAGTATAATGTGACTGGCTGCGACTGAAGCCTGTGTTGCGACTGCAGTCCCATGTGTGACGGGACGTAAACATTGTCTAACCAACACCGTCCTGCAACAAAAGCAACAAACGTCCAACCCACTCAAGCATCTATTGGCGTTTGAAATATGCTGCGTACACCAGAGATGTTAATTTGCCCTGTTTTCACAATGTACTTTCCAACCTTCCGAAGCTCTACATCCAGGGCTGGCTTGAATTCGAGTGTTCGTATCTCCTGTTCATACGTAAAAGTGAACGTAAAAGTTCAAGTTAGATGAAGTAAGGTTAAGGTAAGGTCTGAAGTCTAGTAAGACTTCGCAGAACCGACTGTTGAACTTTAGAAGCTCTGACGTCAGTACTTGCTTTATTCTTTAGTGATGTTTTGGAATAAATATATGCACGCATAGAGCACCTACGAACTTGCAGAGATTTTGATAAGCTTGTTTACTTCAAGGCTGTCATAACCGACCTGCCATAATAAGGTGTTCAACACTTATATTTGGTGTTCAAATCACGAACATGCCTAAAGGCAGTCAAGGGTTCCGCTGATATATTCACAGTTCACTCCTCACATTTCAGCAATGCGTTGCGGTGTCGGCTTTAGAACAACGGATACAGGGGCTTCGTCACCCTGCTTGTGCGTTATGCCACTTGACTGGGGCGAAGATAGCTTTAGCAGCATCGTGGGTAGACTCAATTGTGTACGCATCCGTTAGGTGACCTGTCGCAAGTGCAGGGATTCCTCCAAAGTGCTTGAGAAATTAGTCTGTCATCTAACAATTGGTTATTTCCTCTTATCCCACTTTTCTCAGTTTCTAGACCAATTTCTACAAGCAACGTTTTCCTCAGCTGTTGAACGTCTGATAGATGTTGCAAAGAGAAACATCTATTCGGCTCTACATTACCACCACCACCACCACCACCACCACAACCACAACCAACAACAACAACAACTCAGTATCCGGATCCCGAAACTCGGACGTTGCGCGTGCCGCATACAGGAGTTTGACAAGGCTGGCGAGGGCGAAACTGAAATGAATTACGTTATCTTCCTTATCTCTTGCCCAACCCCCTCCTTCCCGCTCCCCACCTCCCTTCTCTCTCCCTCTCTTCCGCATCTTTTTTTTTTTTTTTTGCGCAAGACAACTATATATAGATTGTAGCTTGCCGTAGTCTCGGCGACTGCAGTCAAGAAATTGATGGGCGAGAGGGTGAGGGGAGTGTGGAGGTAGAAGGTGGTCCCGACTTGCACTTTTGTGATTCACTGTGTGAAGTTTCTGCTTCCTCGCAGACACTCTCTCGACCTCTCACAGGCAGACCCTCGCGTCGGCTACACGAGCTACTGTTTCATTCCATTCCGACCTTCGGCTATTCCAGCCGACCCTTCTCTCGTGCCAGCGACGAGAGACTGGGTGAGGAAGGGAAAATACCAGCTGCAGGGCCCTAGCTGGCACAGGGGACAGCACGCGTATTCACAAATTCTTTTTATTGGCACAAGACTTCGCTCTGTCGACTGTTCGCCAATAAATGTTAAGATCTAGAGAACCGAAGCTGCGTGCTGTCTCTTTACTGTGTGTCGGGTGGATTGAGTGCTTTCTTGACAACGTGGAAACATCACCGCACTGCACGCGCCTTTATCGACAGCATCATTATTCCTGTTTGCACTAAGTCTTAGAATTATAACAGTACTTTTTAACCCCTTTCCTCCTGGCATCCTAGACTAGATTTTAAGATGAGCACGTACGCTGTTAGAGCGTTAGAATGTTATTGCATGGATTTTCTTCTCTCTCTTTCTGTCTTTCTTTCTTTTTTCAAAATCGGAAATCCGAAATGGCGCGTTCGAGCTATTCCACCATGAGTCAACGAGACATGACAACCAGCTGAAGTCATCGCGGGTCCAAGTAATCTGCAAATAGATGGCATGCAATCAGAGATATATCGACTGAGTTGACTTGCTTCCGGAGGACACGCGCTTGCGGAACGACAGTGCGTGCAAAATTAATGACCTTCTGTCGAGTGCTGACAAATGAGAGCTAGCATTCGGTGACCTTCCAGGTCAGGGAAAGACACATACAACCGAGGAAACACAATAATGGGAAGCATGTGGTAGTGGTGGTGGTGTATGTGTATCTTGGTGGATGGTGGGGGGTGGGGCCAGCTGCTGGCGTACCAAACACACGACGCATATTCGTAACTTCGATTCCGAGTAGCAGTACATAGAGATGTTATCTTAATGTTATCCACTCATGGCGTCAGGCAGGTAGCCCCTAACCGTAACTTTTTAATTACGTGTAAAGTAATATGTTCATATTTGGCTTACGAAAGAATAAGAAAATTTTTGAAAGTATTTTAAACTAGTTGCCCGCTATATGGCATTATAATCAGATATTTTGTTTGCCAGACATGGGTGAACGGGGAAATATTAATGTCAAGCCCTGTCAGCGTTTAGTTAAAGATATGTGGGTTAAAAAAATGCTATTGCATGCCTTAATAACAGCAGTGAAAACTAAAAGTACAGTTTGCGAGAGATGTGCAAATATTCTCCTTGGCGAAATGGTGATAGATTACCATCTAGAGGAGGACAATCTACGTAGAGCTGATAGCAGTCAGAATTTACCTAGAGGATACTTTCCCTGGGAACGGGGACTCATGTCGTGTATTAAGCAGAAATGCAAGAAAAACTAAAAGGTGCTGAGGAACACTTAGAGAAATTTTCGGTCTGTTGCCAGACTCGTTATTCACATCGATCCCGTAACTTAACGGGGGTAGTCCGTAAGATATATGGCGAGCTTTGTCGCCGATGCAGAGCGTCCACCTTTTTCATTACCCAATAAAGCCCCCAAAGTACCCCACCATCCCTCGGAGGGGGGGGGGGTGAATTTGTTGCTGACTTGATGTTAAACGGTAAATACAGTGAAAATACCAACAACATCCGTAACCAAACTCATTCAGCTTTGAATGAACCTGATGTAAAGTCGCTGTCATCGTGTCGTACACGTTTTAAGGGTAGTGTTTCTCAGAAACCAAGGACTACTATATAGTAGTCCTTGTCAGAAACCTACTTTGTGGTTAGTTGCTCGACTGCACACCGGGATAATCAAAGTGAATGCCAGACTGAATCTGCTAAGTGACTGAATGGCTTGACGGTTGACTCGCCCACACTAATGGGGTTAATACGGACCCAGGCTTCGGTTGCATGGTGTTCGTATCTCCTTTTAAGGTGCACGTAGAATGCACGGGACGAATGGGCGTTACGACAACTCTTATGACCGAAGTGCAGATGCGAATCGAACGCTCGTGCAAGCCGGCCCTGATTTCTACTGCATCCTCTGTTGTGTTATGAGACAGGTTGATTTCTGGACGTTAAGCAGTAGACAGTCAACCAGCCCACAAGCCAACCACACCGCATCTACCCGCAGACCTTTGGTATCTGTTCACATAGATCAGCTGTACAACAACCGAAAATCGCGGAGTTTAATTCTCACCACACCACCCCGACCGCAAACCCCCACCACAAACCGAAATACTCCAATTCGACGCAAGGAGCGGGGGGCTGCTGAGGGGAGGAGGAGTTGGGGGTGGGGGGAAATCCACAAAAGTTTGTGGAACTGCCAGTTTACCAAAAACTGTTGGTGGAACGTTGGCATTGATACATATAGTTGGTGGCCAGCTTCGTAAGGAATGCAGAAAACAAAACCTCGAGCGAACATCGTGCACAGACTTGTCCTTCGTATGACTGTATTTCTGGGCTACGATTGCCATACAATGAAGAAGAAAACGTTTGTTTAGACACACCCTTTTGCAAAGAGGACTCGCACAGACAAACTGTAACGGATTCTTCTCATAGCGGCCTCTCCAGTTTTAGGTACACGCAATTCAGTAGAGTCTGTAGAAACTTGCCGCAGGTTTCTATTCTCGTCTTCTTATAGGCGCACGTCATACATGCATAGCCTGGCTTGGACTTTTCCTTTCGATCCCAAACTGGATTCCTGGATGACCTTAAATCCGGTTCTTGTCATCGGTGTTGTTTTCAGTCGTCTGTTTAATTCAACGATGGGCGTGTATGACGCCCCCAAATATATTATGATAAGCAGTATTTTTAGACGTTGTCGATGTTTGCAGGGACTATATGTATATAAAGCTTGAGGCACCCTTGTTCAAACCGTGAAACAAACCTATCTCATTAGCTGAGCAGTTGCAGTGCCTGCCCTAAGGTAGATAGTCGTTCAACTATCACTATTTGCAAATATTTTATTTTCTTGTTATGGTCTGGTCTTTTTGTTTGATTTAAGTCGTGCATGAGCACGTGAAATGTTCTTTTGGTTTGTAAAAATGTTTCTATATAAATATTTGTGTTTATATGAATATGTGCTTGAACTTTGGAAAGTCCTGTTCAGATTCTGTGACTATTAATGATTTATTCTAAGTACACCTTCCTGTATTTTCCAGCAGATCAATGCGATGCACCGGTGGTGGAACTAATTTCGCTATAAAAGAAACACTTGTCAACAAATGTTTCAACAGTGATAAATGTCATCATTATATTAACTTTTATAGGTTTTTTTGGTGTATATTTGAGTCAAGTCGTTTGCGGAGTTTTAGCATCTGGCCTGCCCACGACTACATATATACTGACCTTCTCTTAAGTACCTAAGTACATGTATAGTGACCTTAAGTACCTAAGTACATGTATACTGACCTTCTCAAATCGAACGAGATGGCAGAGTTGTCCTAGGTGTTATCCACAGACAGGCATGGAGGCGCTTTAAAAAAAATATATAGGTAGAAATCATTTCCCCGACGAGCCTGTATCAATCCGGAAATGGTGATGGCGCAGCCCTGTATTATTCGCGCCCTCCAGTGATAGGACAAGGAAAGATGGCAACACGTGCCTGCGTGGGTGTGGTGTGAGCATAAGAGGAGGGAGAGTCATTTGAGGACTAAATATAGTGGGTATAGATCAACTCACGCGTGAAGTGTTCCCCGAAGATATGCTAATCACCAGTGGCGCAAACTTTGCACGAAATAAGGTAAATAGCCTGCCCAGCTGTATTTGTGAAATTCCACAAAAGCCCGTCCGTTTGTCAGCAGCATCTTGCCGTCAGTTGCTGCCTGTTGGCACCAGTTGCAATCGCCGTCGGCAGAAGGCCACACGTCATCACTAAATATGGTGTTCTCCGGGAAGATTTGTTTGTACTTGAACTAATAAAGAAGAATTAATAAAGAACAAAAGAACTCTGTATGCACACGTTGTGCACCGAGGGCTAGCTGTGTGAAGACTAGTGCCGTTATAAAGAAAGGGGCGGCAGATCTTTCTGAGGATCTGCCAAGTTCCTTTCTTTCGGCCCTCTCTTTGCTACGTGTTTGGGTACGGTAAGCTCCCTTGGTCACATGCGTCTGCATACGGCTATGTATAGCGCTGCCAGTACCTTTGTTGGAGTTATCTGTACTTGAACTGATAATGGAAGAGGATTGTTAAAGAAATGCTGCGGCGGTTACAGCGTTCACTCGATTCACCGAAGTGGCAGAACTCCTGGGGAGTTCCATCGTTTGATGCCACAGCTGACAAGCGATCGACAGAAATGTGTGGATTGCATTAGATGCGTCCTGAAAAATGCCAACAGCTTTGTCTTTGTTGTGATGACTTTTGTTCCCTTGTAAACAACTGGTTGATTTTGAACAGCGCTTATTAATTTTTCTTCTGTTTTTCTCTTCTGAATCAAGGGCATGTCACTGTGGGAAAAGTCACACCCCTTGATCCCGCCGTCCGACTCCTGCGTCTTTGCTGCAAAGCAAGGGGACATGGCGCCTTTATAGGCAGGACAGTGTAAAACCGGTTACTGTGAGGGGGCCTGGATAGCTCAGTTGGTAGAGCTGGGGACTAGCGGGTGGAAGGTTATTGCTGGTTCGAATCCTGAGTTATACCTTGTGCAAACTCCATTTGGTCATCTCCTCGCACATTAAACTGCCTGTTCGCACTGCCCATCTTACTGCAGCCATCAGTCTGGTGGTTCTTTCAGTGCATAGATTAGTAATAGGATCCCACCCCCACCCCCATAGTTCGAAATCACCGCAAGGTGGAAGCACTGTCCTAAATAACCAACCAACTAGTTAATGCACAAGTATGATCCCGCTGCCGGTTCCCCCACTCCCCGCCCTCAAGCTGACGGGCTTAACGCGAAAGAAGCTATGGATGCGACACTCCCAGGATGCTTTGCTGCCCCGACAATGAAAAGGTTCGCAGACGGGAAGATCGCCAGCATCAACAGGCACTAACATCAGAGCTCCTACGTAGGAGCTCTGGCCCCGTAAGCATGGCCCTGGCATGTAAACTGTACTAAGTTTATACCAGAATGGCAGATTCTCTGTCTCTGAAAACGCTGGAATAATGAAAAAGCTATTCGTTCCTGGGTCGACCGAATAACCAGAGAAAAATAGGCTGTTAGGTCTCTGTGCATGGGAAATTCAAGGAACTTATTCTAGAATATCCGCCACGACAGGAACAAGTCAGCTATTCGGTTGTCTTGCATACGGGGCCTGATCAGACATTGCTTTTGTCGCTCGCGATCCTCAAGCTTACAAAACTCACTTTTTGTCATGGCAGTATGTAGCCTACGTCACTCCGCCCGCGCCTGGGAAACTCGCCTTTGGTCATGGACTCGTGAAATCTCGTTTCTTCCTGTTAAGTCCTCCTAGGGCTAACGGCTTTATTGTCCGCAAAGCAGAAAGTTCACGGTTGGCCATCTGTAGCGGGAGGAGTGGAAGACTGGTCAATGACAGAAGCGGCATGCACTCAGTGCTATAGTCCCTCTCTCGCGCGCAGCTGAGCTAGCCGTCCAGTCGTATGAAGGTCCGTGGAAACACTCTTCGCGAGGTTTCGCGAAACCTCGCCTTAGGCAACGCGCGTACGGAGCGATAGAGGCGCTACACATCTATCCGCCACACACACACACACAGAGGCGTGCTGTCCAATTTCCGTGAAAACAAAGGGGTTCGTGTAGTGAACAACTCGTGGGAATGGGTAATATTTCCTTATCTGCCTTGAGTAAAACATTCTGAAACAGAGCATGTACTTTTTTCCCCATAAGAAAAAACAGGCGTAAATGAATTGTCTCGGACAGCTATATCTCTCCAAAATATGATTAAAGACTATAGTAAGTGGCGTGTTTAACAGATATATAATTTTTATATTCCAGAATTTCAGTTGAAAAGAACCCCCTAACGTGTCTCAAGATGGCGCCCAAGATTGCAGACCTGGAAGAGTTCGTGAAGAAGTGGGCTTGGGATGTCTTCCAGAAAACCCGTTCCAAAGAGCATAGCAGGCTACGATACGAGGACGTCAGGTTAGAGGTCAACTGGTCGCGAGTCAAATTCATTAGCTCCCAGCCTGAGTATTCGGACTCTCGTCTGGTCGACAGACCTCAGTCTCAAGTTGTATTCAGGTGGGTTTACACATGGTTATCGCGAGAACCTCAGCTTCCTTACTGGGGGACGTTTGCCAGTGAGTCTTTGGGCTTTGTGTGCACATCTCCCACTCTAACATCCACACCAGATTATAACAGATTTTCCTCCAGACTTTATATAAACAAGGGTGGCAAACTGATCCCTGTACAATGTTGGATTAGAAAAGTGTACAGCTAACTAGGATTGCAAGGAGATGATAGGAATATTACATTCTGCTTTCACATGGCAGTTTTTGAAGTCCTAATGGGTGAACACTCTGGTGTCTTCCTGCACAAGTAAAAGCTTGCATGGTGTTTCTGTTTCAGGTCCACTTATGAGAACTTGACTGATCATTTCCAGGACCATTCATTCCAGACAGATCGCAGCACGACATCTTGTTGTATCACGACTGTTACCAAAGGTTTTACCAAAGGCATGCACTTAGAGGTAAAACAGTAACCATCATGGGCGTGCAGTCATTAAAATCCCAAAGCTTGTCTCCTGGTACATCAAAAAAAAATCCTGGTGTTCTGCTGTAATGCAGAAGCCAAAAATCTGACAGTCCTTTGGGTTGTTTTCTTACATTGTCGCTATCTGGTTCATGGGTTCACCTTCATTAAGAACATCTTTGGAAAATATCTCTTCCCTTTGATTTCTTTTGGACTTATCTCACTTTCTTCACACATAGCAATGGTGTAAAAGTATAGGATTTTCTTAAAGTCATAACAACATTACTTACTCCCAGAAGGGGAAGTTTCATAAATGATAGCATGCAAAGCAGGATTACATTTTTTTATGCTGATTACTGCGTCCACTGGTAACACATCAGTGATATGCTGCAGCTCAAGCTGGGCCTTCCAGATGATGTGGCATCTGCAACAGCAGGTTTTGGACGTGAGGTGAACATGGAGTCGACAGACGAGACTGTGAAAGAGGAGACGATGACTTGGAGTATTAACAGCACCATCAAAGTAAGAGGAGGCAATCAAGAATTTACACACACAGCCTTAAGCTTAGACATCATGCTAGATACCAATGACTGGAGAAAAAAACTTCAAAACCCAGATATGCAGATGAGGCTTGCACAAACCACATATGTTGTACTCAGGAGTCCAGAGATCCTAATAATTGCCACCAAGTTACTTACCTGCAAGTAACTCAGGCTAGTTCTTAGAAATGTTACTACATGTAGTCTGACAACAGAAATTACAAGCTTTGAACAATGGGACATTAATGTGAAGCACAGATAGTTTGCAGTTTCAGGGATTTTCTTTCCTTTAAATGTTTGAGATATGAATGTGTATTTTAAAACACATGAAATGCCCTTTATATTTGGATCTTGCACCAGTGATCTTAGATCATTGCACAAGAAAAAGTTTTTTAAAAATGCCACATGAAAGGTTTATAGTTTGCCTTCAATTCTGCACATGGTATTTGATGTGTTGTTGAATGTGCATTTTGGTCAATAGGTGCCTCCCCACCATCACAAGGAGTTTCATTCGTTTAAATGTTTGTGATGTGAATGTGTTTTTAAAGCACATAAAGTGCCATTTATATGGGGATGTTGCATCACTAATCTTAGATCTGTGCTTATGATAAAGTTAAAAACCTATGTGAAAGTTTTCTAGTTTACTTTTAATCCTGCAGATGCCATGCATTATTGAACCTGTACTTTGGGTCAACAGGTGCCTGCCCACCATCGCACAGTTGCTGAGCTGGTGGTGCATGAGAAGGAGTATAATGCAAGCTTCAAAATGGCTGTGCAGGTGAGAGGACTGGTCATCGTAGTTTTTACAAACTTGCGTGACAACAATGCCTTTGTGCAGTCTATTGAAGGTGACATTAGTGAGGTGATCAAAAATGACAAAAACATCAAGGATGCAAGCATTATGATAGAAAATCGCACCGTGACATGGGAAGTGGAAGGGACCTGCCATTTTCGTTTTGGAGTGGAGCAGCATGTACGTCTGCAAGAGTCACCAATAGGCCAAGCAGGAAACTGAGCCAGCTGAAGAATGCCTTAACCTCATGAACTTAATGCCTTTAAATAATACCATCTTTTTTTTCCTGGCAGTGCACATGTTGCACTCAAAAGCTAAATTTTAAGTGGCTTAGTGCATTTTATTCAAAACTGTGATAATGTGTATGCAACAAACTCTTGATTACAAAGTTAAAAGTAGGCAAGTGAGGTTGGAACTAGGAGATATGACAGCAGGTGCTGGAAAGACGAGTGAGAAATGTACACCTATAAATGGTTTGTTTTTTGTCAACTTAGAGATTTCTGGTTGCATTTGCTACAGTGTACATGCTTTTTGGTGTTGTGAGTGCAAGTTTTTTAATAGTCAATCCCACGAGTTATCATACTTTCCTCTAAATGTTTTGATAAAGCCATAGAGGGCTTATGTCCAAAGACGGGGGAGAAAAGACCGACTCAAGACCAGTTGCCTTTGTGAACAGATAAGGGGTACATTTAAAATACTATTATAAAGAACAACAACAACAAAAAACAGTAATTCAGAACTGTCGAGTTTATGATAAATCCTGCTTGTCTAATAGTAATGTATGCAACCTGGTTCTGGCAAAGTGAAGCTGCTGACGAGTCATAGAAAATAAACATCAAGTAGAGCATCGAGTTGTATGTAGGCACCGACTGCTTAGTTTTTGCTTATACACTGGTATAGGAAATAAAGGTTTTGATGTGTTTGTTAGTGCAATTGCACTGACATGCATGATTGCACACATTCTTTTTTTCTTTCACTTGTGCAGGTGTTTTGCTAATGTAAACCAAAACAAAGACCAAAAAGTTTTGAATAATAAAATTTATCCAATAAAAGTTATTCAGTAGTCAGTAACAATTGAAGTTGCCTGGCACATTATCTTCTAAATATCACTTTAGAAAGCTGCATTATATCAGTGCCTTTTTGTGTGTGTTTGTGTGTTGGGGGGGGGGGTGTAGTTTAGCAGTACTTCAGCTGGTAATTTCTCATCATCAAATTCTGAATAGTTTCTTGGTTGAATAAATCTGTCACTTTGTATATTTTGTGAAAACAATTTTTTTTAATTACCAACTGCTGCGGAGTGAAATTCTGAAATGCCTTTTGCCTGTTGAGGAGAATGAACAGGCAGCAAAAATATCTGAAGCCTGCACAATGCTAAAAAGAAGAAAAGTCAATTCATGCTTGCTCAAAGATTTATTCAGCTGACACCAGTTGGAACTATCATAACATAAATGATTGTATATAGACAGTGCAATACATGTGTCTTAGAATACATTTATTTAAAAATTTAAAGTCTATCTGTATCTGTAATTACTTACTTAAAATATAGTAAAGCTTACATTTAGAGATTTCATAAAATTGCATATACAACATATACAAGAACCTCATTAACCAATAACTGTGGGTGTTGCCTAAATAGTCACTAATAATAGAAAGCATAGGATCTGAAATGGCACTAGTGTTATTTTGACAAGGAGTGCAATATGAAAGAAATAAATCCTGTATAATTACTGTAATAGGAAGGAAATCATTCCACATCAAAAATGAAGCAGCTCTTAAAATCTTGTCTTTAAAAGATAATCTTTAAACATTCATGTGCATCTGCACACATGCAATTGCACACACACATGTACAGTCTAGTAGTACTACAAAATAAAAAATATGTAAATGGAAGACAGTGGAGAGACAAAAGCGTTTTCAAATTTCTTATGTTTTGATTATGTGTAACAAATCTCAAGACAATGTAAGAAAAATGTAATTTAAATACCAGATATGCAGATACCTTTCTTGTTTTGCTCAAGAACATTTTAGTCCCTTAGTCATTTTCCTGCTGTCCAGCCTATGCGCCACATCTACTGAAGCTAAGTCTTTTTCTTCTGTTTTCGTTGTTGTCGTTTTTTCGTCGTTTTTGTGTCGTCCTGATGAAGGGGTAGTGCCCCGAAACATGTAGATTGTCTTTGTCTTTGTCATGTCTTAGCTTGGTCCAGTTCCCTTGTTTTAAATTTAAGATAGAATTTACTCCAAGCGGCAGTCACCTGTTTTTCTTGAACATTTTATCACAAAAAATAAAACCAACAAGCTCAGCCCTACGGTCATCATGACCAACTCTGGTGCTGACTGATGAGGGATGAGGGAATAATGGTTGATGCATCTGACACAAAAGTATACTTCCCTAATCAGTATGTTTGCCCATCGGGCATCACCATGAAATTCTCACATTCTCACCGGTTGAAAAACTGTATATTCAGAATCTGACCTTCTTTTGATACCAACGAGGTTTGCCATAATGCATATCACAAAATGTTGAAGCAGACTATATGAACATCACTAAAATCAAATAAATGAATGGCAAATGAAAACCACAAAAGGTGGTTAATAATGGCTGTCCAAAAGGCACCGACACATGACCTTCAAATTATATCCACTCAAAAGTGACTGATCATTGGCTGTAC
The DNA here is from genome assembly GCA_004794575.1 of Lanistes nyassanus. Taxonomy (NCBI): domain Eukaryota; kingdom Metazoa; phylum Mollusca; class Gastropoda; order Architaenioglossa; family Ampullariidae; genus Lanistes; species Lanistes nyassanus. The sequence continues at coordinate 291,305 of SMGT01011598.1, forward strand.
AATAACATTTTTCTGCTGGTTTTTAAGTGGACTGTAACAGTGTATTAAACTGCATGTATCTTGTAGCCAACTGCTCCTGTGCCATAATCTTTAAAAGACTGATAAAGCATCTATCTTCAAATTTCCTAAACAAACAATTACTATTGCACCTTTTATCTAAAAGTTGATATACTTAACCCGAGTATTTAAAACCGAGAAATTACAGCTATGAGGATTTTTGATATATCCAGAAAAATCATTACCTGACAAAATCAGTATAGAATAGTAATTATCTTTATCAAAATCAAAATTACTGTAATGCTGAATTCACTTCCAGATCCTTACATAACCTCATACCTATAATCAGTAACTTGATCCCCCCACAACCCCTTCCACTCCAAAAAAAAATCTTTAACACCACCACCATGACATCCGCCCTGGCTTCCCCTGACCTTCAAATACTTTTTTCCACCAACCTTTAACATAAAATATTTCAGTTATCCTCATCATCACTTTGTTGTTCCAGTCCACGCTGTGACAGCTGCACTGCCCATGAGAAATCTTCATCTTTCACCAGTGTGATAATCACCCTGCCCTTCTCCACCTAGGGGGAAAAAAGTTGTCTCTATCCCAGTTTAAACAATTTAGAAGCTAAAATATTGAAAACATAATAATGAATAATGGCTTTTGATAGATAATTTACGAATGATGGTGATGATCATAACTAGGGTCAGCATTATATTTTTGAGGATCTCTTTTGTAAAGAAGAAAGAAGTGCATTCTATGCTGCTCTAAGAAAGTTAATGATAGAGGATGCTTACCTTCCATGTACACTGATCCTTAGCGATGTGACCAGGTAATTTCTTCACAACTTTTCGAAAAACATTCTGTTTGTTCTTCCCCTTCACCACAGCCTTCATGTCTATGGAGCTGTGTAACAATCAAATAGGAATTATCGGTGACTCAATTCTGTTGATTACATGCTTTCAGGGTTTAGCCCAAAAAAAATTTCAAGTCTTTTTGCACAGGAAACAACAAAGAGAACTTGACCAGATGAAACTGAGACAAGAAGTCGACATTTCAGGGCATGGCTTTTTCTTCAGGACGACGTTATCTGGTTGTGCTCTCCTGAAGAAGGGGCCATGCCCCGAAATGTCAACTTCTTGTCTAAGTCTGGCTTGGCCAAGTTCTCTTTGTTGTTACCTTAATTGCCCGAAGCCGCAGTCACCCGTTTCTTTTCTCTTTGTTGTACAGATATAGCTATATAGAGAATTTCAAGAATGTCACCGAAAAAACAATTTAAGAATGACAACATGAAAGTGTGAGAGCTTAAAGGTCAAATGAATATACTCAATTTTATTGGTAACAAATTTGCAGAAGTTTCTATTTGACATAAGGAAAAACTACATTCAAGGTAACTTTCAAAAATTAGTCCCAACAGTTCAGATTAAACATATGGAAATCCCGAGGGCACATTGTGAACAAAAGTACGTTAAACACAACAATGTTGCCGCTGTGTCTTCTCCGTCAGGCAGCTACAGCTAGGACCTAGCCTCAAGGTAGCTGACAGAAGAGGCAAGAGGATCTTGTGCAGCTTTCTGACATTTCCTGCGGCTACTGTCTGACCTGTCCAGGTCTGGCAGTTTTAGACTTTACTTGATGCAGGAAATCCCAGTGCAAAATGCATTAAGATTTCTAAAGGTGATTGGGTGGGTGGTTCCAGAATATGAAAGGAGGTATGTGATGATTGGTCATACCTGTCTCCAAATGTGACAGAAACAGACCCATTCTTGACAGTTTTGTTGAGAACACCCGACACCTGAAGACCATCAACAAGGCAGGTCACAACCACATGGTCCTTCCCCTTCTCCACTGCGGTTGCTGGGGATGAACAGAAAAGTGGGAGCCATTCTTCTGAGACATTGGGACACAATGAAACTGAAAACTATTTATTTTGCCGTATCAGATTACTGTCCCAAATGAAATAGGTCAAGTGCTATAATATTATGGCACATCTGGTTTCCCCTGCCCTGTCAAAGCATGCAATGCTGAAAGGATACATCAACATGCCACTGTATGTGTAGTTGGTAACTGTATCTGCAGAGGTTGTGACTATATGATACTATAAAATTATAATACCAGCATTATGATTTTTGCCAATACATGTACTTGAATTGCAAAACTCGGTTTAAACTAAAAGACTTCACTTCAGCTGATCCGTCTATTTTGCAAACTTTCAAATTAAAAATCTGTTTAAAGACCTCCCTTCATTTGATGGGGCATTTTTGTCAATTTTCAAATGAAGACTCTGGCTTATGGATCCATGGTTGATGAGAACAATTTGTCACAAAAGCATCAGCAAACCCTTTAGCACCCACTAAGTCTTTAGTGATGGCCCTTTTTTGGTACCTCTTTTGCATCACCATATATACCTGAATTTGTCTTGTGAGATATATGTTAAGACAGCATCCCACGATGGAAGGTTTCACTCCCTTAACATCTTGTAAAAAGCCCTCTGGATGTATTGTGTGTGTATGCAGTATTTATGTATGTGTGCATGCATGATTATTTCTCTCTACAAATCTGTGAGTTTTGAATTCATTAAAAGACAAAGATTATAAGCTTGTACAGCTTTCTATATTTTAAAACAATAAATGAGACTAAGATGTTAAGAAAATGCTTATAATGCAGTTAAAAATGAACCATGTGATGTCTTTGCACATGAAGTTACTGTAAACTGTTCTCATGCAACATCACTTTTCAGGTATAAAAATGTTGTAGTTAACATTTTCATAATGAAACGATGGCTGTCAGAGATACAAACTTGTTGCAATTCTTTCTCCACCTTCAGCCATAATGTTGACAGCGGTTAGTTGTTTTCTTAGTGTTTACAGTTAGGACTGCCACATTTAAAGTCACCAAGTCTGCAACATAGGAGGTGAATAAGTAATTTTGTGCTCCTCTGACTCCTCTGTTGGCTGGGTCGATTTTTTTTATAGTCCTAAGCGGCAAACATCACACACATTTTGGGGGGGGGGGAAATGGGTACTGGTACATTGCTCTGTTGTATTTATGTGCGTTAATCCAACAGTTTGGCCTCAAAAGCACTGTAACTTTTACACTGGTTAAAAGCTTTATAAAACAAGCAAATAATAATTGATATGATAGAACAGGTGAGGTGGTCTGCATCCCTCTGTAAGACATTAATAACGCAATACTTCAGGCTTTGTACAACGAGTACAAGCCCTAGGACTCAACACCGTGAGAACCGCAAAGACTTCTCTTCTTCGGTATCCTACCTGTCAGAGCACAATAGCATTCTTCAAGTCTTTTATTATATGATTCAGAAAAAGTCTGTACTCAGTACTGTGAATCCCACGGGGCAATGGGGTTAATTAAGTTATAGCCTGTGAAGTAATTATTAAAAAGAGACTGAAAGAACTGATACGGAGACTTCCTTGAAAATGTGTGCACGTGAGCTGGGAGTGAAATGGAAAAGTGAATATTTTACCAACTACATTTCATTAGTCTAGTCATGATTGATTGATTCACTCATCACTGTCGTTCTCGTCGCGCTATCCAAAAAATCTCAAACACTAAACAGGCTGAGTTCATATGAGTTTTTCGCACGCAAGACCAGGATAGCACAAGCCATTTATAATGCATTTTAAATAATCAACAGGCTTGTATGAAATGATGTGGCAAACTTCAGCTTACTAGTTTTGTTTTACAGTTTCACAGTACTATGGGCAAGGGAAGTCGAGGCGGCCACAGTGCAAGGGAAAGCACTCTAATACAAAGAAAACAGCATTTTTTTGGTTTGTATCCCTTGCTTGACTGTGATGTGGACAGCATACATACAAGTTATGTGGACATCCAGGAACGCAAAATATAGCTAATTTACAGTATTGTCCGATCGCTTGGGGAAAGTAATATTTTTGACAACTTGCCCGAGTAGACAGATATATATTTTAAAGCATCCCCTCTTCGGGCAAGTAACACTTACGGCATCTCCCCCCCTACCCCTTCCGATAATAAATTTAACTTTGGTTTGTGCTTCCATCTAAGCAACTTCGAACAACAATTTTAAAAAAATCTTTCATTAGGAAATTTCAGCAAAAGCATTAACTTTACGAGCAACTGTTGCATGAACAAGCCATGCGTCATTATAAATGTTACATATAATCGACAATAGAGTAGTGATGGAATAAAATTTGGATTAAAATTAAAACATTCAGGGCTTCAAACAATATGATAAAGGAGGGGAGACTCTTACACTCATCGCCAAACATTATTGATGTAAATTATCTCCCTTGTGCCGTTTGACGCTGTACATCGGTAACCATCAATCTGAGGAACCTGTGTATTTCTAATTGCATACATTTATGTCAGTCTGTGTGAGTGAAAGGGACATCCAGTCATCCAAATCTGATGACGTGTATATCTACATCCATGTCCCTGGCCGTCTGGGCGGAGAATGAACTCGAAAGCTTATCCCTTCTGTCAGGAAACGTACTTGCAGATCGTTTGCTGATATTTTGGCTCATACAGCCCCAGGTTTAATTCTTGGTCTGGCTCAGATTAGAACAACTGGCCTACCTATCAGAACAAGTAAAGCTATCGGGTGGTAATCTAGGATGATAAAAATATGTATCATCCTATGTGGTATCCTGTAATTATGCACCATCTTAAACGGCTGATCACCATTTCTCAATAGTAAGCTCCTTTTGTTTAAAGTCATAGGGAGAACTTGGAAGGGCTATAAGCAGGCAAATATATACTCAAAACCAAAAGAAACGCAAACTGACACACAGGAAAAGAGGAAAAAATGGGGTTGACATGAGGTCGTATGGTCTGTTGAGTGTAGCTCTTGATAATGGCGCAAAAAAAAAAAAGTATCGATCGCTTCTGGCGCGCTAAAGTCGGACAGGTTTTCGCTCATGCAGCGTGAACAAAAGCAAGACTAGGACTTTCTTTGCGAACAGAGCCCACCACCCACCAGCAATAAAAGCCGATGGTCGTACGCTCCCAGGCAGACCACCTGTCAGCAGCAGAAGAATGGCAAAGACTGAACTGAACGCTACAGATCGGGAAAGACCCATCCGATGACTCCAGGCTGGAAACCGCCCAAGCGTCGTCCCACATGCACTGGGTGTGGGAGTTTCCACAAGCTGTCGTTTGTGGACTCGCTTTCAAGCCACTGGCAGCATTCGGAATGGAGTCAGAAGCGGATGACCTCTCGTCACGACTGCACGACAGGACAAGTAGATCTGCCGCGACCACCTGCGCCAACCGTTCCTCCCTGCCGCAGAGACGGCCCGAACCACTGCCGGGAGACATGGCAACAGTCAGCAGACTACGCATCGCCGGTTGTCTGAGCGACAGCTGTAGTACCGTCATCCTGCACGGCGGTCAACGCTGACTGCACGATATCGGCAGCAGATGCAGTGGGCCCAGCACCGCCTGAACTGGACATGGTGGCGATGGCGGGACATCCTCTTCTTCAATGAAAGCCGCTTTTGCATCAGCCCCGCCGACGGCCGCTTCAGAGTATGGAGAAGGCGGAACGAGAGGTACGCCAACAACACATATCCTGCAGCACGACTGTTAGGGAGGCCCCAGCATCATGATATGGGGTGGGGTTGGCTTCAACCGTCGACTTCCAAAACATCGGTCTTGGACGAGGAAACGGCGGGACAGCACAAGTATGTGTGGACCAGATGCTGAGGCCCCACGTCGTGCCATGATTCCAGCAGCACGGCAACTTCACCTTTCAGGATGACAATGCCTAACCACACACACACGGCAAGACTCACCACGGCATTTCTGAAGCAGAACAAAGTTCAGGTGATGCCTTGGCTCTCCATGAGCCCAGACCTCATCCCAATGGGACCGTCTGCAGAGACAGCTGAACGCTGTCCAGCCGAGGCCAACAAAACAGCTCGCCAGGCAGATCTGCCCAAACATGCCTATGGTGGTGGTGAACCTTCTGGTGCACTCCATGCCCGCCAGATGCCGGGCCGTTGTCGACGCCGATGGGGGACACACCGCCGCTACTGACTTTTTTCTTCTTTTTTTAAAAAATTGGGTCTTTGAATTAGGACGTTTGGGACATTCTGAACACTTTCTCAGCATGGCAGATGAATACATGCACACTGTGCATAGACTCGAAACATTTTTCTCGAAAAATTGATCGATTCAAACCCGTTTGATTAAAAGGACAAATTTCCAATAAAATCACCAATTCTCTCAGTTTGCGTTTCTTTTGGTTTTCGGCATATACAGTAACACAAAGATTTCATTTTGCTCTGATTGTATGACCGAGAAAATTAAAAGAAATCCAGTTGTTATATTCCAGTACTGATGGTTTAAAAAACGCAACACAAAATGTGTGGACACACACATACACACACACACACATTCATCTGTAGCTACGCTTCGACTTAAGTCGAATAGTCTAATGTCTAATTTAAATATATATTCCGAACAGTAACATTTGAATCGCAAATTAAGAGCGTTTTCATCGTACTGGCCACAGGCAATATACGTACGTGATATTTTTGCTAATGACCTGTACTGTGTGGATGCTTTTTTAATATGCAGAAAGACCCCCACCCCCTCTATTCCGCCTCCAGGCCTTGCTAATTTTCCGGCAATACTTATAGTCTTCCTTGCCGGTTTGGGTATAATTTTTTTCTGAATCCTTTGATCAGAAAAGCAGGATCGAAGAATTGAGTACGTGAGTGGCTTGAAAATAATTGCTATAATATAATAGTCACAAAGCACAGCTGCATGCGCAGAACGCAGGTTATTTAGAGAAAACATGTATCGCCTTCACGCCTAATATACTTGAAAATACAAATGCATATGTACCTTCCGTAAGTAACGCCGTCAATGTGTTTTAATTTTTTTGCGCATTTGTTTTTTCTTCTGGGTGCATGGGTGGGAGGTTACTGCATTGTGCATTTAGCAGCCAGAGGCGAACAATAAATTTTGTAAATCCTCGATTTGATCACACTATGTACAGGTTCTGAACAATGCTTGTGACCCAGAACAATATATATATATATAACAGAAAGGAGGCTAGCCTGAGCCTTTTCAGGTTTTCACGGGGTTCTTCCTGCATATTAAAAAGCATCTACAGGGCTTACAGATCATTAGCAAAAAGATCACGTACTGCCTGTGGCCAGTACGATGAAAACGCTCTTTTAATTTGCGATTCGCATTTTACGATTCGGAATATATATTTAAATTAGACATTATAGAGTGTTAAGTCGAAGCGTAGTTACAGATGCATGTATGTGTGTGTGTGTGTGTGTGTGTCCGCGCGCGTATGTGAATGCATGCCTGCAGTCCTTTAGATTAATTCACTAACATTATTTGAGTGCTCTCTACTTGCTCGATTCGATTATAGTCGATTCAAATGATCAGGCCCTGTTTCTTAAACCAACATTATGTCAAAATGTTAAGCCCCTACGCAACATTAATCGTGTCAGTTATATGTGCGGGTATCTGATCGAGTTGTCAGACTAACGTACTATATACGTACGTACAAACGTAAATACGGAAATTCCTTCTTCGTGTGATATGTATAAATCAACAATTCGCAGATCGACACATTTCTTTGAATATAACGTACAAAGTCGACGGCTGAGATAAAACAGCACATGTATTCCGGATCGAGTCGCTGATCGATCGAGAATTCAAGTGTGTACACACACCGTTTAGCGACGTATTTTGTTATGCTCATGATCAAGTACGTGTTTCAGTTGGTATAATGACCGTGGAAAATAAATGAGTTTCCGAAGCACAGCTTGATATACCGTCCCAGTCTTCATCGTGTCAGTGTGGGTTCGGATCCCGCGTGTCGAGCACAGGGCGGTGAGGGATCGATCGATCGATCGAATTCTTCCCTTTCAGTTAACACCCATAATTACCCAGCTTCTCCCCTCCTAAAAGTACCCACGTCATAAGACAGCCTTCCTTGTTGATCTGATGTGAAACAAAACGGGTACAGTTTATGTGCCAGATGGCATATGCAGAACCTTCGTTTTATTACTAACAAACTCATTTAAAGATATCCATCCACAGAAACACTATCCAAGCAGTATGCGTACTAAAATTATATCACAGGGATTTGTTTGTGTTAATATCTTTCGCTCTGCTTCAATTGTTAATAGAGCTTGAACTGGTTTTTAAGGAAACAAGGAGATTACATAAAAATCTGTCATCAAGCGAAGTTCGTCTGCAGACGACAGAAATTGACGTCATACAGAGGCAGCCACACGCATGCCACGTTCGAGTCTCCGGATGGACAATGCATATTCATAGCGGGCGCATCATGGCGTCTTCGGTTGTTGTGTTTGTCCTACTCAAGCTTTTGTTGGAGCAGTGTACGATAACTAGCGGGTCAACACACTGGATTGTTACAGAAGATGGGAGGCTCCAGTCACAGGTAATCTTTGCAGAAATATTGCTATTAAGTTGCTGAAATAATTATATATAATTAACCGTTTCGTCCTACCGTCTGTTCTCAGTTTTGATTTTACGTGAGTATTGAACCCTGTAGATGATAGTTACTGTTGTTTCTTATCGGGTGATAGTCGGGGATAGTCCTTTTCAAGAAGAGTTGCAATAATAATTTGACTTTGACCTTTTAAAAATCTTCACAATTTGTTTATGACTTTTCTTAGGTCTGTTCTTAGTTACTGGAACTGGAAGCGTTAGAACTTTTTGGCATGCAAGAGTAACACTAACAGCTCTAGTCTTTAGTTTATCATGGACTATAGACGAATAGAGGAAGGAATATTATACATATAGCCTAATATTAAATTACAATCTAACGCTAACAGCATTGCAAGTTACAGGTTAATATTTATTAACGATCAGAAAAAATGAAACATTATCCAAGACAGTCTATAAATCTAAACTAGAGGCGGACACTTATTTCAAGTTAGGTGTGTGTCATCCGCTGATCCAGCCTTCCAGGAAAGTTTGCATAATCTCATTTTAAAACAGATATAAAGAGCAGGCACAACACGGTTGTACAGTGATACAAACACTGCCTGCTTCTTTGCAGGGTACAACCGAGTCGACATTACAGAAACAAATAATAACCTTTCTTGCGTTTATCAGTTTTATGACTGACTTTGGTGTGGACATACTTCATACTTAAAAATGCCTTGTTTGAAGCATTCTGATGACACCAAACTTATTTCTGTAAGTTATTTGTGCAGTGTGCACATTTACCAATTTTTCCAATTTACCCAAAATTTACTCGTTTTGGAATTTTTTGTAAATGACCACCACAATATTTTAAACAATCTTAGTTTCACTTCTTATTGTCCGAAAGACAATGGGTTCACATGAAAAAAGTGCTAGACTATGCAATTTTCTTAAAGTAGCAGAAAGTACATGAAAATCTGTTAAGAATAGCTAGCAGTATATGCCTGTCAAGTTGTACAGGTCTGCTGTACAGCCGCACAGGAAAACTGGATTTTAGGACGTGTGTGACATGCAAGCATTTTTCTTAACAGCCAGGTTGCATACACAGATGTAAAGCTTGTGAAAGATTGGTCTAGTATGCAAAAATTGCTAAAACAAAAGCATAATGTTGCTGCACATGTCACAGTGTGAATGAGGAGAAAAGCAGAATTTCGACAAACATTGGCATGTTATTGTTACTTGTTACTCTTTTGTTTGCGGTTTTTGTGTGTGTGTGTGTGTGTGGAGCATTCTTTCTGTATCTCCGGAGGATTATGCCTACAAATAAACCAAAACAATCATGATAGTAAAAGTGTCTACAAGCAGAGCATATAATATTTATTACTTTCTTTCAGCTTTATGACAAGGTAGTTTGATTGTGTAAGGCTTTACACCTTTTTTTCAAAGGGAAAGGGGTTGTAAGGGCTGATTAGTTGAGGGGAGGGGAGTCTTGCAGGACTGGTACTTGGTAGTACCAGAACTAGTGTAAGATCAGTATAGGTACTGACACTGTCACAGACAGATTATTAACATTAGTTTTCTTGGTGGGCAGAATTTCATGATAGTTTAGTAATGTGCCCAGTCAAGATGGCCTCATCAGCAGATTTAATATCGCTAATAAGAATCTTTGGAAAGTGACTTGTGTGTCAATTAAATAAAAGGCATAGTGGCTATAAATTATAATAATCCTATTGAGTTAAAAACAATTTCCAGTGAGATATTAGAATTGTTTTAACTGTCACATTTAAAATTCTGTTGTGTGTGTATGTGTGTGTGTGTTCGCATATCAAGGCGGACTCTGTGTTCAATTTACGTCGTCCATACGACCTTGTGGCGTTCATGAGGCAAGAAGAGAGAGCATACATGCTTGGTAACCTCAAGAAGGAATTGCTTAGTAGGAAGAGTGAGATCGACAGACATGAGGACAGAGACTCAGGCAGGTGATTTCAGTATTTTTAACAGGAACATGAAACATGTAGTAGTTTTGGCATTCTGTAAATTCATGAGTCTTTGCACCTTTGATTTTTATTATTGTCTTGAATGTTGAAATGATATGCTGTGTATGTTCCCATGTGAAATTTGACAAAGATTAAAACATCTAGTATGACTCTGAACAGCATGTGAAATTTCCTGAAAAAGATGCCGTGCAGATGACATTTTTAGAGGTGCTTTTTGTGAAGTGCTTTGGCTACCATTTGAAAACTTTGAACAGCAATTTATGCATCTCTGTGCAGCTGCAGGATTAGAGCAGAAGTTTTATCAGACAGATCCTGATTGCATAGAGGCAGGAAAACCTCTGCCTGAATTTGACTTGTACATTAGCACTGTCCTTCCTCTGGAAAACAAAGGCATCAGGTAGATTTGCTTGCCATAAGCTATTATCTATATTAAAGATCATCAAGTGTTAACATTAGTAGAAAACTTTTGCTGTCATTACATAAGAAATATTGGCTCTTACTTATAAACGGCATAACAATGTACTTTGTGCTAGAGCTACAGGAAGACTAAATTAAGAAAATACTTCCTTATTTTCTCATTTAGTTTGATGGTGCCAGACATTTCTCAAAACACTGAAATTTTTGTACAGTTGTTCATGGGTCATATTACACTTACAGGCCTGAGGAGCATGTTGACTTGAATGTTGCTTTGAATGTAGAACTCATTGCCCCAGACTGCCAGGCAGTTACAAGCCTGGATTTCAGCATCCATGCTTTTGAACATTTGGAGGTGAGTTTGTGTGAAAATGCATTTGATCTCTTTGTTTCATAGTTAAGAGGAATGTAACTATATTTCTTTTGCTTAGATTTGCTCATTGATAATTATAGCAAAACAGAATATTAGTTTATATCCATCATGCTTCCCATTTCTTATAGTTCATTTTCACAGCAACTTCAGCAAGCCAGTTGTGTACATGCCTAACCATAAGCGAGTTAACTGAAGAAGACATTCGTCCATAATAGATCTCATTCTTGAGCAAAATTATTTTGAATTTTGTAAGAAATGTTCTAACTTTAATATGTGTTTAATGGTAAAAATAAAAGGCACACGGATAGATTTGATGCTTTGTATAACAAAGTTGTGCAACTTTTATATTTTTATATTTTAATTTTCATTGCATTATTGCACACCATACATTAGCTGGTTTAAACTAACAGGGGTTGAAAGACCGACGTAATCTTTCGGGTACACCTGAGCTTGGACTAAAAAATGCCATTACCCACAGAGAAAATGTTGATGAATATGGACATCTGGTATATGAAGCTCTGCACAAGGTTAATATTTGTTAAATATTGTTTGGGTGCATATGCATGCATGTATGTGTGTATGCATGTGTGTGCATGCAGGTGTGTGCATGCATATAGATATAGGTGCATGTGTGTGTGTGTGTGTCCTACATGCAAGGAAATGGGTGTGAAGGCTTTTAATAAATATATGCATTCTCAATTATAGCACTAGCAGTTATATTTGTGACTAAGAAAAGCATTTAAAATGAATCCATTGTCAACAGATGTGTAACTCAAGTTAAACTGCAATATGCAGGTGAAAGAGATGAAAAGTGTCATAGATTCCATTTATATTGTAATTAAAAAGTGTTCTGCATTACTTTCCAGAATACTACATCATGGATTCTGTACAACATGGCAGCATTTTATTGGCGTATCAAAGGGGAGCCATTCCAGGCCATTGAGTGCATTAGAAGAGCTCTGCACTACTCTCCACGGTAATGGAGTGAAAACAAATTCTGTTTTTTAAATCATCTTCAGACTCTTTTTTCATTATTACTCTATCTCCCTGATGTAAAACTTGCTGGGAACAAAGTTAATTAATAATAAAGGGAATTAAAAAGCTTCAGTTTTCATTTTGTTCTTTGTTTTTTTTCCCCTCCAGCCATCAAAAGGATGTTGCTTTGATCAGTCTCGCCAATATTTTACACCGGGCACGCTACTCCAATGAGGCTGCCATCTTGGTTCACTCTGCTCTTGACCTGTCACGAGAACTCAATGTTAACCATTTCACTCTAGGAAACATATATGCTGTAAGTAGGTTCTGTTTGTATGGGAGATTGTGTGTGTGTGTGTGTGTTGGGGGTGGAGGGAACATAGGGTGGGAGAGACAGGACACTTTATAGGAAGCAACAGAAAAGCAAACCTTAGTGATGTTGGTGCTGGTTTCAAGTGCAAGTTTATTTTTTTCTGAAATTTTATCAAAATACCCTAAATGATTGGAAAGCAAAGATTTAAAATGTAACACCAGGTGTTACTAACTTGAAAATTACAAAACCAAAAAAGTACCCAATAAAAGTGGAAGAAATTGGAAACAAGCAGCAATGCAGTATGTGAGTCTACAGTTTGAACCCCATATAATGCCATACATTTTCTCAATTTCAGCATAACATCAGATGATATCAAGATAGTTGGAGATAAATTACATGTATATTTATGTTTATTCTGGATGGGTTAGATAACTTTCAGTACAATGCCCTGTCTATCACATAGTTTTTAAGCTGTCCAAAATATCCCTTCTCTGGGCTCAGCATGAATGAGATGACTAACTAAAGTGAAAGAGCTGGTAACCATCTTGAAGAAAAATGTAATTTTAATATGTCATAATTGCATCAAATCCTGTGCACAAGAAGGTTTTCCCTGCACCTTCATGGTCTGTCATTCTTAACTTTGGTTGTTCTGTGTCTGCAGGTTCTGGGAGAGTACAATAAATCCATCATCTGCTTTGAAAATACTCTGAAGATTCAGCCTGAATTTGAGGCGGCAGCCAGTAGAAAGCATGCCGTTCTCTGCCACTCCAAACTAGAAGCAGCGTTAGAAGCACAACACAGGTGCAGCTACTTCATAGTTGGCCATTACTGGTTGATGCTGTTTCATTTTTATCAAAGATAGTTGAGCGGCAAACCAATTCCTACAGCTCTGCATCTTCAGTCAAAAGTCAGAACTGCATAGTGCAGATTGCTTTTAGCAGTGGACATGTTTCTTGGTTCAAGGGAGGTAGTTTTGCATCATCTTGGTGAGGCAAAATGTTTTTTTTTTTGCACGGGTGCCCCCTATACAAAATACGATATTCTTATATTTTTAATAATTAAAATAATGTCTGATTGCGAAAGCTGCTACAACTGTTTTTTTCAAATAGCCCCCTCCCCCAAGATAAACCGTGTTTTGTGTAGGTACCGAGTGTTGTGCTGTTTTACTCTGTGTACTGAATAAAAGTGACAAATGAACAGGAATAGGGAAGTACTATAAACCTTTTGTTAAAACATTTATATAATTTGTCTCCTTCCACTCTCAGAAGTTAAAAATAAAAGTACATTTAGGGCTGGCAACATGCACTTACAGAGTTGGGATAAAGAGCAAAAATCGAAAAGCACACTGAAGTTAAGGACCAGGATGGCATCAAGAATATATAAAAAAAGCATTTATGTTGGCAGCGTAATGACTGGTGGCAGCGGAGGTGAGGGAAGTGAGGACTGTTATTGTGATATGGGATAGTTTCAGCAATAAAGCTATTCTTTGAAGATATGCTGAGGCAGAATCACTGGGATCATATGTATTTACATTGTTAGCACATGAATTGCTGGTGAACATTTGAAAGCAAACCTCTGGGTTTTTTTTAAAAAGTTAAATTTAATAAAGTAAAATATACATGCATGTTTGAGGCGAGTATAACAGAGTGCTGGCCTTTGTTTGACAGAGCTTTGCAGAAGACCCTGAAGGAGCTTAAGGACTACCAGAAGAAGTATGACATCTACCAGACTCAGAATGAAAAGCTGGCCACAGAGCAGGTGTCCACGGAAGTGAAGATAACGCAGAGGATTGCCTACGAACATGCCAAGATGAGAGACAGCAGCAACGAGATGGGTAGGTAGTAGCTAAAACTTATGGACCACATGATCTGTTGATATGGATCTGACAGAATCATTTATTTCCAGACGAAAAGATCTACCATAAAATGTGAATGTCTGTTGGCAGTGCTGGTTTAACACAGAGATTCCATATTGACTCCATTTCACATTTGGCCAGACTGTAGGCCAGTGATTTTCCTGGCCAGAGCAAGTCGTGGATTTATGAAAAATTCTTTAAACAAAACTAAGGAAAGGAGGGAACTTATGAATTGAATTTCGAGGTCTTTTTGCAGTTATTTCTTGTTAGTTTAAATGTCAGCTGATAATTCTTTTTTTAGTTCAAATATGTAAGTCCAATAACTCTGATAAATACAAATGTCTGTTTGTTAGTTCCTGATTTCAGCTGAAGTGATATTTCTGCTAAAAAATATTATAGAATCTTTTGGAGTATAAACATATTTTTGAGGGGGGAAAATTGTGATATGACATATTACTTGCAGGTGAATATTGTCGTATGGTTGATCGAGAAGGCAAGCAGGTCTTGCTGTGTACCTGGAGCCGGCGGACACCTGACCTGGATTTTGACTTTGCTTTTTTGGACAACCCCGTCAAAAAGGAGAACCTGCACGTGAGAGAAAACAATTGTTGCCGCTAAGTGCTTCAGTTTTGATTCCAGCCCCCTCCCCATCTTTCTACCATTAAAAATATTTCTGTTCTTAAGTGAAATGTGTACCACTTGGCCTGTGAGTCTGTTTAAGCAGGAAGGATTTTTTTTCATTGAATCCCTTGCACAGCATGTGATGCAACTAGTTTTTGTTTTAAAATGAGTTAATCTTTAATTCTTTAGGAGGATGAAGAGAATAATCAGTCCAAAAAAAGTATCACCAAGGATTTACCTGACTATGCAAAACCTATGCGACCACCACGTTTCTCAAAAAACAGGCCTCCAGTGCCCAAGGTAAATTAAGTTGCATGCGATTGTGACCTGGCTAGCATAGCAAAAATGTACAGTTCTGTTCCTCGCGACACTTTTATGTTAATATTTTGATGTCTTGAAAGACCTGCTGAAGTGCGTTATTGCAATGTGCTGTTCAGTTAACCCATCAAATTTCTGCTTGTGAAGTTTCTCAGCGGATCATTTATGATACAGAGGGCACGTACCTGCAGATTGTATGATTTTTCTCATTTATTTAAATGGTGCAAAATCTGTTTTTATAGTTTCAGAACTCTGAGGAAATGATGGAAGAATGGCCCTCCAAAGATGAATGTGACACATATGTCCAGAAAGTTCCTGACCCTCGCAATCTCTCCACTGTTTATCTTTCTGCTGAGAACAAAGGTTTTGAGTAAGTGACACTTGCTTATGCAACTTTAATTTTAATAATACTTTATTTTTTAATAATGTGCTTAAAGTGGGGATGAAGACCTATTTTGGCTGGTATTTAAATAAAGGCATCAGCAATAAAGCTATTTTAAAAAACATTATGTGAATGTCATTCTTTGAATGGCAATTGTGTCAGGGTTAAAGCATTACTGACAGAAGCTCAGGGTCTGGGAGCTGATATGGAGCATCCTTTACCATGGTACCCACCTGTTTGCGTGCCCCTTATGGAACTGCCTGACGGGAGTGAGAACACATACGACCATCTTAAGTCTGTCAGCTATGCAGAACGTTCCCGCATTCCTCTTAAGCACAGTGACCCCTCCATGCGCAAGGTAAAGATGGCTGTCATTTTATCATTCATTATATGGATAATTGAGAGTTTAAATTGGGGTAGGTTGGGGGGGGGGTGGTTTGAAGAAATTCAAAACCTCAGTAGCTGAAACATGGGAACAACAAAGAAATTAACTCTTTGCACTCACGTCGAACAGTATGTTGTGATGGTCGGAATTACCCTTCACCGCGCGTTGATCCGTATGTTTTGACAGTTTTGAAGAAATCCTGCACACACAGTGTAAGGGAACTAACCCTGGTACCATTGGAAAGCTCTATCATCGGCTGTATCCCCTGCACTGTTTAAATATGTTTTTTTAAATTTAGATTCGGTGTGCCGGATGGAAGATACAATTTGTAAATCAAATCATGTTTGGTAGAAAAAGATGCTTTAAATACAATTTAGGCTGAAGGTTCAGAGAAAATACTAAGTCTTGGATTTTATTGAAGGTCAGAAAGTGATAATAATATGCAGTTCAGAGATGTCAAAAATGAACAACCAGCCATGCATGGAATTAGACTTTTTTAATTTAATGCATACAGTAACAACACTTGACAGTAAATGGTAAGTAATATTTAAAATTTTCCATTAAAAATTCTTCAAGAATTTTAAAGTCCAAGAATTGATCCTTCCAAGTAAAGTATATTACTGCAAGTGTCTTAGTTTATTAGCAATATTCTTTGAAATATCCCAGTATCTGTATGCCATCCACATCATGCATAGATCTATGCCATATGAGTGCAAAGAGTTAAGCCTAATTGAATTAACACACAAGCTCAATGTTTCGGGCATTACATTTCTTCCTGATAGAACACACAATACAAATAAGTGAAACACAGTTAAATGTAAACAAAAGTAATACGGGAAAGAAGCTTTACTAGTTCAGATAGACGATTGCTGACATCAGTCCTGTTATAGATATTTTTATTTTGATCAGACTTTGCTGGAGCATGTGAATGGAGGATCAGTAACAGAGGAAGAAGTGGGGCAAAGAATCCTGACAGCCATTAGACAGGTGCGTTATTTTTCATAGGACTTTGAAATTGATACAGATTAAGTACCTGAGACAAATGCCTTCTTGAAGTTTTTATTTCCAAGTTCTAAAGATGCTGACATCAGAAGAATCATTTTTATGCTCTGGATTTTTTTTGTTCCACCCTTGCCTCAGATGATAGGACCTCAGTGGGTGTTGTACAACCTGGCAGGTCTCTACTGGCGTGTTATAGGCAACAGTTACCACGGCATTGAGTGCCTCCGCCGAGCTCTGCACCTTAGTCCCCCTGAGTACCGTGATGTACCACTTAACAACTTAGCCAACATTCTGTATCGCTGGGGTCGCATCGATGATGCCCTGGCTGTCATGCGAGATGCTGTGAACATCAGCGATGTTGAAGTAAGGGTTAAATGATGTCTTCATTCCCAAAGTTTTGCGGTTACGATTGAATTAATAGTTTGCATATGCTTTGTAAGCTCCTTCCTGTTCTGCTCTACTCTTGTTTGACAGTTCATATCTAGACAACTAAAATATCTCTATTAGTTTGTTTTTTTTTTGAGTCGTGTGATACCTACCAAACTGTCTATAAAAGCAAACTAGCTTACTGTACAATGTTGGATCAGTTGAGTCTTTTGTTATATGTACTGCTATGATACATACATGCATGTGTTCATGGCATTCTTCTATGTATGTGTGTGTAAACCACAAAATGTGCATTTAAATATGCACAATGTCTTTCTTTTGAATTCTTTTAAACCGCAAGGATGCTGAAAACAAAACTTAAGTAAGACATCTTCCTCCCCCAACAGCCAGTCTCAAACCTGCTATATGCACACCTTCTGTGGGCCAGCAGTAATTACACTGGAGCTATGTGGCACTACCGCCATGCCCTGGAAATACAGCCAGACCTGCAGGAGGCTTTTAGCACCCTGCGTGCCTTGCGCTGCTACTTGAAGTATCACCAGGCAGCGCAGAGCATAGCCCCAGTGGAGACCCCTACAACGCCCCTTGCCCCTAACTGTGGCCAGAAACCAGGCGGTGGCAGCACTGGTGTTGGAAGCCAGACCGACAGCAGGGTCATCTGCAAGACAGTCAGTAGACTTTGAAAGGGTGTATGTCTGTCTTTAAAGAATTTTGTATGTTGCAGGTCCTACAGAAATATGTTTTATTCTAAAATATTTTATCGTTATTTATTTTTAAAGGGAAGTCAGTTTGGGTCCCCAGCTGATAGTCATTGATATTGAAATTTGTTGAAACAACACAGTGAGTTCTATGCATTGTCATTTGAAATCTATACAGTAGTCATTTATGTGCTTTTGATTTGTGAGAAGGATTCTGGCTACATTTTTGTTGGATAACAAGGTGGTTATCTCATCTCTGACTGTAGAGAAAAAGCTGTAGAAGGTGCAAAAAGACAATGAAGAAAACATCTGGGAAGAAATTTGAGATATTTTCATGCATATTTCCATTGTCATTGTTTTGTGGATCTCTGGATGAAAAAACATGCAGGTGAATAGTAGAATTTACAGAGAAAGTATTTCTCATAGCTGCTTTACTCTTTAGGGAAGACATGCTGACATCGTTACTGTCCTTGGAAACTGAAATTTTTTCAAGACAGGTTCCTAGCTGCCTTTTTTTGTTTTCTGTAGCTTTATTTCTTTAAAGCTGATGATGGGTTAAACATCTTTAAAAATTGTCAAATATACAGGCAGATATACTTTGCAAAAAAAGTAATAAATTTTGTGTTCAGGAGAATGGTGAGGAAAAGTGTATTATCGAGACCCGACTTCACAACAAAGCTGGGAACTGCAATGGCCAGTGTACTCAGACATGCACCATCACACCTATCAAGTTGGACACCTGCACTGGCTTAGGAGCAGATGTCAATCTGGATGGACTGCAAGGTGTGTAAAATGATGAGTGGCTGTGAACAGACCTTTAGATGCAGAGGGAGGTTGCAGTTGCAGTGCACTTGGTTTAGAAGGTGTTGTGCTGTTGCTGTGGGTCAGAATGCACAGGCTTGCACAGTTGTTGGGTCATGCATAGAAGTTAAATATCCAGCTGTGTGTGGATGTAAATGCCATGCTGTCTGTACACAGTTTGTTTCCAAAGTCACCCAGATTTTTACCTGTTGTTTATACAGTTGGTTTCAACCATGGAAAGAAAGGTCTTTGGCACATGGTTTCTCTTTTAACAGGAGGGAATCAGTGTGGCCAAAAAGGTCAGCAGTTTTCACCGGATCAAGAAGAGTTGCTTTGTAAGTGGCTCAGATCATGAGGCAGTCACTGTCTTTCACATGTACTTCATCTGTACTTCATTTTTCCTAACATTTGACTTCCCTGATGGTCTAATGGTTAAGGCGTCCAGTTCTGTGGTGGAGGTCGTGGGTTTGCACCCTGGCCGAGTCATACCTAAGACTTAAAAATTGGCAATCTAGTAGCTGCCCTCCCAGACGCCTGGCACTACAGGGAACAGTACTAGGACTGGTTGGCCTGGTGTCACTGCAATGTGCCTGGGTGGGACTGAAGCCTGTGCTGTGACAAAAGTCCCAGTGTGGCAGCAGGTTAATTTGTCTCAGTGCCATACTGACATGCATTTTATTTGCAACTGGATGTTAAGCAATAAATAAACCAAGCAATCAAATCCTAATATTCTTTCTGCTGATCTGTTATGTCCCAGGTTAAACCAGATCAAAATAAATATTTATGTAGCAGTGAATCCCAAAAGAGATACAGTTGTAGCATTATGTATGATTGAAGGGTAAAGTTACATTTGATTTTTTGAAGGTCACAAAATGATTAACACAAGAGAATAAACAGTGCTGTGAAAGAGCTTATCTGATAGAAGCAATGACTGTGTTCTGCAGTCAGTGGCGACTTCACAGGCAAGCTAGACGAAGTAAGCGAATACTATGAGAAGAGGGGCCTTTGTCAAGGAGAGGAGTGCAGTCAGCTGCGTGTACAGGTGGGCTGTTTTCCTGCTTATCCACTCTGCCTAATAGACATTCAACATTCACGATAGATTTTTGTTCCAGCTTCTTCTCTTTCATTGTATAATATGCTTGTCATCCTACAAGCATCCACTGCATTACAAAATGTATTTAAAATTTGCCATCTTCAACCCCTTGACAGCAGCAAAGCCCTTCTACCTTACTGCCAATGACAAAAAGCAATTGTCAGCTTAAACTTTTATATCACAATTGAAGCACGTAGTACACAAGGACAGTTTAGGTATTGTTCATATCTTTTATTTAAAGCTATTAACACTGAGTGCAGCTGTTCATCATCTTAAGCTGGTTTAGGTATTCTGAGACAAAAGACTTGGATTTCCTTTCTGTTTAATGTTATTGAGACGAAAAGACTTTCAGCTTTTGAATTTAAGCAGTTGGCTATGATGAACAGGGCAGTACTGTCAGTTGAAATGCTTAAAATCAGGTGCTACAGACACAGATGTCCTTACTTGGGACAGCTGTCTTGATGGCTGTCGGTGTTGGTGCTTGCAGTGAAGGGGTTAAGCAAACAAGTAAAATTGTATGTGTGTGTGGGAGCAAGCAAGTGCATGAGAGCTTTCACCTGTGGAGTACAGTTGGCACTATCTCTAAGGGATAATGGAAAATGTTGTTATATTCTTAGATGGTCAGCGTATAGTTCCGAAGTCCCAGTGTTTTGTTGATACAGCTGAGCTTTAGGGAAATTGAAGCAGTGAAGTTACCTCAGCAGGATTCCACTTGCACAAAAACAGAGATGCCTTCTGTGTTAGAGCCAGATAGTGAAGTGTACATATAATTATAAAATGAGCAGTGGCAAATAGTTAACTTGCCATGATGAGTGAAAAAATATTAAGCAAAATTAGCATCTCATTTGCTATTCTGTTTCATTTCATGCAAGTAAGATTTTCAGTTTGGCTAGTAAATTTTGTAGGCCCCTTGCCAGTAGTTAGTATGGAAATATGTACAGTTTCTGAACTGAATATTCCAGGGAAACTTTTTTTTTTTAGGGGAGGTGGTCATTACTTATACACTGTTGTCAACTGGTTCACGTATAATTAAGTTCTTTAACTTTTTAAAAGCTATTTTTATTTTGTTTCATAGAAATATTGCAGGTAATAAATGCTTGATTTTGTCAAATATCTTTATTTCCACTTATTGCCATTTTGGTTGGTGTACAAATTTAGATATTTTTAAAACAAAATCATGAAGGAGTTCTGTAGGGACTGTTGATTTTCCATTAGCTATTTTTATTTGGTTCTTTGTTAATTTATTTCTACTAATCCCTTTTGATTTTGGGGTTGGTTTTTTTTTTTTTTTGGAGTTTCTCAACCTCATCTATTGATTGAAAGGAAGCTCAGAAAAAAGTTGCTAAGTTACCTTGAGGAAAATGGGTGCAGCTTGCCAAAATAAAAACATAAGTACTGGATACATTTCAGATGTGCACTGTCTGCATGTACATATGGCTTTGCAAAAGTGTTTGAAAAAATGCTTTCAGTATTCTTCAGCACTATACTGTGTTGCAACATTAATTTTGGCACGAACTTGACAAAGTGAAGTGCCCATGCAACACCTGCATAGCTGTATGTGTTCAGTACATACATCTCCCCTTTTCAGCTTTGTAAGGAATTTTATTTGTAAGCGCTCCTATGATAAATGACATTAAGTAGAAGTCTATGCAACATGGTGGGAATGAGAGAATTGTTTGTATTTAGAACAAATAGCTGGTAGGACTTTGAAACAAATCTTTACAAAGGCCCCTTTGCACTGAATTGGCTCACTGGTACAAAGCTTTTGCTCGCTCACACAGTGCTTGCTGCCCATGAAGACACATTCGGGGCTGGTGGCACACATCATTACACCACCAAAACTCTTTATGCGTCCTGTGGCTCTCCATGCCACACATTGTATGGTAGGCTGTCTGTTCCCCAAACCCTGATTTCTTGCTTGCCAGCTTGCTTGCTGCATCCTCCTCAGAGCTCAGCATGGCTATGAGTATGAGCTGGCCTGGTGCAATCAGACATAAATCAGACACAAACTCTGACTGGGTGTGATGTCAGACTGGTGCAGCACTTAATGAATATCCTATCCTAAGCCACTCTTAAAGGTCTTTCTTAACCAGATGAATGTGCGTCTGTCTTTATACACTTGGCCACATGCGGCAAACTAGAACGCATATTTGTCCAGTTAGAAAAGTCCTAAGACGGGCATTTGGACACAGCGCAGTGTGGGTAGACGGGGGGATCTGTTGTACGTGCAATGGGAGGGGAAAGATGCATAGTTATTTAAATGTGTTGATTGCTTCAGGCTTGCTCAGAACTGAATGAATTCATTGAAAGAAGGTTGTGTTACTATGCTAGTGTTTTCAGTTTTTTGCATTCGTTGGTTGAAGCTTTTTGACAGGACTTGTTATAATGTAACTTAGTTGGGGAGGTTTTTCTTTCTTTCTCCTTTATTTATTATTTATTTTGTGTGGTTTCACTTTGAGCTGGTTTGTGTGCACAGACTTGTAACTAGCTCACTAACCAAGGTATGTCTCTGGTTTTTGTTCAGATTTTGGTCTGTATTTTGGCAGCTGTTAGTTTTAATATCGTTTGATGATGTGCTACACAGTACTATTGCTTATTCTACTGCTAGGCTTTTTGAGTTTGATTTTGTATTTGATTAGTTGTATTTGGCTTTGGTTCCCCCACCCCAGCACCATTAGGCTTTTTGTGTAACAGTTTTTATAAATGGTATGTGGACTATTTTTGTAATAGGAAAGCTCCCCCGTTTTTTATGTTTTGTCTTCAGGGGTTTTGAAACTGTTTAGAAGTTGTATGCACGTACTTTTCGTATACAATTCTCCAGATGTCTCCTGGCTTCAGTTATGTTTACATTTGTCTGTGGTAATGTACTTTGTTCAAACCCACGGTTCACTTGTCCCACTTATCTCATGCTCAGATCACCCCTGCTGCTAGATGTGCCATCTGGTGAATCCCAAGAGAGCTAGATAAGGGAAGAGATGCACTTGGCATGAGGTTTTTGGCACACAGCAGACTAGGTATATGCTACGCTGGTCTGTGGAGTCCAGTAAAACCTCCATTCATCCTATTCCTGGAGAGTGTTTAACTGGCACCTGTATCCTCTTTAGTCTTCTGTTAAACACAAGGGGGCCGAACTGGTATGATCAAAATGCTAGGGCTATGAGAAATGATGCGGGGAACAATGTAGATCTTTTCCTTTCTGTACACCCCAGGACGAAGATGATAGCACCCTTCCATCCATAAGTTCTAAGCTTATTTACCATGCAGTTCTGGGGCACCAGAAGTGCCATGTTGTATGTATTTTAAATGCTTGCAAACCATAGCAGAAGAGAGAGAGATAAAGACTGAATAAATTTTGTTAGTAAAATATTTTTATGGCCAGTTTCTACCTTTGAAAAGAAGCAGGTGAAAGTGACATAAATTTGATTCCTTGTGGTTATAAAAATAGCAGCACCCTGTACTTACCTGCTTTCAGTTCATTTTCTCTCCCCCCCCCACCCTCCGGTTAATTGTGGATTCTTTTGTCATCCACAAACTAGCTCTGAATGTGATTTGAAAAATGGTCCATTTTACAGGATATCTTGAAATGTCTTATATAATTTTTTTTGTTTTTTGAATTGATGCAGAGCTTCAGTTTTCTTGTCTTCCCATTTTCTTATTAAGTTTCACCTCCATTGTGCTTGACTGAATTCTGAAGGTGTTTTGAAGCATGTTTCATCGTTAGTCCTACATCCTGTTAGTGGTGTACGTGTTGTTACCATTATTATGATTATGATGATTAACTGGTAGATGCTAACTGCTGCTTGCATCTCTGTTGATTTGCATGTCTTTGCTAAGTAACATTGACCTGTCTTGGTCAGAATGCTTTGGCTAAACAGAATAAGTATGAAAACACCAGGCTAGTATTGATGAAATTTCAACAGGTACTGGTGCTGTATGTTATGTGAACCTTTGGTGTAGAGAACTTTTTCTAATGTCAGTTTTACACATGCAGAGTTTTTGCACAGAAGATGAAAGTAGCAAACCATATTAGATGTTTCATTGTTTAGATATAATAGAGTTTTTGAGCTCTTGTCAAAGTAGTGTCAGCAACACCTTAACTGTTATTGTGTGTTAGAAAGATGTGCTTGCTCTTTATGACAACAAGTACCGATAATCCTTGGAGAGAACAGCAAAGGCCATATATTTAGGCCCTGAAAAACCTGCAGATGTGTCAGTTATTGTTTTCAGTTGTTTTGTAGTGAGGAAGACTTGAAGAGCAAGTGCAGCATCTGACAATTTGTTGAGCTAAAATATTTGGACTGTAATAATAAAATTAAAATGTTATATAAAAATGTTGATGATGGGGGCTAGTGGTAGAGTTGTCAGAACATTGCTTTGTGTCGATGTAGTCATGCCTTGTAACACATTTGCACACACACACACACCCAGGAATGCATGATATTCGGGTCTAATTTCCTCTAACCCATGATTTTTTTCCTGTTTTCCTTGTGCCTGGGCTTGACCACAGCAGGGAGGCCAGAAACCTCACGTCAAGCTGGAGTACGTAGAAGGTGTGCTACACCGCAAGCTCATCTTCCTGAATGCACCAGGTGACCTCCACGTGGAGCCTCATGAATGTGTCATCTTTAACGATGGTGCACGGTCACTAGGTTGTAGCCGATCTGAGTTTCGTACCTATGTGAGTATCCCCACCTGACTGGCTTTGATGCAACCCACCGCTAACTGTTTCTGTGGCTGCCTTGGCATGTTGGGTGGTGGGAACAATGTGCATTGAGGGGAATCAAGCTTGGTGCCAGGGTCGGAGCCATACGCAGATGGACTGTGTGGAAAGTGTGGTAATGGGACTGTAGTGGTAGCACTGGTGATGGAAACGTCTGCATGCAAAGAGAATGAGTGAGAGGGACAGAGAAATACCACCAACACTGTTTTGCGTGCTTAACATTTATTTATTTTTACTTCGAGAACTACATTGTCATCTGTTTTGCAGCAGTGTGTGGCATCTGCTGTTTTGTTTAAATGGGACAACTAAACATTTAGCAGAATTTGTGTAAATGATAATCCAGAGAGAAATACTGTTAGACGAGGGGACTGGCGTCTGCTGCACTGCTGCATGTACTGTCCCACCGCAGGTGATCACGGTTCTTTTTGATGCAGGTCAGTGGAATACATCTGCATCTCAGTAGAGTGTGTTAGTGGTGATTGAAACTTTTGTTACTTATGTATGTTGAAGCACCAGGTCTTTGCTCATTTCTTTGCTGGTGGAAACTGGAGTGTCAATTGTCTCTGAGCCTGTCTTTTGCTGGTTGACATTTTTAGTTTAATGTTATGCTTATGTCTGTTGATGATCAAAAAACGTGATACATTCCACTTGTCTTTGCTGACAGATTTAGGAGTATTTAATATGCATAACTGGCTTTGGCATGTTCTCTTTAACACAGTTTAAGGCATAGAAATTTATGCATTACTTAATAATAATCCCAGAAGCTTTATATTTCTCCTCTGACACTGAAAACAGAAGTAATTATGCGTTATACTTCATTTTAGCTGATCAGCTTGCTGTGACTGAACACAGATGGTCAGTGAAAGCTTAGTGGATTAGCATCTTCATGGTGGAAATTGGTTATCAGGTCTAGAGCACTGTGTGGCTGGCGACAGCAGAAGGCACTGCTTGCATTTGTATGTAATTTTAGGACATGTTTGCTTGTGGTAATAAAAGATATGCTGGAAACGGCTCCAGTAGTCTGTATCTTAAATGCTTATTTTGTTATAGAATACTTCCTCATAAAAGAGAAAAACTAACATTTTCAGAGATTTTGTATGGATTATTGTTTTGTGAGCAGTTGATCCAGCCAGCATATGGATTTAGAGCTTATACAGATTTATTGTATTGATAAAGGTTACTAAATGCATCATTCCTGTTTTCAAGGGTTATTTTACCACCATGGAATCCCTTTCTGTTCTTTGGGGAGGGGGTTGGTTTTTTGTTGTTGTTTTTTTTTTGGTATATAGATCGAACTGGATTCTTGAGAATCAAAAGAATATGCTGTGGGATGTATAAAATGTCATGGTTTAACTGTCAGTTATCTGTTATCAACATACACTTTTGTGTTGATTATTTAAAATTCTATTTCCTTCCTATAAATTAAAACTGTGTAATATTCCCCATTAAACTGTTTTAAACTAAAGCTTTAAGAACCTTTTTTGTGGATTTGGCATTCATTCTTGAGGTTTTGATGACTAGTAGTGATACAGCGTGTACAGTCCATTGCACATGACCTCATGTAAAGACATAGAACTGTTGCATGGAGGTAAGGCATGGAAAGGTAGCAGAAACTTTGCTTAAAGCTCTTCCATTAGAAAACAGGAATAGGAAGAATGAATTCTAGGCTAGAAGCAAAGTATCTTCTGGAGCAAAACAATGTTTTTACTTCTGTTGGAAATAGCGATAAAGTTTTGGATGATCATGGCATTGTAACTTTGTGGCAGAAAGCAGAGTACTTGATGGTCTGGTGTTCAGTTTCCAATCTGAAACTGGATTTCAGTAATGTTATGGTGACTAGTTCACGAGGATGGTGAAGAGCATGCTTGCACAAATCTTAAGCTCAATGCAGGTGTGGGTATTTGAAATATCTGCTCCCTGCTGTGACAGCATCTGCTGGGAGGACAAACAAGTCAGAACTAGATGGAGTGGGTGGGAGGTGTTGCATGTTATGGGGGGGGGGTTGTTCCTGTAACACCAGTGTCCTGCTGATGCTGAAGAACGGTTTGAGCCTTGGTGCTTCACACCAGAGGAGACAAACCAGTTATTGCATGTTAAATCTATCCAAACTTAGAAAACACCTTTGTAAATTTATATAAAAGTTTTCAGTTTAGCAATAAAGTGTTCACTTAAAAGGCACCAGACATGAAAATAAATGTTAGATGCATTTTCTGGAGTGCTTTAGTTAAGACGGGGCAAAAGGTCAGTCTTTAATGTACAGCACAGTATCTGTTGGGCATCTACTGTAGTGTGTAGAGGGTGTGCTGTGTGGCAGCTCAGCGTTTGACTGCTTGTGTCCTTCCATATCGCAAAAGAAGTGGAGAGATGATAGCACCGCTCATGGTGTTCACTGCAACTTACAATGTTTGCTTGTTTTTCAGCCTGAAAGTGTGAATAAAGTTTTGCCATAATTTTGGGCTGCAGGAAGATGAGTGCTTTTGCCAAGATGTTGATGGAAGAGAGAGAGAGAGAGAAAGAATGCCTTCTCATGCAGTACAGATCCAGCAAATAGATGCAAGTCAGAATGCTATTTTTGTTAAAGGAAAGATCTGTTAAGTGCTACAATTATTTTTCAACCAAATTTAGTGTATTACACATGCAAGCTACTTCACTGCCAGGAATTCTGTTCAGTTATGAGAAAGAATACTTTTAACATTGACATTCTCAGCTGCTTTTTAGAAAAGGGTCAAACCATCTACATGTATTGCATCAGATGTCAGTGTTGTAGGCCTGTTGTCATGGCAGCAACTTATTAACATGCTTCGAAGGTGTTCCACTGGCTGCAGACTTCAACAATGACATTAAAAGTCAGATCAATCCATATTTGCTAGTCTAAAAATTATTTTGTGAAATCAGCTGTAATTTTGTAATAAACATGCGAGATCAGCCTTTTGCCAACAGGTCAGTAACTTTATGGTTTGTTCCGTTTTCAGTCTGGGTTCGATTTTGATGTTCCCTGGTCACTTGTAGGAATCATTGGTATGCTTTAGTATATTAGCACATGGTGTGCTAGATGATTGGAGGTTTGTATTTCATGAGCTGTGTCATTAGTCTTTGTATTCCAGCACTGAGCTGATTGAAAAATCCCCAAACAACAAGTAACAAAAGCCTGTGGACCTGTGGAATGTCTATACACTCATTAGACTGCAAACAGCCATGGATTGGATGTTAGTGCCTGAGGCCAACTTACTGCTCATATGCATGCCTGGAAAAGTATACATCGATTAGTGGTGGGCGGTGATGGTGGAGACAGTTGAAGAGAACTAGTACATGTATTCAGTAAGATAAACATGCCTAAGCAGTTAACAATTTAAAGACAAGCATTTGCCAGACCCTCAGTGAGAGGAGAGAGGAGTGACATTGACACCAAGAACTGAATGCTGTGATATACGTGAGTATTCTTCAGCAGCAAAATGACAGGTGTTAACTTCCCCTAGTACATGTCTTTGCCAGCATGAAGCTACTAAACTCTGTCAACTGAAGAGCTGTCTGTCTTAAAACTGTGCTTCGTTACAGACAATACAGTAAAACCTCCCTATTGAGACTTTTAAAGGCCTGTATCAGAAAACATTTTTGTTCTAAGAGGGAGTTGTAATAGGGAAGGTCTTAATAGGGAGGTTTTATTGTACTTGACAAATCTGAAACCCATGCCATTGGGGACAGTTTGTCATATCTGGGTCTAAGCAATTTTGTAATTCACTTTTACTCACACCTATCCCTCAGGCGTTTAAGAGTACTGTCTATAAGCACAGACAAGAGTTTTCAAGTTCACTTTCATGTGATCCATTCAACCAATGGGTGCCAGGCTGAATTTCTGCAGGAGCACTTGTTCTTATTTCTGTAACAGTTGAACTTGAAGTTCTTTGTGTTGATACCAACAATGCAAGACCCATCCCACCTTCATGAACAGCCGTGTATTCTGTAGCTATAGACAGATGTTTGGAATAGTGCTAAATTTACTAAGTCTTGTAATGTTTGACTTTGTTCATCTTGTAATTTGCACTCTGTTTTGTTTCTTCTTTGCATAGCTGTGCATGGTGGTGAATTTGTGGTTTTATTTCTGGGTTTGTCTGGTGTCTAGAAATTGCACTGTATTCATCTGCTTTTGTTTTAATCTATTGAAATTTTATTTTACGTACAGCTGATTTAAGGTTTAAAAAAAGAAGTATCACTAGCAGACAAGATGAATATCTGGAAAATCATGCATATCTTACTCTTTAAAATGCAGTAAAATCTTGTAATTTTGAATGATTAATGTATTTTATTTGAAAGTACATCTGTCATGAATCATCTAAAACAGACAACTTGGCTGCTTGGTATGATGTAGTAAATAAGAATTGTCACTTTTCATGTTTAGGATACTAACAGGAATCAACATGACTATTGGGCCAGGCTGCAGAACTAGAGCAAATTGTTCCATTCCTTTGTAACTACTACAAGGAAGCTTGAGAGATTGCCTAGGGTACCTGTTGTGTAGAAAGGATTCCCATCACCATGGTTGTTGCAACTGCAGCATTGTGATTATTCCTACTTGAATGTTTCTCCCTATCAAAACTGTTGCATTTGTTTTGTTCAGCTGGATGGCTATTCACAGAAAATAGATAGGGATATGAAAGCTATCAACATACTGTTGTCTCAAGAACTGGTAGCACGCTGCCTTGTGAGAAAGGACTTGGCCTCTCAGTTTGCCACCATGCATCAAGAATCAAGACATGCACAGGTGAATTCTTTACCTGTTGCTAGATCTACGCTGAGAAGATCTGATCATATGGCATCCAACGAAAACTTACCAGGTGGGCAGTCAAGGATTCTCCATTTCCTGTCTTGCTATTGTATCATTAACATGATCAAAAATCCATTCAGTCAACCAAGCTAAAAGAAAAAGTCAAAGTGTGTGTGTGTGTGCAGACACTAGCATCTACATCGCAGGCAGGTTTCACCTGATGTGGAATCATGAAGAGTGTAGCGCCAGTGTGTTTGGCTACATGAGCTTCGACTTCAAAAGTGTCACTTCCACATGGCTTCCTGTCACAGCAATGGGTGTGAAGTAGGTTTTATAAGTGTTTTTTGCTTCTTTTTTTTTTTTGCAATGCATCTTTATTAACATCATGCACAT
This sequence comes from Lanistes nyassanus, assembly GCA_004794575.1. Taxonomy (NCBI): domain Eukaryota; kingdom Metazoa; phylum Mollusca; class Gastropoda; order Architaenioglossa; family Ampullariidae; genus Lanistes; species Lanistes nyassanus. The sequence continues at coordinate 321,218 of SMGT01011598.1, forward strand.
TGCTCCAGGAGGACAGCCACCGGATTTTAAAATATTAAATCAAAGTGCACTGTAATATTTATTATTCTTTTTACCCTTTAATTGTTGCATCTACATCATCTGGATAAATGCATTTAAGCCCAGCTGGAGGAAAGTGTGTTTGCTGGCTGGTGCTTCATGGATGTTCCTTGTGTTATCGTCCACAGCTTGGCAGACTACCTGGACTTTGGCATGGTGGTGAAACACAACTTTCTGGAGCCATTGTGCACCCTGGAAAGGTCATTGGATGAAACTCCCTTTGACCGTATCCTTAATGTTGCCCAGGATGACCAGCTGCAATATGCACCAGAGATGGCTTTGAGAGAGGCGAGTTATGGTTTCTTCTGACTGAGCTTTCCAACACGAAAATAATATTTGTTGTGGTGGTTGAAGGGAGGTGGGGCAATGGCTTCAAGCGTGAACTTTAAAAGGATATATATATTAGTCTTAGACATGTCACTCACACAGTCTTAGACATGTCACTCTCACTCAGTCCTTGATTTTATTTGGCCAAAATCTCTTTGCCAGGTGTTGCAGACACTGGGAGAAGAAATGGACCCTTCAGATGTGATGGGCACCAGAATAGCTACAGCCTTGAATGAGGTCAGCATCTTAATTTCAGTTGTTAAATATGGAAGCCAGTGGCAATATTTCTTGCCCTGTGTGGAGCCCACAGTAATGGGAGGAAAATTTGTGTGGGTTTCAGCACCCAACATCCTGGGTGTTGGCCAACTTGGCAGCTTTGCACTGGCGCATGGAAGGCCATTCCATTAATGCGGTTAACTGCCTGCGTGTGGCTTTGGTTCATGGTCCAAGGCAAGCCAGGGTGAGTCCACTTTCTTTGGGAAGTATTCCGTTCTTCAAGGCCTAGCAGTGTACACCGATTGGCATATTTACAGTAGTTTGCTTCCTGGGGACTCCAATCTTGATGTGGATGTGTGCCAAATGGGTGTTTATTCTGCAAACATATAGGGGCCAAAAACATTCTTTTACTCTGGCCGTCTGCATATTGCACTTCCGCGAGTTGAGGCAGAAGAAACACAGATTTTGTTCTGTGCCGTTCTACAAAGTCCCAAAACGTTTGAAAAAATTTTTCTCATTGGATAGTGAGCCTGAGATTTTGGACAAGTGCATACATCTATTTCGCTGGAAAAAGATTGTATGGTACTAAAGATGATGCAGTAGAAGACAGAGGCAGGTTGCAAATAAGATGAACAGGTGGGTTTATCTGATGACAGGGCATCCCATTAATCAGTTTGGCCAACATCCTGCACCAGGGTGGCCACCTTGATGATGCTGTTATTGCCATGGCAGCAGCCTTGGATGTCAGCAGGGAGATTGTTGTGGCACAGTTTACTCTTGCAAACATCTATGCAGCCAAGGTTAGTTTACCTACACAATTTTTGTTGACAAGGAGCTGTTTAGCCACTATAAGTTTGCTGTCCATCTCTTTATAATCGGTGTTTATCACATTCCTGTTTTGTGTCTTGAAAAAAAAACACATCTGCTCTTCACTGTTTTCCAGGAGGAGTGGACAAAGGCTGCACAATTTTATGAATCAACACTGGCACTGCAGCCCACATTCCAGCCTGCAAGAGAACGGCTAAAAGCTATTATGTGTCAGAGACGGATCTCTTAAGCAATTCCTGCTGCCAGCCCAACTGTTTGACTCATGTCTGGCAGTTCCACCCAGAATTGGTGCCAGTTTAGTGCTGTTGTACAGTCTGTACATTGGCTTATGTAGATATTTTTGCACAGCTGTGATGTACTGTTTTTTCCCACCAAGACTTGCAGTTTTTTTTCTAGTAATTAACTTACAGCTTGATGTCCCACTTGAATCCCAGCTGAGAGTTTTTTGGAAAGGTGAGGGAGACAAATTGCTGTATGACGGAACGAGTAGCTGCACTCTGGTATTTGATCTCGCTCAATTTCCCCTGATATTTCATGTGAAAAGCTTATTTTTTGAACTGCTCTTTTTAAAACTTTATTATTTTTCAATAAAAATTGTAAACTCATTTGCATGAAAAATGTTTCATATCAAGAAGTAGCATAAAAACATTCATGAAAAGGAAGAATAGATTGTCTTAAAATGTAAGTGTTGCACACTTATAGCTCAAAAGAAAAATACAGGAATGACAACCCTTCCCCTAGCAACAGGTGAAACGTGTGTATCATAAGATGGAAGTCCTTGGAGTCTTGCAAAGATTTGATAAAAATCACAACTATCAAAGAACTATGAGACCATGCACGGAATATCACCAGTGATGATAGTTTTCCCAACTCCACATTGTGGGCAAGTTCGAACAGGCAAACAAACTTTTCATGAACATCATGAACCAAGGAAAAGGACTATGCTACTAATGTACTATGCTATGCAACATGGCTGCTATATAAAAAGAGCAATGCTACCATGCTACAAACAAAAAGCCACTGCACAAACTTCTTAGAAGTTGAAGAAATCACTACAATTCTTTTTTATGAACATCGCCTACTATCAGCATCCATTCCTGGCTCCAGCTAAATCTTCCAGTGATGGACCTGTCTCAGGCAGGTTCCAGAAGTTGTAGGCTGAGCATGATGTGTGAACTCTACCATCTACCCTATTAGAATAGCATGAAAAATGTAAACGAGAACAGCAGCAACAAAAAGGGACATGACAAAGCGAAAGCCTTCGGGTTGACCAATCTGCTGGCGGATCCACTGCACTGCCTGGCCTACTGGTGTGGGTCTCACAGACGGTGGTTTCTGGAGACAGACAACATCGCATCGAGCATTTCATTTCTGCACTCATTCATAAAATCTGTTATCTCTAATCAATCATTTATTTTTACAAGCATCTTGGTGTAACTTTTGGACAACTGCAATGTCCAGACACTTGAATAAAGAGTCAAAACTTTGTGGCACCATGCACTAACCTCCAGAATCCTGTTGTGACGCAAAAACTCCACAAGGCTAGTATCGTTTCTAGACAGGACAGGAATGTATTCAGCCTTCAGTGTCCTTTCCCACCAGTCTTGTGTGTTAGAACTTTTGACAAAGGAATTACAAAGATGTGAATGTAGATTTAATGTAAAACCATCGGAACAAAATGTACCACAAAGGTTATCACATACAGCATGGTGCAAGATGCGGTGAAACTGATGGTGATATGACAAGCAGAACTAAAAGACTGCACTAGAGTGGGAGATGTGATCCTAGCCTGAGGCTATTGCCTTAAGCCAAAGACTTAAATACCTAGGGAGGCAGTTACAGACTAGATTCAAAGCAGACACATCTCTGCACAAACATGAGTAGATCTCGTCCACTCTTCCACAAAAGGACTAGATGGAATACATTAGATGCATCTGTCATTAAAGAGTTGTGTATTTACTTCACTCACCTCTTTTCAGAAGTATAATGGTAGTGGTAGAGAAGTGCACGCACATAATTGGGTGGCTTATCGGGAAAAGGGTTGTCTCCCATGAGCTGTAGGACTTCCGGCTGTGCAGTCAAAAGGCGATACAACAGTGTGACAAACCAAGGATTATGTTGATAGTTGCCCAGTGCTGCGAACCACATTTGCCAGTCAAGCCGAGGCTGGTGAGGTGCTGAAAAGTAGTCGCACGTTAGACAATGAACAGTTTTTGAGGACCTTTTTGTAGAGTATTGATATGCAGATAATCTGAAAGTCCTTGAGAGCTCGTGTATTACTGAATGACACTCACCAACTACTGGAGGCCTTGCAGACACATTGCCAGGTTTGTAAAGGAAATTATATTCCTTCCACCCCCCACTCTTCTCATAGCTGCCCTCTACAATCACCTCAGGCCGACCGCCCACTCCAGTCATCCTACAGAATAAAAAATGCAAGCAGCAAGATATCAGTAACAGAAAATTCTGTGTGCCAGCATCTCCTTCACATTTAAAGGTTGATAACTTTTGTTTTGGGAGGGAGGGGGGGGGGCTTGTTTGTATTTTTGCCAGCACTGGCGAAAAAAGATGATGAATATGAAATTCCTATGTATGATCAGATTATGGTTCTGTGTAGAAGGTAAAACAAAGTTGTGAGTGAAGTTGGGGGCAGTGCAATCTTTCTGCCATTCTAAGACCTTTCGTTTAATGTTTAACTCCATTTGCTGCTTCATATATTTTGGAGGAAAAAAGCAAAATCGGTGCATGACTGATTGCAAGCTATATGTTGCCATCTTAGCCTAAGCTGTTACACAGTGAGACTGGGCCATCTGGAAGCCCCAGACACCTGCCTGTGATTTGAAGTGTGCTAGATCAACCACAATCTGTCTAGGATCAGCCAATGCTTGTACCTCCAGCTTATATTTGAAAAGAAATCCAGACAGCCAAAACATCGTCACTTTAGGACAGCAGCCATACATTTTGGAACTGGAATACACCGAGGAAGTGTTGGTAAAAATACAGAGCAAGAGGATTCTTGTTTATATTTAGTGTTCAGTCAGCAACAAAGGCCTCATGAAGAAAGGGGCAAGGAAAGCCAGAGAAGTTGAGTGTCGCCCAAGGCATCTGAACCGCTGGGCTTTGGGCTGCCCAATACAAACAGCCATCAGCCCAGATAGTTGTGCATTTGTATGCAGTGTCATGGGAATTTTGGCAAGACCCATGATAGTAGGGTTTTCCTGAGTCTTAGATAATAGCCAGTGAGGCAGAGGCCACTAGGTTTGCGTAACTGTGGTCGGTACGGGGGGTCAGTGGTCGGGCAGCGGTCGACTTCTGAGGGGAAAACCCGCTACCCAGACAGGTCTCCGGACTGATTGATGGCTGGCGCCGGCACCGCCGGACATCAGAGAGGGGAAAACCCGCTACCCAGACGGGGGTGGGGGTGGCAAATGTCCAGGGATGGCCGAACGATCTGACCACCTGCCGATAACGCGTCTGCCGCTAGGTGGCCTTCTAGGCCAATATAAGGTAGGGGTTTCCCAACCCCTACGTCTTTCTCTGGAACTCGGGTAGTGCAGCGTCGTGGCGGCTTGTTCGTACACCTGTAAGTTCCGACTAGTCGAGGAGTGGACCCTGTTCTGTGGGAGCAGTAGAGGAGCGACGGGAGAGCAGAATTTGTGAGCGCCAAGTCCTGTGTGTGTCTTCGGCCGAGGAATCTGCTTCCACATCTCAACGGTCAGCGCAGCGTTATCCAGTTAAGTACCTGATAGCTGGTTGTGCGGTAGACCCGTTCGAAGCTAGTGTACCGTAACCTGCAGCTGCCTCGTAGTGTAGGCATAGTTACGTGTGACGGCGGTATCTGTTGCGTATGACTTAATGCATGTGTTGCGCAAGTTAGCAGAGAACAGTACCATAAGCACGTAGTCAGAATTAGTAAGCATAACGTAGGCGAGCCATAGATTTACGGTTGTGCTTGCATTTTGATTGGTTATCAGACGCGTTGTCTGTATTGCATAAGGGGATCGTCCCAGTAACTTCACTTACATATGATTGTGGAGCACACTTACTTGCATAGTATTAAATTCTTCTTGTTATTGTTCACGCCAGGTGTTGTCTTTCGTTGTGTAGTAGTCGGGGAAAGGCTAGTGGGTGGGGGCTGAGCCATTAGACAAGCGGTAGCTGATTGTTTAGCATTTGTGTTGACCTGGTGTGACGTGTTCCCACTAGCGAAAGTGTGGCTGGTCGAGTGTGCGGGTCTTGCGTGAGTGACTCGACACGCGGTCAGTGCCCCGCAGCTAGGTGACGGACGATTGTGCGTGCGGCTGTGTTTGCCGGACAGCCGGCGGCCCTGATTATTAAAGGCTGTGAGCGAGGTCAGTGTGCGTGCCACGAAGGTTTGCATCCCTCCCCCTCCTTTAGTTCAGAGGTTAGTTTACCCCAGCACTCTCTCCATCCCTTAGCTCACCACATGCAGTATCTGCAGATTACGCGGTACGACAGAGAGGAAGAATTTCTTTTCTTTGAATAATGTTGTGCTGATGTTAACACATCCAAATGTTTTGCACTGCAGCATGGTCGTTGGATAAATGGCATACATATCGCTTCCGGTCAATGTCATACTTTCAGATTTTTTTGTCTGCTTCAGATGTGTGTGCATAAACGCCAGCCTCCTATGTGGCTAAAACTGGACTGCTAAAACTTTTATCATATGAGTCACCAGCAGCAAGTAAAGATGCTGGAAGTTAAAAAAAAAACACACACACACACACACAAACATTTGTAGGTCTACGTGTTTTTCCACTTTGAATTTCCTTTAACATTCAAGTCCCAAAATTGTAAAATGGCCATATCTCTGGTTTCATTAAAGGACATGAATGCTTCAGCGTATGCAAAATCAGATTTAGTATAATCATAGAGGTATAACATTTTGCACAACTTGTAATCACATTTACTTAAACCAGCTAGCCATGCCTACCATTACCAAACTTTCCAACAGCAAATTAAAGTCAAGCAAACAGCAGTTGCATCCCAGCCCTCATGACAGTCAAGGATTTTGCAACTTGGTGTGTGATGGCAATGTAAGCAATCTCCTAGTCCTATAATCTTTGGTTCCCAAAGCACTTTGTCACTGGGAAGTAAATGGCCACATGCCTCAATAAGGACAGGAAATGTTGAGCATTTAAATCGGAGAGAATTAGTAATCCAAGCTAGCCAGTTCTCCTCTTGAAATTAGGTTGATGAGATAAATTGGGTGGGGGTGGGGGGTGGGGGAGAGAGAATGACCTTCAGAAGTACTGTCTAGCAAATTTTATCCAAGATTCTTGTGGGTCTTGTCTTCCTGCTGCTTAAAATGTCACACATACTGCATATTTTGCTATATAATATACATTTTGCTATAGCATTCTAAGCTTAGGTAAGCAGTGACCATGTCTCTGGCTTTGCTTTTGACTGACCTCAGCATAGAGAAAGGTCTGCATAAATCAGCATTAGTCAGCATTAGGCTTAAGTTTGATTAACAGCCCACACAAAAAAATGTCAGGTAGATTAAAATTTGTTAGCCACCCTCTTTTACCAACAAGACTGAAGTGTCTGGTGGAAGGTTCCGACACATTTTCTGCTTACGTTCGGAAGAGGCCATAGGAGCTAGTTATCTTTAAAGGTTGCATCTTGGAATGCAGATCGTGGATGGGCTGTGGCAAGCTAACATAGGCCTTACGATCTACCACGCACAGGTCAACCTGCCAACACACAGCAACCCATGCTTTGGTTATAGCAGTGCTGGGCTGCAAATAATTATACACAGGAAATACACCACATCCACACTTTGTGCTGACACAACAAAAAATATTTAAAAAAAGCTTTCAGCAACACGTCGTAGTTAAGCAGTAGGTGCAAATCTATTGCAACACTATATGCAGTCAACCTGAGGCAGGTGCAAGGAGTACTCCCTGATACCATTGCAATGCTGTTAGTACAGTGAAAGCGCCAACATGCACTACCAAGCTTCCTAACATTGGAACAAATACTGCCGACGACAGCTTTTACCTGCGAAACAGGCCATATGAGCTGGTCAGGTGGAAAGGCCGCAGCTGAGAGTGTAACTGCACAATCTGTGGAGGCAAGGAGTGTTGTGACACCTTGTCGACTGCTGTGTGTGGAACCTAAATGTGCACAGTCATGTTGCATGACACTCCATACAGGCAAAACCATCAATGGACAATCACGTGAATCTCCAGTAACAAGAAGACAAAGAGATTAAGATTTTTGTAACTGCAGCTGTTGTTTAGTTCAACTCATTTGTAGAGGAAACCATGTCAAAGATGTATCACAAGGACATCAAACACAGATTACCATCCTAACCAAAACAAAAAGATTCCCCCTCCACAGATCTCAGGAAGAAGCTCTTCTTCTCCTTCTATCAAACTAGTACCACGACTTTTTTAGGACACACTTGATAATGACAGCTTTGCTAGGCTTTGGCCATAAGCTGAGTTAATTGATATACTCAGCAGCACCACACTACAAAGGGAATTCCCATGAACTGTGAAACAAAATTCTTAATCTCTATCCGTGTATGGATCATGTCACAACACTTCATGCACAATATAAAAGAATGTTTACAGTGCACTGAGTATAATACAGTAGATAAGAGGATGTGTGTGTGACTGGACAGTCCATGGGCAGACCACATATGGCAATTTATGTCTCACAATCACATAATGGAATGAAAGTTACACCACATGATATTCCTGTCACAGTAGTTGGGTAGACATGCAACATGCATTTCTGGTTAATTACTCATGCCCACTTGTCACAGAACCAATGATTGCTATGACAGTTCACTGTGCAGGCCTTAAAAGCCTCCACATAGTTAACCGCCTCGGTGGTCTAGTGGTTAAGGCGTCCGCTTCCGAGGCGGGAGGTCGGGGGTTCGCATCCCGGCCGAGTCATACCTAAGACTTAAAAATTGGCAATCTAGTAGCTGCCCTGCCAGACGCCTGGCACTACAGGGAACAGTACTAGGACTGGTTGGCCCGGTGTCAGTATAATGTGACTGGGTGGGACTGAGGCCCGTGTTGCGCCATCAGTCCCACGTGTGGCAGCACGTAAACTTTGTCTAAGCAACACCGTCCTGATGTGCACATAGTTTGCGGCTGGACGTTAAGCAACAAACCAAAAAAAAAAAAAAAACCTCCACATAGTTGAAGAACTAGGATGCACATTTTCCTGGTTAAGATGACATGACGTTGACATGATATATTTTAAAATCAAAATGATGTCACATTAACTAGTTCTGCTGCCACAAACATGAACCAGGGAAAAAAAACATTGCAGTTTTCACGAAGCACATTGCTCCAAAATCTACTCGGAGAACAGGCAGATGCCACTGGTACAATGTTAATACATGTAGTACTTTGCTAGTCTATGTAGACAAATAAGGACATGATGTTAGCAACTGAACAGTACAGCACCACATTTTATGTTACTGTAAAACTGTTTCAAGCCACACGACAACCAAAAATTACGCATAACAATCACACGTAATAAAAGCCACCAAACACCCACCACAATCACCTTTTCACAACACTATGTAGGAAGTCATGTGACTTGCTATCTTGTGATGCTTAACTTGATGACAACATGCCTAATCACCTTTATTTGGTCAAGAGGCTCATTGTTAATACATTGTAATAAGAATCCTAAACAAAAAAATGTCATTTTAAAGAAAACATAATCTCTTGTTAAAGAATGGGATTGGAAAGTAAGCATTTGTTTCAAACAGCGGGATCATTCTCTTATATCTCTTTCCATCTGACATCAGGGAGAGACTCTAGACATGAGAAAGAATAGGTATGAGATTTGTAAGATATCTAGCAGCATGTCTGGAAAAAAGAACAGTTTTTGTGTTAATTATTTTGGCAATGGCACTAAATAATTGAAGTAAAGAAGTAATGAGTGTGAGCACATATTTTCTGTGCCTCAAATTAATATTTAAAGTGCTGTTCAGATTATTTTTCTATCAATTATGTTTTTTTTTAATTGAAAAAATATGAAAGCATGACAGCTGTGTGGGACAGGGTTTTGACCTGAAGTATAAGCTTGACTGAGTTAAAAATCATTCAGCATGAGAAATGCTTAGTACTTTCTGACTTTCCACCACTGCTCCATCCAAACAGGAAAAAAAATCAGTGGTAGTGAAAGTACATGGGTGGGGAGTTTTCTCTAAATAAAAATGCAGTTGCTGGTGGCCTTGCATGACATTTGTAACAAGTCTTTTCATACAAAAGTAACTTACTTGCAAGAAGGACCAGTCTTGGCAAGGTCTACCATCTAAGATATGGAAACTGTCATGACTTGTCTGACAGATAATGATGGTGACCTGTGTGTCTTGCACAGGATTTTCTATCCTGCTTTTCATGTCTGACAGATAATGATGGTAACCTGTGTGTCTTGCACAGGATTTTCTATCCTGCTTTTCATATGTCCGAGGAAAAGTTTTAGAGCATGACTGTGTGCTTCATGTACAGCACAACTACCAACTAACAAAAAATTTGTAAGGACATTTTTTAAATGAATTGAAAACTATGCCTTATGAATTAGCTGAGAACTTAGGGGCTGAAAGTGGCAGAGGGATAAGCAGTGAAAGGCAAGCTCACATCAACATTACAGACAGGCTTGGCTCATTTTAATATTAATAAGCAACTGGTGTTATGACACTTTATGACACAAATTCTTACCAAACTGATGCTGAACATTCCAACTGCAATCATTCCAAAGAATATGGTCTTTAGGAGTGAACTGATCTTTCCCAGGAACCCATCTGGCTGTGTGCAACTCCTATACAGTAGCAAAGAAGCAAAACTTAGAATACTGAATTTTACCAAAGCAACTACATCAGCAATCACAATACTTTGCCGTAATGATTAAGCTCAGGATTGTTGTTTTTGTCATAGCTGGTGTCACACACAGAAAAGGTGTGAAAACATTTATCGGCGCTGCAAAGCATTCAATGCTGGGGTGTATGCATTCAAAAGGAATATCAAACAAGGTCTGCTACTTAAGACATGACAGCCAAATTACAAAAACAAAATATCAGCTAGCATCTGTCAAAAACAAAATATCAGCTAGCATCTGTCAAAAAGTGTGTAAGAAGTGCTTACTCATTGGCAGCCTTGAGAATCTCAAAGGCAAGAGATGCTGCTCCTAGTCGCATGGTCCATGGCATGATCATTGTTAACCAGTCCAGAAACTGCTTGGCTGTAAATGCTGTTTACAAAAGGGAAGAACGATTTCATTTTAACAATTTTACTATAAATTTCATATAGTTTAACAATCTCCACTGACACCTTTCATTATGGGTTTTTTTTTCAACAATAAATCCTCAAGACTATAAAGACATGAAACGGGCTGACAATAAAATACAAAAGATGGGGGATATGGCTGAATTATTTTCAGCCTCAAAAGCCTGTGAATCTACTTAAGTAAATTTGTTGATTCTCACCAATCTTAGACTTGACTGTGTAGTTGGGAGTTAGCTCAAGGCTGAACAGCTTCACTGTATAGTAGGCACCGGCTCCCAGAATAAGACCTGGCACAATCGCTGATGCCACGAAGCCAGCAAGTCTGCTGCCCGAGTCCTGCTTCTTCCCTGAAATAAAGGGACAGTGGGAACCTTCCATAACTGTTTGATGACTCTATGCCACTGCTCACGTTTCTCAATCAGAATCTGAAGATCTGTATTTTGTTCCCACAGCAAACCCTAATTCCAGACCACCAGATAAGCCAAAATCTTTGAAACCATGCAAGTAACTATACTGACCAACTCACAGACTGGCAGCACCTAGTTCTAACGACCTACAATACAACTAAATACTGAAAATCACTATGCGCCGTTTGAAGCTGGATCCTTTATTTTGGAACATCACACAAGTGTTCGCACTGTGCAAACAGTATTAGCCCACCAATACAGCAAAATAAAACAGGAGTACAGAGTGAACTGATCTGCAAGCATAAGCTTACAAACACTGCAGAAATACTCTACCACACAAAGTGCTCCACAGCTGACAACTCACTTGAGTAGTTGGATCTTCTCTGGTACATCGCATCATCCAGCAGGGGGATGCAGAGTGCAATGGTCAGGAGGTTAAAGAAGTTGTAGTTACCTGTCAGGATGATCAAAACTTGCAGCAAAACCTGAGCAACAGAACAAATAAAAGGGTTCAGTGGTAACTCATTACCCCAGCAGAATGCACCGCCACTGCAAACTACTCACTCAGCTGCTGCTACCTTCTCCCTTCAGTTCTCTTGCCTGGAGGAAAAAATAAGCCTCCAGTGGTGGCACGGTTCGTTATTCTGGACCAGCACACACAAAGACTGCCTCTTTATGCAAGCGCCACAAACAGATAAGGCCCCCCAGAAAGGATGTTTCTGGTAGCACAGACGAAAGCATAGGGTAGGTAGGTCGGCTTTAAAATTATTTTATTTTTTGTGTGCGTGCGTCCGCACGCGAGTATGTGCACGCGCGCATGTGTGTGCTTTGGCGCGCGGGCTGTTTTTCATGGGGGGGG
>SMGT01011598.1:334327-354572 GCA_004794575.1 Lanistes nyassanus
TTTAACTACAAACAACACTTGAAAAGTTCGCAGCGGGACTTCTTCCTAACAACATTGCTCACATCAGGATTTCAACAACTTTGCCATGGAATTTTACTGGCATGGCACCAACCGACCCTTGAGGAAACTGTCGGTATTGTCTGTAATTCACCCTTAACTCCTTTACTAGTCACTGTCACATTGCACGCTTAGCAGCGTATGCTTCAATACTTGATTAGAAACATTCCAATGACCCCCCCCACACACACACACACACCACCCCCACCACCACCAACCCCTCCCCCTAGGACATGCGAACCTGCAAACCAGAACAGTTCAGCGGTGAACAGCGTACGCTGTGTTCTTCTCAAAGAGGACCTCACCAGTGATCGGCCTCTGATATTGGCACTTAGTAACCCTGGTGATTAATACTCCGACTCCTTTCAGAGCCTCTGGGGCGCGTTTTACCACGGGCGAGGTGGCTAGGTCTACGCGCTTGGGAAGCGTCCTGCAGCGCCTCAATCCTTGCGGCGATATGCTCGCACGTTGGCGGGGCTTGAAAACCTCTCTCGCAAGGTACAGAAGGGGACTGTTCTACTGTTTGACGACAGTTTTTTCTTGCTCGGTGAGGTTCTTAAAACCTCTTGGAATCGTCTCCAAAGTGGAAAAGTGCTGAATATATCTTGGCTGATTATTTTATTGATAGAAGGGATTTTTAGGGAATGTAATTTTTTTAAGTTAGCATCTAGTGATAACAGTAGTGGGGTAATGAGATTTAAAAATCCTCTGGTTGCAAATCTGGTTTGAGAAAAAATGATTTAATCAAAAATAAAATAAAAACTGAACTTAGCAGAAAATTGTGCAATGTAAGTCATGAACATTTTTGAGTACTGTGTTGCCAAGGTTTTCTCCAGTTACTGCTAGCATCCGTATACAACACTACTCACTACATACTTGCTGCGCAGGGAGTACCCTCGCTTCCGCCTGTAAAACGTGCCTCGGCATGTTCACGCAGGGACTTTACGTCTTCAAAGACTTTTAGGGATGGCGGGGATACGTCAACGCCCCCCCCCCACCCCCGACTGGCGCGGACTTGTCAGGGGCAGACTGACGCCGTTACCAACCAAGTTCCGTGTGTAGCAGACAGCACGACAACAGCGCCAAGTCACCGTGGGTGCAATCTTTCTCATGAAATGGACGTTGGCTGCACACATGTTACTTCATATGCGCCAGCTAGCGGTTTACTTTTGGATCCTTTTTACAAACCCACTGATTTCCTTCCTCGACCTTTTAACTTGCTCACCAGCTGCGCACGTGCACGCACAAGAACACCCTCTACCGTCGCGTGCAGAAACATACATGCACAAATCAGTGCACGCACACTTGCTGCAAGATGCGAGAACATAACGGATTTTTTAAATAACTTGACTCGGATAGGTAAGTAGCTATTCCGAGTATTAGAGTATATTCAGGAACACTACAAAAGGCTTGAGATACAGGGTAAAGGTCATTCATACGAACAACGACAGAAGGCGTAGCTCTGCCATCACCCACTCCCCTTTGCAAGAATGCCCAGATCTGACCAAGATTATGATCGGACTGCAGTCCAGACTGCGACTGGGAACTTGACCAACACTTCTACTAAATTCACAGCCCCAACTTGGACAGACTTTGTTCTTCTAACGACTGTATTTGCAAGTCTCAGCAGTACTCATTATGTTATCGCCACGTTTCTTGCTGAAGTTAATTAAAGGGGGGGAAAAACTGCGAATAGCACAGTCTTGTTGGTTGCTGCAAAGATCGAGAAGCGCCAATGATCCCTCGAGCCTTTTTCCCATTTCGCCAAGGCAGACGACAATGACCCTCTCCCCCTCCCCGCCCCCACACGCGTAGTAGTTGATTGACAGAAGATTAAGTCCACCTACTGGCGCTAAGCACCCAAGCAGACGAACAAAGCAAACAGCAGAAACTTATAGGCCCAGTGCAGTCAGTATTTCCGATCTTACGTACGAGTGTGATAGGAGCGTGCCAGGGAGAAAAGTACATACACCGATGTCTCTGTATCGTCCTTTGCCGGACTGACCAGACTCAGGTAAAACCAGCCAAACTGTCCAGTAAACAACTATCGTTTATCATAAGAGATATTTACACGTTTTAGTATTGGCTTTAATACATTTCAAGTCAGCACTACCTCACGCCCTCTCCCACCCCCAGTTACTTCCCTTTAAAAAAATGAACGCCTACATTGATAGTTTCAGCAGTTGCCATGGAGTGGAGAAGGGGCACATATCTATTATTAATGGCAGTCTAGCTCAGCTTTATCCAGTACGAACACGTTCAGTTCTACCAGCCGTACGAGAACCTTCTGTATGCAGAGCTGAAAGAGAACCCTCTCTCTCCCTTGTTCTGCTCTTGCCCACACCCGGGTCCTCAATAAGATTGCCTGCTCATGTTCGTTAGGAACACTGCACAGTGTACTCTCTACTGCATTGACAACAGCCGCAGATTCAGCAAGTACACGACAACAGCAAGACGCCCTCATCTCTTTTCGGCGGTGTATTCAAGTCAGTGTATTAATATGCTGGAAACAGAAACTTCTCTATTTACTGTTATTGCAGATTCATCAAAAACTAGCAGACACTTCCAGTATCAGTTGTTATTTTCTGTTTTAAATAATTCTCTCTATCTCTTTCTCTTGCTGTTTTAGTACCCATTTTTAGGTGGATTTATAATCCCAGGGAAAGCATTGTTGAAGTCTATGTTCTTACAAAGCTGAAGGCTGCTGTAGTGTTTTATCGGGGGAGGTGGGGTTTGGGGAAGAGAGAAGTAATGTAGTCCCCTACAGCTACCCCCCCCCCTTTTCAATCAAAAGGGACACGACCAGATAATTCAACACATTTATTGAACTACGAACATAGAAGGATAGCAGAGGAAGGAAAGTGGTGGATGAACAAAGATGTAACTGCGTGTGTGTGTGTGTGTGTAGTAATAGTAACGTGAGGTATGTCACAAATCTCAGAACAGGAAGTGAAATAACCAGTGTACAATTAAACTAATATAATTTGTAAAAACTACTTGCGGTGGATTATAATCCAATCAGGAACAGAATAATCAACACAATGTATGTTCACACTCAATAGTGGTTCGCAGTCGTAGTCCGTACGGAAGAAGGCAGTATATAACAGTAGACTCGAGATCCTTTCATTCCCATGTCAACCAAACTTTCCCTCTTCTCATTGGCTGGAGAAGACCGAATCTTACGCGTTTTGATAATGAAAAATGACGTCTCTTACTCCTATCTCTATGTACTTTCTCTGCGTCACTAACGTGGTCAACTTTCTTGAATGAAAAGTTACAATACTATGTGAACATACAATACTATGTGAACATAGAGAAACAAGGTTCTTAACATTAGCGCTGTGGAAACCTTCTACAACATAACAGCTGCACAAAATATAAATAAGGCTGTCTGTAGTTTAGCATTGCAGCACACCACAAGCTTGGTGTATGGCAACCCATATTATGGAAACTATAAGGCAAAGGATCAAAGATTAGGGCAGTGGACGGAAGCCTGTAATATTCTCCATCAGAGTTGTGATGTCTCATAGGAGTCATAAAGAGTGCAAGCGCATGGCCACACAGATCCGCCAGCAGGGACATGCCCAGTGCAGGCACAACCAATCAACACCAGGGCACCAGACGGACAACCACAAATTAAAAAAACAAACTAAAGAATGGTGGTAGTCCTATCTAGAAGTGTGCATGCACTCTGGGGTGAAAAGGGGTATACCAACTACCAGGTGGCTCTGTGAGAGCATCACCAAGTTGCCAAGTAGCTGTTAGGTGCAAACATGAATGTCAAGTAGCTGTATTCAGCTCCACTCCCATTCTTCAATGAGATCGTCACACACATAGGTATGTAACTGTGTCACTGTGTTCCTTGGTAAATCTTTATATGAGACATGGACCTGTGGCTGAAGATAGGTAGTATGAACATCTTGAATATGATCATCAGCAGATATGCCGTCACTCTCATCTCGGAAGGATACGGTCAAGACTTACTCAACCACCAATATGTCATTTTAAGTAGCTCTGAAAGTTGGTGTTCTGGTGCTGTCTCTGATTTAATCACAAATTCTACACATCTCCAAACAATTGTGTAGTCCAACCTTACATGCCTCATACCCGAAAGAATCAGATCATGTTTTCGACCAAGCAGCAGACCATAAACTGACTGGCACTTACACAACAGCCGACTGTGCTCTATCAGTAGCGACTGGAAACAAAGAACACACATCTGATAGTTATCAGAATGAGCCAAATTTTAATTTTCTGAGGTTTGGAGATTGCAGAATGATGTTGAATTTTGTGCAGCTTAATCCAAACCACAGCATCCCAGAATGTCTGCCACATCACCATCACAAGCCAGCAAGATTGGGCCTCCCTCACCACTCAGCACCAGAACTCCTAAACAGTCTCCATCGCCCAGCAACAGAAAATCTCCTTCTGGCAAGTCTCAGTCCCCATCTGGAAAGTCTCGGTCCCCATCTGACAAGTCTCGGTCCCCATCTGGCAAGTCTCGGTCCCCATCTGGCAAGTCCCGGTCCCCATCTGCCAAGTCACGATCCCCATCTGCCAAGAAATCTCCGAGTCGACAAAAGTCTCCCTCGCCTAGCCGCACATCAAGCTCTGGCAAGGCCAAATCAGGCACCCCCAATTTTCTAACAAAAAGCCCCAAAGAGGAGTCTTCTGGAACGCCTGCATCGACGAAAAAGAAGAATGTAGTCATCAAGTCTCCCGAGCTGACAGAGAGAGGCCTGAAGATTCTAGAATTTTCAGGTCAAGGAATGACTGTCATTCCAGCTTCCCTGCTCAACTGTATGTTGTTACAGAATAACAGCACATTTTCATTCTCTGTTCTATGCAGACTGTGCTAGAAGTTAAAATTAAAATTTTTATTTTTATTTCTGTAAAGATTTATCGCAATTAATTTTTGCATGTTTATCAAAGTTAGCAAATTTTATTTCCCGTTATGTTCCTTACCCAAGAAATAATTTTAAGTAAAGTAATGAATGTTTTATCTTTACAATGCAGAGTATTTTATAGTGAAGCAGCAAAGTTTTCCAGAACAAATCTTTCAGAAAGTGTTGAAGCCTCAAACATTGAGAACAGTTTTGACTTCTACACTAATATACATCACCTTATTAAGGTGACACACTTTTCCAATTTGTTTCTTCAGCCAAAGATGTTGGTGTCTTAATACTTGCCTCCAACAATCTGCGTTCATTGCCAGTGGAAATGCGGCGCATGAAATCTCTTATCAAGCTGGATATAAGCCGAAATGGAATTCGCTGTGTTCACCCTGGAGTGAGTGAACCTAAAGCCTACAAGACTTTAGGCTACAAGAAGATCAGTCTTACCAAGGATGAGAAAATCTTAAAATTATTTCCAGAAATTCCTTCTTCCTACAAAATGATATATAGTAACATTTCATAGGCACTTTTAGGGCATGACCGTACTTGATAAAAATTAAGTGTTTATTTTCATGCTTTTTAAAGAAATGTGTTAAATCTAATGGAAACAACAAAACATTTTTTGCTTTCATTCAGGACTTCTCTGGGCTGCCTCAAGAACTAGAGTCACTTACAGACCTGGAGGAGCTAAAGATCGCAGAGTGCAACCTACCGTATGTACCTCCTGCAATATGGAGGCTGAAAAAGCTGAAAGTGCTGGACATCAGTCGAAACAAGATCAATATCCTTCCACCAGAAATTGGGAACCTGACAGAGCTAAAACGGCTCAACCTGCAGCAAACTAATATTACATCCTTGCCACCGGAGACTGCATACTGCCAAGAGCTGGAAGAAATTCTCCTCTGGGGAAACTCCATCGAGAGTCTGCCTGACACGCTCCCTGAGATGCCGAAGCTTCGCGTCCTGGCTCTAAATTACAGAAGCTTCTGTGGTGTGGTGGATCCCTACATGGAGAACTTGCTACGCAAGAGACAAATTAACTCTGAGCACATTCCAATTGTTGTTTTTGAATTACCCGCTCTGGAAGTGCTGGACCTGGAGAGCACTAAGCTGAATAATCTTCCAGACGTGTACAACACCAATCTTAAAGAGCTGTACCTGTGCCAGAACTTCCTTCAAGCTGTTCCGTCATCAGTCTACAACCTCAAGTACCTACAGGCAAGTTTAGTTGGGTTGATTTCAGAATGGACAATTTCTTCAGTTTTGTGACTCCTTTTGAGTAAACAGACAACCTTCTTGTAGTTTTGTTGCAACAGCTTTTACAATTTTTAGTATTTCATTTGCAAGGGGTCCTAAGTCTTGCAGACCAAAGAGTCAAAATCATGTGTCAAAAAAAGAGGAATTTTTGAATGAGGAAAAAGATGCCAAATTTATCAAACTACAGAACACTTAAAAGAAGATTTGGATAATTGCTTGCTTTTCCAGTCAATATTCCAAGCCTAGCACTAGTTTATAATTCGGTGCTTTGACACAAGGGCCAACGAAAGGGATGCACTCCAGCTACATGTAGCATGCTGCTTTTTGTATTAAATATGTATCCACATATTCAGATTGCTTTCTGCTTTGGGTTTTTGTGTATGTTTATAGGTTCTGGATATGTCCCACAACATGCTCAACATCTTACCAGATGATGTTGGTTGCTTACGTAGCCTCAAGATCCTCCGCGTCAATAACAACTGCTTTGAGCGTGTTCCTGCTACTATTGGCCTCCTGGAAAATCTAATAGAGCTCAACATGGCCAGAAACCGCATCCGACACCTGCCTACAGAACTCAGGGGCCTCTGCAGCTTGAAGACCCTGATCATGGATGGCAATGATTTGCAATCCCTGCCTGATGAAATCTGTGAACTGACTAACCTTGAAACGCTGGATCTGACATCAAACTCCATCCGCATCCTGCCCATGAAACTGTACAAGCTCGTCAAGCTACGGGAAGCTCATGGGTATCGTAAGCTCTCCAAGTACGGACTGTGGCTTTACCAGAATCCTTTGGAGCAGCCTCCTCCTGAGATATGGCGCACGGAGAAAACTGAAAATATTTTTCAGTATCTAAAGAGGCTGCTCATCATGAAGACAGAGAACCTCCAACGACAGAAGATTCTGATGTTGGGCAACTCGCAGGCAGGAAAGACCAGCTTGGCATATGCACTGGCTCAAGGAAAAGCCAGCCTTACCAAAGGGATGACTGATCGCACGTGCCTGCTCAAACAGACTCCATTCAAGACTGAGAACAATGTACCTTTCATGCTGCTAGATTTTGGTGGTGATGATGCCTATGAGCCAATGTACCATTTGTTCCTTGACAGCAAAGCCCTGGCTATGATCGTCTATGATGTACACACCTTCAAAGAAGAAAATTTCTACCAGGTGATAGGTCGCTGGCTGGACATGTTGAACTGCCACATACCAGGAACAGTGGTCAAAATTGTGGGCACACAGTGCGATCTCCTGAGTGAAGAGAATTCCTCAAAAGAGATGCCAGACCAGCAGGAAACTGTGTGTCAGATGGTCAAGCACCATCTCCAGGACTACCGCAAGCATCTGCAGGCTGAGCTGGAATCCATCAAGCTTGAGCTAGCCGTCTTTGACAAGGGCAACGAAAATGGCAGCGAACTTGGAAGCGTGCAGGAAGCAGCACTGAGAATGCTCCACACCAGGCAGGATCGCCTCAATGACATCCTGTCATGCCCACTGCGGGTTGTCCCCACAGTCTCTGTAGTCAGTGCCAGTGACTCGCTGCAAGAGATTCGACAGCTGACCAGTGAGTTAGAGCACCTAGCCATCGATCGCAATCTGTTTCCACATGCCCAACGTAAGGTGCCACAGCACTGGAATAGGCTGAAAGGAACCCTCAAGCAGCAGAGCGCCAACTATTTACAATGGGTGCGTGTACAAAAGATAGCAGCAGGATTTGATGTGCGCAATACAGAGCTTGAAGACTGTGTGCAGCATTTCTGTGACAGAGGGGAGGTATTGTGGTTCAGGAAGATCCCAGCTTTGTCTCATATACTATTCCATCGTCCATGTGTTCTTGTGGACCTAGCAGCTTCTCTTTATCGCCATGACATAGGTGATTTCCTCCAGTACCCAGATAACAAGGTCTTCTACAGCAAGGGGCATCTGAGACTCGAAGCTTTTTCAGAAACAAAAGAGCTCTTTCTCCGATATGGCCAGATATCCAGGCCTCTTCTCAGCTCACTGTGGTTTCACCTCAAGATGGACAACGAAACGTCAGAAGATTTTCTAAAGCTGCTACCCCTAATGCACCTTTGCTACACTGTACCAGAGACAGACATGACAGCAGTGCCACTACATCAGCGTCCACTTATGGTACTGCCTTATTTTAACCAAGACACAGATCTCACTTCCTTGCACGAGGTCTGGCCAGAACTGGTGTCCAGCAATGAGAAAAATCTTCGTGTCATGTACCACTTTCCGGTCATCTTTCCAGCGGGTATTCTACACCAGGTCTCTACCAGCATCCAAGACATGGTAATGATGCGCATGGACTGGAAAGACGTTATCTACGCCACCACAGAGACAGCAAAATTTCTTATCCGAAAATGCTTGGAAGTTTCGAGGAGCGCTGGTGCGCTGGTAATTGCCATGCGTAGCAGCGACTTTGCAGTTATGCAGGAACTGATGAAGGATCTGATGGAACTTGTGACCAGAGTTCTGACGCAGTACCCAGGACTTTACTGGAAAGTGGAAGTTCCTGGAAGTACTACTTTCATGCTACTGAAGCATGCATAAGAACTTGTTTATCAGCATCTTCTAATGCTATTTTGTTATGCTTTTTGTAAAGGCAAGACACTACAGTAAAAGTGAAAAGAAAATCTCATTAAGATAAAAAAAATCCCTTTCAATTCTATTAGGCCTTAGGTTAAATTCTTGGAAAAATCTTTCACAATTTACTCCATCATTTGCCATGGAAATGATCCATAATAGCACCAAACGCAAAATGTTAAAAGTTCACGACATCACTTCTACATGCAATAATCTTATTGCCTTTCGAGTTTAGTTTGCATTGGCTTACCAAATTTTTATGAAAGCCCCACTTCTTAGTTGGATCTTTGCCTGTGATTTTTTTTTTTCCTCGGTACTGTGTCTGGTCTTAACCCTTACAACACAATGGGCCACGATCACAGTTTTTCTTGTTGAGCACAGCACAGCTTGTGGCAGCTGTGCATCCTTTGATTTAAGTGTGTTTGTTTTGGTATTTCATTATATCCAGCAGTGTAAGGGTTAAATGGATGGCACATCCACAGTAAGACGTGTGTGGATGTGTAAGGAGTTTTGCTATGACACAAGCAAGTTCTTAAGTTTATAATAAAATATAACAACAGTGACAACTTTTGTGGCATATTTTCCCATCTGCAAGCTTACTGCACCTTAAGAAATGCTGATTAGACTTTTGCAGGATATTGTCCTATCAGCAAGCTTACTGCACCTTAAAAAATAATACTGATTAGATTTTCAGCATATTTTCCCACACACCAAAAAGCTCGCTGCACCTTACTTAGCTCTTTCAAATTGTCACTTTGTTATTGCTGATTTCTCCTTTAAAGTGAGTCACAGTTCTCACACTCCGAGCATGACCCATCATTGTTCTGCATATATGCAGTCATTATTAATGGTGCAAAAACATCACAATGAAGACAGGCCCATTACTGATACTACACACTGAAGTCAGATTTGATGCTTTACACAGTGGCATGACCAAAGCCAATAGCTCAGCTTATATCTATCCCAAGATGATTTAGTTTGAATCAGTTACAGCAAAGTTACATCTATCAATAAATAAAGAACATCTATACAGTTTCAGGTCACAAATGTTTAACTGCTAATTTTAACTATTTTGTTCTATGATTAGAGATTTATCAATATAAAAGTGCTATGTTAATTTACCTCTGAACTCAAGTTCAATGACAGTCCTACACCTAGCCTAAATTTTCACACTCAGGCCCCCCCCCAAAAAAAAGAGAAAATGTTTAGAAAAATTGCTTAATGTTTGATAGTTTCTAAGATGTCTCTATAATGGTCAGATTTATGCCACTTATGTACGAAAGCAATAACCAAATTTTACAGATATCAAGAGATTTAGTATGGCTGATGCTTTTCTCTGCATGTAAAACACCAGAAATAAAATATAATCCTGTGTTCTAATTACATGTATGAATATCATAATTCACATGCAAATCAAATTATGTTTCATTATTCCTGTATCTGTCAAATTTTGTCTATAAATGACTATGCTTATAAGTGTACCAATATCATCATTTCTCAACCAAAACTACTTGGCCAACAAGAAGAAACAAAATTATTTTCAGATAATTACTTAAAGGTGATGCTCTTTGTCACTACCAATGACTAATATCCTATCCGTCCCTCTGGTGTATGTGAGAGAGAGAGAGAGGTAGAGACACTCAGGAGTGTTTATGTATGCATACATGTACATACTTACTCTTTTAATTAACAGTAACAGCAGGAAGCCATCTACGTGAAACAACTGTTTCAAGTTTTACATGCTAAAGAAAAAAAATAGCTGAATTAAAAGACAGAGATTAGTGAAATGTAACCCTCAGGGTTTTTTTTTCATTTGTGTTTCACAGCAAACAGCAGTTACAAGCTCATCCGAACCTCAACTTGAAAAGTACTCAAATATATTTTATTGCAATTGTATCCAGATATTTGTTAACACCATTAACTCTCCTGGGGTGAGTTGCATGGGGGGGGGGGGGTCATACAGATGCACATAAAATATACAGGCTGAACAGGCCTGATGACTACTCTTGTGATCAGAAATGCAGATACAAATGATCATGCAACCCACCCTGGTACAGAGATGCACAAACCTGCTCCCAATATTTGTGCAGGGCCAGTTAGCTTTTTAAATATTTCTACCCAACAAAAGCATATTTATTGGACTTAGAAGATGACTGTGACAAAAAAGTCCACCAAAATTATTCAAATCTATGCTTACCTGCGAAATGAAACAAAATATACGGAGTGAGTGAATAGGAGCGAAAAAGAGGAAAGGAACCCCAATCTCAATTACAAAGGTGGCCACACAGCTCAGACGCAGGAACCACGCAGGAAAGTGATGCCAGTACCATGCCAGAGGTGTAGGAATGCACTGCAATTGTACCAAGAATTGATGAGTAAAATGATTTTGTACACTGTGGAAATTCCTGTAATAGATATCATTAGTAATAGTATGTCAACATATTTAGCAGAATACTATATCATGTCTTTCTTCCTTTCCCCCCACCCCTCTTTCTGTGGGCCTTATCACTACATCAGCAAGATCACTCATGCACACACATGCACATGCAGGGGTGCACGCACACACACACACACGCACACAGATTCCTCAGTTTTTGCTTTTATTCAAAACAGAGTATGTCCTCTTACTCATTTGTTCTGTCATTCATTTCTCTAACGTGTGCATCTGTCTGTCTGTCTGTCTCTCACACACACACACATACAGTTACGATACAGTACTTATTCAGAAGAGGTGGAGTGTCCATTAACATTTTTATCTTAGCAAATTCTGACATTCATAGCAAATGATCAAGACATTGCAGGCGTGTTTATAAACTGCTCTTGAAGAATCTGTTGCAGCACAGTTCATTCAGTCTGCGAAAAGTGTTTCCACCTTGCACCAATTTAGCACTCTGGGTGCAGGGTGAGGTGGGGCTTTAGGATTTGGAAGTGACAGTCGTGGAGTGGTATTGAAGTCTGCACCGGGGACAGCAAACGCTGGTTACCTTTTCGCTGGCCGTGGCAGACTTTCCAATGCTACGGTTGTGGTGGTGGAGGTCAGTGTCCAAATAGGGCCACTGTCTGCTGGCTGATCCTACCACTGCCCAAGTTCTAAGCTACAGGCTTTATCGAACTTGAAGATCTTTGTAATTTATCACTATTATTTAATCCTTAGCACAGTTTTGCCATCCTAATATTTTTTAACCTTCCCATTAAATGTGACAATTGAATTTGGTCTAGTAGTTTTAAATTTTCTTTTGTTTTCTTTGTTAATAATAAATTAAGATATATATATAGAATATGCATGGTTATAGAAACTCTGCATTTTAAGTTCAATTATGTGTTGCCAGAGTTCTTTTGGGGCCCCAAGGGAAGATTATAAACTTAGCAACTGACACTTATAGCATGCATATACTTACAGGTCACTATATTTAAATAAACTATAAACACATACCTGGGACTCAAAGTGAACTGTGAGAGCTGAAATCAAAAATGAAGAATTCTTACAGCACAACGGCAAGGATCTGACGGCCATTAGCATTATTTAATGCAAGCAATTTGTGGTTAATTTAAGACAGCACCAATACTGATGGACGTGGGTTCATAACCCATATCTGACACACCTACTCTCTCTCTGCATGTGGCACATTTTACAAGGCTGATTGCCTGGAGTTTTTATCCAGGTGCTCTGGTTTGATCCCTCTCCCTCCACCCCTCATCCACCCATCCTCCTCGCCTCTCCTTTTCCAAATCTTGATATAGCCTTCATTGTTGACTTGACCATAACCTATAACCAAACAAAACTCTTTGCTACTGTAAACTGATCTGCGCAGTGCCTTGTGAAGCAAAGTGGTTTTCTTGCCACCTTTATTTCAGTGCTCTTGCTAGCATTTTTGATTGTTGCATTAGCTTCTTAACATTTCAGATTCATCTTGTCCCCAAATCTTGTCCTATCTTGAGGCTTGAGGACTACTTAGCTGTGAATGTCTATGCCAGGTCATTTGCTTTAACACCCATTTTTCTCAATTCCAAATGTACCAAGGCTACACCTTCAAAAACAATATCTTTAACATATTTGTTGTAAAACATTATTGCAAAGTTTAGTTTGAAAGCATTCACAACCAGCAGCTAGGGTTTTTGGTACTTGAATAAAATACAGTCTCAAATAAAAAAATCACAGCTGAATGGAATCTAGAGAGAATTTCAGCTTGTTTACAGTGATGCTTGCAAACTTTCCAGAACTGAATCAAAATGGCTTACCTGTGAGACCCCACCAAGTGGGGCACTGGCTAGTAAGCTTGACCACTCCAGAAGCAAACATGAGACGAAAGAGCAGCCAACGCACCAGCCATAACGTGATGTTGTCATGAGGGACAGCTCTTCTCAAAGGTAAAAAAGGAAGGCCAAACGGGGCAACCAGCATGGTCAGAAAACCAGCTTCCAGTAGCAGAATGTCCCTAAACAGCATCCAATTCAGCCTAAACATGCATCTTTGATTGCGTTCCTCTGACTCAGTGGCCATCAAGTTTTAGCATGATGAAAAAGAATCGTCTCATTTCTATTTTCTGCTTCCAGCTAAAACATATTATATCCAGTTCTCTATCCAACCTCTAAAAGTATTCCAAACAAAGATGCTGCAATACACATATTCCCAGAAGACGACATTCATTATGCAGTTAAAACCTGCATATCTGTGTTTGCTCCCTGAAAAAAGGCTCGTAAGACATGCTTTAAAAGTGCATGAGCTTCTTCTATATGTATGCATGTGGATGCATTGCACGCATGCATGTGCACACACACACACACATAGGGCTATTTGGGAATTATACATGTTCATGTTTCCCATTGAAAAATGGACTAGTGACCATGACAACTCACTAGGGACAGCAAGTCTGAGCATGTCTTCAGAAGTAGTCAGCAATCCATGATCATGGGGTCAAAAACAAGTGCGAATAAGTATACATGAGATCATCATCTTGTGCAAACTGGCTGATTTGACAGTGTATACATTAAGGTGGCCAAAGTGATTTAAACTCCTGGATGAAGCGACTCTGCCCCTAGTGACTGAACTAACATAATTGACTGGGCAAAGGAGATATTGGGTGAAGTGACTGTACTCTGATTAAAAGATAATTTTAGGTTTATGCTTCAGACAATATAATTTTACAACATGGCTGAAGTCAGCAGCTACCTTAAAGTTATGTTGCTTATACATCCTCGAATGCGATTTGCTGATCTCAGGGTATACCCCTTCCCCAAACACAAAAGCCTAACTTTCCTAATTACCAGTTGTTTCATTAAAGTTCCATGTATTTATCTCTTCATTTACTCAAATCTTTTCAAAGAAAATCTCATCCAAACAATGAACGTATATGAAATTCAGCAATAAACTTTAAAGTGATGCTTACCATTGGAACCACATGAAAGTTTGACCAACCTGAAAATTAAAAAAAAACTGTAAGACAAAACATATTTAACTTGCACAGTTTGCCCATGAAACTAAAGATGAATAAAGTCAAATTCAAAGATGCTGTTTTGTACGCCCAATGTACCAATTATAAATTAACCAATCAATCTCACTTACTTTGTAGAGAGACAAATACAGCATCCAGAGAAGAGTGAAGGACAACAAATCTCGAGCTTTTTGAGACACCACACAAAACAAAGAGATCAGTATGCCTCCCACACACAGAAGATCCATTGCTGTTTGTGTGTCAAGTCCTAGTTTTGGCGTCAGCTTCAAAAGGGTGGGTTCGTTGAGCAATTCATTCAAAAACACTGCTTCTGGACAACAACAAAAAAAAAATAATAATTGACATTATTTTGCAACCGTAAGGTACAGAATAAAATGAATAGTAATAATAGAACATTTACACAACAGGATATGCTACCTGCGTATGATAAGCCACTATCATTGTATCAAGGGATTTTCACAGCCATGTGCCCTCAAACATAAGTATTTGGAAACGTATTGTTGTATAAATTAAACATAGGATGTAAGAAAGCAGATCACTAACGTACTTTCAATTTCATGCATACATGTATATAAAAAGAACAAATGCTTAGTACCTTTCTCCTGAACAAGCCTTGCAGGTAGAAGGCCATTGTCACCATAGAGACCTGAAAAATTTAAGAAGCATCTACAAATTATGTAAACAAACTTCCACAATTACATTAGACTGATTACTTGATCAGTAAAACAAGTACTGAAGTCGAGTGTTATGAACTTTTACTTTGATTTTGAAAGTAAGGTTTTTCCTGAGATTTCAATTCTTCAGTTTCGACTTGTTCAGAACTTCCAGACGACAAATAGCAATTAAACTAAAAGGTCACACTCATACAATGAGCTCACGTGCACCACCCACGCACGTAAACACATTGTATGCGGTCCAGCAGGCGCGCGCGCGCACACACACACACACATACACAGATGCAGGCTGCATTCCACCAACAATCCACAGCCATGATAGGGCCTATCATCGCTTACGTATGTTTGAACCGCACCTGGAATTTGTACATACAGTGACGAAAACGCAAATAGGTAGATGACTGACATGAACCAGAGATAAAAATCTCTGGTGAATGCAGCTGATTCCATTCTTCTCCTAAACCTGAAACTAGCGTTACGAAGTTTCTAAGACGCGAAACCACAGTCAGTGACACTAGGTTATCTTCCCTTGAATCGCCCAGGAAAGGGGAGACTATCAAGCAAATGTCAACATTTTTATTAAAATGTTAGTTTTTAGAGAGTGCACTACATATATTTGTAAATATCATTTCGCGATTAGGCTGCGAGGTGCGTTTAAGATAGGGAAACTTTCGAATGATTAATATATGTTCAAAGATTTTCCCTCCGTTTTAATAAGGATAACCAGATATTATAAACTACTCTCATGACAAGAAGATTCATAGCTTCTCACTTTAAGTCTTCCACCAATCAGCTATGGGCGTGCGAAATTCTCTTTTGGTTTCGGCGGTTAAGATAAAAGATATTGTCAACACACTGCGTGCTGGGGACAGGGCAGTGATGATAATAACTCGGAAATCGACTAGAAAATCTTCGGCATTTTAATAGTTGGTATGCAGTTCCAGAAAACGACTTTGTAACTTAGTACTACTAAGTACTAGTCAGTAGTCTGCGTTAGTAACTGTATTTTTACTGTAGATTTAGTAGATCTACCTACCTTACGCTTATGAATGAATAATCATAATCAGATGATTTTTCTCCACGTCCACTTCCCCCCTTCTTTCGCGTGTGGATGGGTGAGAGAGGAGGGGGGCGTGCGTCAGTGTATGTCATGTGTGACAGGGGGAGAGGGAGAGAGAGCCAGCCAAAGAAAGGCTGGGGTGCTGACAAATTCAAAATAACCAACGCGTTTTTCATAAAAGTCCTATATCGGAATTATTGTAGTATAAATGTTTTTCTTGTTATGTGTATACATTCTAATCTAATGTAGAGGTCCAAGCATTGTTACACAAACTTGTAAAATTCTTTCAGGTTTTTTTTCAGGAAGGCAGATCACTTAGCCTGCTTTTTAGAATCATTCCACATCGTTGTTGCCCTCATGTGAAATCAAGCAGAAAATGGTTGGAAGTTCACAAACTAATGATTTGGAGGCCAGATTTGGTCATATTCTGCAACCAATCAGAGATTTGACTCGTAACTGGGATGTTGACATTGCAGGATATCTTGAAGAATATCTTGAAGATGTGAGCATTTAGTCATTTAGCATATTGTTTTTGTTGCTGTCATTGGGTTTGCAGCAAATTGTTGAATAAAATTACATGTTGTAAAAGAGTACAGTAATGTAAGATACAATTTTAACAGTGCAGCTGCATATGAAATTGCAATTGCAGCTTTTAATATATTTGATGTTGGATACTGTTTTGTCAACCAAATTAAGGGTGTCATTGAATCTTAATTGAATAAGCAGTTTTTAAATGATTATTTTAATGAATTTAATGGACATATATAAGAACTTGATGTCATACTCAACCAGTTAATGCTAAATATTAAATGATTGAATGGCTTCATTAACTGTTTTGCAGTTGGAGAAAATTGCCATCACATTCAACAATGGCCAGACGACCATGAACTTTGCAGAAGCTGCTCTCCTTATCCAAGGGTCAGCTTGTGTATATAGTAAAAAGGTACTGTTGCACATGATCAGTGTGTTTGCTAGTGTTGTTATCTTCAACTTCATTTCTATCTATAAAATACATGGTTTTTAACGTTTCAGCTTCTAACTGTATTTAGATTTTTTAAAAACAGTCAATCCTGTGGATTCCTTTGCAACATGCAGGTTGAAAAGTGAATGTTTAAAATTTGTATAGAACTTAAGGAAGGGTTACATTGCATGCCACAAAACTTTAATATAGAAGAAATGGATGTGATATACCACAATGCTTAAATCTGTAGCATGTGGTTTGGGTAATAAATTGTGAATTGTCAATCAAAAGAACATTTAATCAAGGTTCAGATATGAAATATATTTCTGTCCACATACAATATACTTATCACATAATTTGTGCTTTTGTTATTAGGTGGAGTACCTGTACACACTTGTCTATCAGGTGCTGGACATGATTGCAAACAAGAAGTGAGTTCTGGATTATTGAGTTATATATATAATACATAAATTTAGAATAAATCAGTACATTTCTTTAGACCCATGAAACCCATTTTTTAAGTCGTGTTATTAATTCTATGCCTGTGTAATGTGATAAAAGAATTTAGCGAAATCCCAACTTTAAAAAAATCAGAACTTTTAATATCTTGCACACCCTCTTAGTTACAACTGATATGTCTGTAGCATTAAAGTTATTCCCTCTCTTTCTTTATCTCTTTTTAATGTGTCTCTGGGAGTCTAGTGGCCATTTCATGGAATTGTGTGAAATTTTTCTTTTGGAAACAGAAAGCAACAGGCACAGTCTGTAGCAGATGGGGAAGGAATTGATCCTGAAGCACATTTTAACAAAGAGGACAAGGAAGAGGTAGGAGTGTTTCTACGGCAGATGCATTTTGCTCTTCTCAGTTTTTTTTCTAGTTGTCACAGATTACAAGCTGTGAGTTATCGTTGATCATTTGCCACTTCTTGTGTTCATACAGACTTTTGTTAGTTGTCCCGCTAACTGTAGGACACAGAATCACTTCTGTTTTAGTATCAATCTCAATCTGGTTCTTGTTCACTCTTGACTTTCAGTTTCTCACTTTAGATGACACAAAAGAGACCAAGCAAGAAAAGTTACAGAGTGTTGATGATCCAGACAAGGTAAAAGCCACGTGCACTCGTGGTTGGGTGTGGGTGGGTGGGTGCATGCATGTGTAAGCATGTGTGTTCCTGCACATGTGTGTGTGTATGTTTGCATGCATGCTTACACATCAAAAACATGCTAGAACTTAATCAGAAACAGTTTATTTTCTCTTTTCACACAAAGTTTCCGTTTTTCCCCTTTTGTCCGCTATTAAAACCAGGACCACACCGGTACTGCTTGAAACCAGTTGGAAAAAGTTATTAAGAATTGTCAGAGTTTATAATTATATTACTGTTTCTTTAATTTTGCAAATCAGGTTCCTCATAGCCTCTAGAAATGATTGTCCCTGAGATTTCTTGGAAGTTGTGAGGTCCCTTGACAAGAAATGAGAGTCTCTATCTATTGTTTATTGAAAAAAATTGATCATGAAATGCTGTACATAAGAGACCATGAGTTTGCTTTATGGGGAACTGCAAATAAGTGCTGCTAATTTTCTGTATAAATATAGACAGAATGAGAAATGAAAAGTACACAACAGCCTTCATTCTTAGTTTATACTAATTGAGAATGTTGCTGTGAAAATAGTTGAATGAGTACAAATGTTGGATTAATTATTCTTATTCCATCATGCATTTCCTGACAGTGTTCAAAATTTACCTAAGTTAACAAAAAGGTGCTCTCATTTCTTGTCAAGGGACCTCAGAATTCCCAAGCAATCTCCGGGACACTCATTTTTGGAGGCTATGTTGAACCTGGATTTGCAACATTTAAGAAGCAGACAGTAATATAAACTGAGTTAAAAAATTAAGGCAACCTATTGCTCTGTGAATGTATGAAAAATGACTTTTTTGGGGGTTTAGGGGGGTGGAAAACAAAGTATAGCACTATCTCCCTGAAGTAATCTGTACGTTACAAAACTTCCTCATAATATTTGTCTTGCAGGAATGCCAAGTACTTCCTAGAACCCCAGCCAATCTTGTTGCCCAAGAGGAAGGCGAAAAGGAACCAAATGAACTCTTGAAGTAAATTTTATTATAGACAGCTTCTTATTATCTTTGTCTCCTAATACATTGTGTATTATTGAGGACTAACACTGTATGGTGAGTGGTGTATACATCCTGACATACCACAGTTGTTTCCAGAACATTTTGGAATTGTCAAAAAAAAGTTTAAGAATCAGACAGTTCTGGCATGTTTTAACTGGGAGCAATTCTTGCGGTATTGATGAGGTGCAGTGTGTTAGACCTCTGACATGCTTTCCTACCACATCACTCGTCCCTTTGCTGACAAGTGCACATCCGCCAAAAGTTTGTTCATTCACCATCTTTCAATATATGATCAACGTAAATAACATTGTATCTACATTTAGAAGTTCCCATTTCTCTGTGTGCAAAAGGGTATGCATGTATATTCTCTTATCATGGTGGTTTAATTTCTTAAAAATATATTTTCACTGACACTGTTAATAACTTGCTATATCAGTGTTTTCATTTTCTTGCTCTTCTGGCTGCTAGCCACAAGGGGGAGGTGTTGGGAAACCTATCAGATTTCCAGTTAAATCGAAGCAAAATGCAGCCGCAAGGGGGTGCCTACCTTGACTCCAACCTTCTGCCATTTTTTCACTCTCATCTCCGTCTTCTTGCTTCATCGACACCTTTTCCATGTCACAGTGAGTCAAGTTTTAAGCTTGGGAAGTAAATCTTGTTTTCTTGTCACAATACTGTACCATGACCCAAAGTGCTAAATTCTCATTTGGTGATCCCCAAATCGCACCCTAAAAACAAAAATCCACCCAGGCAACCCTGGTAAGACCCCTCCGCGCATGCGCACACGCTGAGCTCCCCGTGCGCACAGCTCACTGACAGGTTAAGCTGACTTTCTCTTGAGCGCTGCTGCCGACCGGTCATGCCTTGTGAGCTCCCGCTTACCGCCTGCCCGTCTGCTTCAGCGTTTGGCTTTGCCAGTGATCCCTACAATCAAACCTCTGCGGCCAGCTACGACGTTGCTTGAGGGAAGTGATATCTATTTTTCTTGTCACAATACTGTACCATGACCCAAAGTGCTAAATTCTCATTTGGCGATCCCCAAATCGCACCCTAAAAACAAAAACCCACCCAGGCAACCCTGGTAAGACCCCTCCGCGCATGCGCATACACCGAGCTCCCCATGCGCACAGCTCACTGACAGGTTAAGCTGACTTTCTCTTGAGCGCT
>SMGT01011599.1:10242-56929 GCA_004794575.1 Lanistes nyassanus
ATCCATGGGGGGGGGGGGGAGAAAATATAGATACTGGTACTACAAGACTATCACTATATGCCAGAATAAAGAGACTGTGTAGTAAGAGGTTAGAAATATTAGACTATAAGTTTAATGAAGACATGTTTATCTAGAACATCAAGCTGCCATGACCAGTACCATAGTTTCAATAAACTAATGGTTTAATAAAGTGTTGTGACATGCTGGAGTTTTCCAAGTGGATGTGTGTAGGGGAGAGTGCTGAATGAAAGCAAATGGTAATGAAAATGTAACAGTTACATTTTACAGTGCCCTGGCAATATACTGTTAAAGATATGGTCAACAAAAATTTCAAGCCTTGCGACATCTGCGCCATTTTAGATCATACAAGCCTTTTGCCTTTGATGTTATAAAATGAAACCTTATCCACACAACTAGTCGTGGGCTTTCTGCATGTGTTCTTCTATCCACATGACTGGCCGCCACTTTTGGGGTACATTCTTCTATACCCACGACTCCAGGTTTCCGCTTGGGGGTATGTTTTTCTATCTACCGACTCCATGTCATGCACTTTCAGGATGTGTTCTTCGGTTTAGGGGCACATTTTTCTATTTGCATGCCTCTTGTAGCTAAAGTTGTAATCGAGGACTCTGAAACAACTGAGTTATGGATCCCTGGTGCTAGATTAAATTTAAATGGAAATTTATTTATGAAGTAAAAAATTTGGAGCCATACAGGCTAGTAAAATGACACCCAAAATTTTTTGTAAAGGTGGTGCAAGCATGAGTTTCGAACAAGAACCTTCGACATGAGGAACTACACACAGTGCAGATGTTAACTCTACCAACTTCCCCACTCAGCTACCAACATTATAAGTATTAGAAGCTGCTTCTAATTGTTATAGAACCAATTTGGAGAGTCGCTTCACAGGCCACTGCCAAAATTTGAGAAACAGGTACGTGCAATTTTACCATCATAGCATTATTGATCCCTAACCGTACAATAACAGCTCGTCATGTGGATAACGATGTTTTTTGCCCACTCACGAATCGCATGAAAGTCTTGCGGATAAAAGAATGAGCGCCACTAGCACACGACTTCTTGAGTCATGCAGATAGTCACTTCTTTTGCAGAAAGACATTGAAAATAAAAGGTATAAAAATAAAACAAAGCAGTCAGCATTGCAACAACTACATGTTCCTTTTGAGTTGCAATGTGCATACTGGCCTAGCAGAGTTAAAGTCAGCCTTTGAATGGTTATAAATTTAAGAATAAAACAAGTGACTGCAGCTTGGCGTTGGAGTAAAAGATGGTAACGAAAGACCTGAGCCCAGCTAGATACTAAAAGATAAGCTTTCAGAGCAATACCCCTTCACAGGTAGGCCACAACACAATCTAAAATATAGTATAATAGAGGAAAATAGGAGAGAAAGAAAAATGAAATGCGTGTTTGATACACAGAGAAAGTCCCCTTTCTCATTTTCCGTTCCCTCATGCTGTTCCTACTTTTAATGTTTTATTTATAGTATATGATTATATTTACTTTATTTGTGTTGTGTGTTGTGTCATGATAAAGAGGAAAGCAAAGTGCCCAGAAAATGCTTTGCATTATAACAGTATCATGACCATCCATCACGATACTTTCTCTTCTGCATCTTTTTCTGCGTTTAGTTTGATTTTTAAACTTTTGTAATCATGCAACACAAATGACATAGACTACCGAGTCATAGACTTACGTTTCTTAACCCAGTAAGTTGAGTAACTATCAGTAACTGAACAGGTGATTACGTGCACTTTTGTTACGACTTAATAAAAAGTTGATAGTTCACGCTGTTCCTAGTACTTTTAATGTTTTATTTATAGTATATGATTATATTTACTTTATTTATTTATCTGTGTCGTGTGTTGTGTCATGATAAAGAGGAAAGTGCCCAGAAAATGCTTTGCATCATAACACTACAGTATCTTGACCATCCATCACAATGCTTTCTCTTCTGCATCTTTTTCTGCGTTTAGTTTTATTTTAAAACTTTTGTAATCACGCAACACAAATGGCATAGACTACTGAGTCATAGACTTACGTTTCTTAACGCAGTAACTTACCAGGTGATTTCGTGACTTTTTCTTACGACTTAACTGATAGTGCTAAGTGTGTAAGAGACGCGCGGAATTGTTGCAGCCATATGATCTAGCTATAACGCTTTCCTCTAGCAAATCAAGCACCACACGGCGGTAAGATGCTGCTCTTCATAGTAGTCTCCCTTGTCTCACGACTCGCGCGAAATACCGAATAGCCACGAACAGCCACCAAAAGCCATTGTTTTAGGTCTAAATAAAAGGTTTTAAAGGTGGATCAAACATCAGAATGCACTTTCTAAAGTATATGATGCATAATATGCCAGAAATCGACTCTTGTGTACGTACATTTTAAAGATTTGATGGGTTTCTTATAGCGGGCAAGGATCTCAACGTTGTGATTTTTTCTGGCATCAGCTTGACGTCACGTCCGGAACAGCAGACGGTCACTGGCGGCTACCCTCCTCTGGGCCTCGTTGTTTGTATAGATTGTCAAGCGAACACAATGCCCTGCAATTGTGCAGTACATGGCTGCCACAATCGGTCAGACAGGGAAACTGACCGAAAATATCACCGATTTCCACCACTGAGGCTTACTGATGGCCTTCTCATGATTGAATTGAGTGGACAAAGACGGAAAGTGTGGGTGGCCCAAATAAATCCCCGAGACATCACTTTCAAAGTTTCAATTCTATTAACCCGCATCATCGAGTTTGTTCCGATCACTTTGTGTCAGGTAAGCAGTAGTAAGTCAGAACTGATTATAAATAAAATATGGTGGATAGGTTTAAGCAGTTTATTAATTTACAGTTGTCGACCTTTATTATTAAAGAGTAAAAGACAATAGGTAATCTAATCTAATGGTGGAACTAAAGAAATTCAAGACACTTTGCTTCCACCAACCTGACCAAGTCCCAATTTTTTAACTAATTTTTTTCCTGATGCATTGCCTTTAAGGAAGGTGATAAAGGCGAGACAGTGTAGTGGAATAATCTTTTAAGGAATCAAAGATGATTTTAAACTTTTTAAAAATTCACAAATTCTTTTGTAACAGTATATCAGGAAAGTGGAGTTTTGATATGATTTGTAAAATTTGTTGGCATATAGTAAGATTCAACAAACTAATAATTTATTTCTAAATGTTTTCACACTGTGTGTTCAGGCAATCCTGCTGGACTACACATTACAAGTGATCCAGACTGGGTACCTTCTTTGAATCTGAGACATCCTTTTGCTAAAAAGACTGATACAACTACAAGAGGATCTCGATTAGAAGCTAGAAATCAAAAGAAGAAAATTGAACAAGTTTTGGACTTTGCTCCTGTTGCAGTGCAGGAAAGTGATGCCTTGCAGGATCTAGCAAATGCTGCATTTATGTCAGAGGTCTGGAATGATTCAGTGGAGATAGGAACCCAGACCGAGATGTCAAAAGACTACATCAAGCTTCTAGAGGAACACATCAACAGCCTCAAAGGACAACTGGTCACAGCAAGAGAAAAACTTTCAACATATAAATTTACTTTGGATGCCTTTAAAGGAGACCACTTTAGATCTCGTTACTATACTGGTCTGGAGTCCTTTGATGCCTTGGAAGAACTGTACCTGTTTATCAAACCATGCATACCCTACACAGCCTCATCACGGAGACTGCTTTCAGAATGGGAGATGCTGATGTTGACACTTATCCACTTGCGGCTCAATACACCCCTTCAGCACCTGGCACACAGGTTTGGTGTGTCTCGTTCTACAGCATACAATATCTTCATGGAAATGATTCATATTCTTTGTGCTCGTCTTGAGTCTGTCATTACATGGCCTGAACGAGAACAGCTGCGAATGACACAGCCAACATGCTTCAGAGAGGCTTTCAGAGGTAGAGTTGCTGTTATTGTTTTGAATTGTTTATAGAGCGGCCATCAGATCTGCTTGCTCAGGCTCAAACTTTTTCTTTTTACAAACACCACAATACAGTCAAGTACATGATAGGAATCACACCTCATGGTGGGGAGTCATTCTTGTCTGTGGGTTGGGGTGGCCGTACAAGTGATAAATACTTGGTAGTTGGTAGAGTACTGTTCATTCTTGAAGCATCTAGTTCCAGGTGATATTGTTCTAGCTGACAGGGGATTTGACATTTCTGAGGCAATTGGGGTCATGGGAGCTGAGCTGAAAATACCTGCATTCACAAGAGGCAAGAGTCAGCTTTCTGCTTATGAAGTTGAATCCATAATATGCATTGCCAATTTACGTATTGACAATCACATAGAATGTGTAATTGGAAACGCGCTGCAAATTTACTTTCCTGAATGCTACTTTGCCTCGATCTTTTTGTTACCAAAAACGGAGATGTCGCTACTCTAGATAAAATAGTGACTGTGTGTACTGCTCTTGTGAACATGAATGAATCTGTGGTTCCTAATGTCTGAGTCTATTTCTGTACCTATGTATGCATTAATAAATAAAAGTTTAAAAGGTAAAACAATTTTGTTGATGAATTTGACATATTTCAGAGTTATAATCTTACACCACACAAACATCCTTATCCACAGAGGCATATACATCTGTGCAAATGGCTAGGATCTTCAGACCAGCACTTTTCAGAAATTTCGTAAGGATCCATGCCATTCACCGAGGCTATTTTTCGTAATAACGACCCCTAGAAACCTTGTCGAGCGTATCTAAATATCTGACTTTTTTGTGATGTCTGGAGGCAGCGACTAACTTCTTTATCCATAAAACGACAACCCCAACAAAGTACTGGCATCGCTAGACACAACCGTATGCTGACGTATGCAATCAAGGGAGCCTACCGTACCCAAACACATAGCAAAGAGAGAGTCGAAAGTAAGGAACGTGGCAGATCTTTTTTGAAGATCTGCCACGTTCCTTATCCATAGTCTAAACCCTGACAACCACACGTGCCGATTTGTTTGCCGCCGGATGTGACAGACCGCGCAAGGAATGCTGGGCTAGTTTCATCAGCTTGACGTCACGTCCGGAACAGCAGACGCTCACTGGCGGCAACCCTCCTCTGGGCCTCGTTTGTATAGATTGACAAGCGTACACAAAGCCCTGCAATTGTGCAGTACATGGCTGGGGAGGAAGAAGGGCGACAGTAAACCTCGATATGATAACCTCAAGAAGCTCATCAGGATGCAGTAGAACAGATCCAGTGTTTTTGAGAGGAAGGAGAGCAGTTGACAAGGTTTGGAAGTCCTAAACAGATGGACTAAATACTGCAAGTTGTATGATTTCCAGATTGAGGCGATTCAAGCAGCATCATAAGAAATTGCCAGACATCATCTATAATCAAGGAGGTACAGGATGTCATTTGCTCCCCAAAAGGAGGCAAAGTACCCAAGAAACGCTGGATGCCAGCAGAACTAATCTAACATGGGAGGGAAAAGATGGTGAGCGTGCTCACCACATTATGCCAAATGTCCCAAAAGTGACCAGCAGTGTGGACACAATCCTTCATAATGTTTTTTGTTGTATTAGACAGCAAACTTTCAACTCTTTTTAAATCTTGACCACTGACAACCAGGAGGCCTAATCTATTCAGCATTGTGATCCATTCAGCCAGTCTGGTGAAAATGTGTTTGTGTGAAGGAGAGGCATTAGAGTAAACATATTTTGCTTTGTACATTGCATAATGAACATCAAACAGAATAATGCCTCTTTG
The DNA here is from genome assembly GCA_004794575.1 of Lanistes nyassanus. Lineage (NCBI taxonomy): Eukaryota > Metazoa > Mollusca > Gastropoda > Architaenioglossa > Ampullariidae > Lanistes > Lanistes nyassanus. The sequence goes on from SMGT01011599.1 coordinate 15,980, forward strand.
AGCTTTTTCAAAAAGACTTCAAATACTAGACATAATACAAGTTACAATGTGCGTGCCTGATAGAAAGACAAACCATCGTGAGCAGACCCCAAAAGCACAGCGTTGCTTTTATTGTACATGATAAGCTTTTCGCTAGACTTCAGATATGTTACAATGTGTGTGCTTGTTGGAAAGACAAAACCATTTCAAGCAGACACCAAAGGCACAGCATTGCTTCTATTGTATTTATTAGCTCAGATCTTTTTACAACGTCATTAATTCGGTGACATAATCCATATTTGCCTCAACAGGCACAGTTAACTTGCACAGCAATCTTGAAATAACTGCAAGAATCTATGATTCTAGAAAGAATGCATTAATATAGTTGTTGCAACCTAGGAAACATTCTGGAGGGGTGGAGTGGAGGGGGTCATTCTTTTTTTCCAGCTTGAGATAAAAACAGGAAAATGATCTAAAACATAAACATCAGTTTTTCCAGTCTTTTTCTCTTCTCATGTGTTGAAAGTTTGGGTTTCTGTTATTTCGTCTGCTTTTTGCAAAACTCTTTTTGCAATGGACTTGAAAACAGCAGCCTGAAATTGACAGTTGTACCACACTTCATTACTTATCAAAGATATATGATAAGGTAGGAGGCGGTTATAAAGGTAAAAGGTGACAAAGTCAAGTGGCATAACAGTTTAAAAACATACATTTATAGCATGTGATGGTTATAATAGTAATATTTAAAGTCAATTTCTTGTCAAACCTAGTTACTCAACAAAGGCCACAAGGTTATCTGTCATCTCAAAAAAGGATCCAAAACTAAACTTAAACACATGTAAATGTATTGCATGGAAAAAACACTCACTGGGCCTGCACAAGATGGCAGTGAGTAAAGTCTGTTATCTAACGTTGCTTTATTTAGGATGATTTAGTGCATGAAATGCTACTATGAACTTCTGACATAACGAACAAAATTATGACTCCCTTTAGTTTCGCTTAACGCAGACTCCACTTTATGAAGTAACATACGCCTGATACTTTATTAACCAGAGTAAGAAACCAGTAATGATAAACAATACTACTGAGTCTGTGCTAAATTCTAACAAAGCACGAAGAAAATGAACACTGATTTTCTGCAGAAAACTATTGTACCTGAGGTCCCGTCGGGTCTGCAACTACAACAGGTTGTCCTGCATCCGACAGTTGACACAAATGCCTATCAAGAGGTATTGAACCTGCCAGAAAAAAACAATCTATATGTTTGCTCAGCATCCTATTCAGTATATGGGGAACTGTATATCTCTTCGAGCCTTGTCCAGGGCCTCAATTGAAAGGACATGCATTGAATAAATTGTGCTGTTTGTGCAGGCACACAAAGACAGGCAGCAGATAAAGAAACATACTACAACTACCTCTTGTGAGATAATTTTAAGGCAAGATTTACTTGAAACATACCTAAAATTTCTATACCCAATTCCTTTGCCAAGGTATAGGCACCTTCTTGACCAAAGATGTGTTCGGTGTGACCACACTTCGGACACACAAAGACGCTCATGTTTTCCACCATCCCAAGAACTGGCACATGCATTTTGCTGAACAAAGTTGCACCTCTCCGAACATCAGCCAGTGCTATATCCTGTGGTGTTGTTACTAGCACAGCACCTAACATAAAAGCAGTTAACAGTCAGCATTGTCAGCGTACAATTCATAGGTTAGAAGATGAATTATCTACAACTGTTTACATATAATACTACTTACTTCAGAGTTACAGTTTGATTTTAAAAGCGATGTGCTTTGCTTATCATCATTTGTAACATGTCACCAACAATAGCACAGCAGCAACACTGAACTTATATATATCTTTAAAAAAAACAAAACAACATTACCCTGGAGAGGTAAATTTTGACAGATAGATAACTGGACATCTCCTGTTCCTGGTGGCATATCCACTATTAACCAGTCCAGAGGTGACCAGACAACATGCCTGTAAAATTAATTTAACTGAAAATGGGTTGATTATTATCTTATGCTGAGTCACCTATGAAGGCTATATAATGGTTACGGAAGGAGAAGAGAGGGTAAAGTGGCAGAAGGAAAGCAGAGGAAACCAGATCACCTGGAGAAAATCCCCAACAATGATCTCTGGAAACACTTCTCATATGCAGAGAAAGAACATGTGCCCAACACAGGTGCTAAACTCGCAACGCTCTGCACTGATGACAGCCATGCTTTATGGCTAAACTATAGGCAAACTTTCCACTGCATATAGCAAAAAATATAATTCTCTACTAAATTAAAGCAAGTGTTAATATATGTGACACTTGCAAACTGGGATGTAGGTAAGATTTAACATAAGCACGTTTAAAATTCAGGTGTAGCTAAGGCAATATCATATCTAAGGAATTACATCTGCTCAAGATAATAGCAAGAATTACATATAAATTTAGAATTTCCTTTCAAAAAAGGAGGAATGGCTTGGGGAAAAAAAGTAAAATGAGTTTTAAAACAATTTGTACCTAATCTCAGAGGTGTAGGCACTTGTATTACATGGAATGCCTTTTAACATAACATAGAAACCCACCAACCCACATGATAAACAACTGCAGTGAAGGACTACAGATTAAGTATTTTAAAAAAAGTGAAAAAACCCAGATGAATTTTAAGGTAAGATTTTAAACCTGACATAGTGTCCGCAATGCACATAAAAAGTTCCGTTTTATTATAATGTCATGTCAACAACAAAAGCCCTCATATTTTGGAAAGTTTAATACAAAAGAATATGTCTTTTTAATAACTAAAGAGTAATTTCAATGATATACATGTATTTGACAAACCTCAAAAGCCTGTCAATTGCGGACATGACCATCAACCCTCTCCACACGATAGCTGCTGTCTCTTCAACCAAAAAGCCCATGGACATGCTAAATGCACAAAAATACATTTATGAGCTTAACATCATCCTCATGCTCAACACCCCACAAGGACACACATATACGTGCATATGCATCCATGAGGAAACAACGAGTTTGTATGAATGCACACGCCTGCCTGATACTGATAATACTGATGCATGTATTCTATTAAGTTGAATAAAACAATTCACCATAACAAAGGTAAAAATAAATGAAACAACAAAAAGGCTGCAAAACCAATCTAGTCCCTTGCTGTAAGGTGATAGTATCACCCAGGTTTCTGGTTAACCCCTTGCTGTAAGGTGATAGTACCACCCAGGTTTCTGGTTTTAAAAAACAGCATTTTTTGAAAACTTCAACATTGTTGGCTGGTTCATAAAACTCAGGCACTTTAATTTTTTTTGAAAGTGTGAGTTTTGTGCCTCTCATACCATCATTAGTAGTCGAGTCTTTGAGTAATCTGAAATTAAGTGGATGTATCCCTAAATTTTTTTAAATTACACTGACGGGCCCATAGGTACTGGAATAACATAACTCTAGCTCATATAGCCACCAACTACTCCTTAGTTTGTGATACTGAGTTACTGTCCTAGCTGCAAACTGCTGGGCCCTTTAAGCACAGTTTGTTTGGGCTTGTTTTTTGACTCATCAAAGCTCAGCTTGGAGTGGCATGTGCAGTTTTCTCTGAAAAACAACACAATTGTGCCCAAAATTGTATAACCTCACTGACACAAGACACAAGAGAAACACCCCAGTTGCAAGACACTTCAAAATTCCACCACACACTCTGGACAACATGAAAATCTATGCACTCTGGAAAAGTGTCCAGCTGTAGTTCTGACTGGCTGAGGAGTGGACCCTGTTCTGTGACAACAGTAGAGGAACAACAGAGAGGATAGCGAATCCATGCAGCATCATGAGCAACATGAATTGCCAGCAGACAAATTTCTGTCTCCATATCCAAAAGGGCAGTGCAGTGTCACTCAGTTAAGCATCTGATAGCTTGCAGTGAATTAGACCCGTTAGGCACTGTAACCTGCAGCTGCCTTGTAGCGTAGGCAAAGTTACAGATACCTCTAGTGTCCATGTTGTTTAGTTTGAGGCATGTGTTGCACAAGTGATAAACAACAGTACCATAAACATTTGATCAGTGGAAGTTAGGGAGTCCTATGAATCAGATTTGTAACTGTGACGTATGTCACATGTCACTCCTAGGTTATCACCTGTCACTCTTAGTTTAGCCTGCTAGCTCCTCCCCTTCCCGACACTTTGGAAGGTGTATGCTATGTCATTAGCCATGACAGGCTGATAGCTCCGCCCCAACCTAGGCTGGCCAGAACCGGTTTACTTGAGGTTAATGCGTCAGAACGCCTACTACTTAAGGAGGCAAAAATGCGATTAGAGGGATACACAGAGAGACACTCGGATGGAGAGTGTTAACGTAGCAAGACCAAGAGAAGCGGACACGTGTAAACCCACGGACCTCTGCTCTTGCCATCTTAGCCAAAGACGTGGAAAGAAGTAAAGGACTCCAGTTCTCTCGCCAGATACACAGGGTGTATTGCGCTGACACGCCGACGGACTGAAGTGTAAGGGACTACTGGATGTGCCTTATAAGTAAAGTCTGTTCTTACCGTAAACTTATCTTAGAGTCTGGGACTCGCGTTTATTTAAGATAGGTGGTTTTATCCTGCCGGAGACAGGAGACGTCATAAGCTAGGGACCGGGCAAGTATGCCAAGGGGGTACAAAGAGAAGTACGGTCGTGATAGTGTCATAGCTTCATTGTTGGTCGTTGAATAGCTTTAGAGCTGTGTATTGCAGTAAAGCCGTTGGTTCAGTAGTGACAAGAGTAGGTGCTCTGTTGTCGGTCACTTACTGTATTGGTGTGTAGAATTGAATAGCTTTAGAACTGTGTATTGCAGAAGTAGTTGTTTCAGTAGTGACGAGAGTAGGAGCTCTGTTGTTGGTCACTTACTGTATTTGTGTATTGAGCAGGATCATAGGCTGTTTTTGCAATTTGATTCCCCCTCTGGAGTTTGATTATCTCCTTTGTCTGATCCCACGTGGTATGACATAATCAGGCAGCGTCTTACCCTAGACACGAGCAAAGTGATTCTTTGTAAATAATCTGTAGATATATTTGATGTTGTCGAGCCAGTTAGTGTTTGAAATATATGTTGAATAACGGTTCGGTGCAGTTGTGTTTTACGAGGGTGGGGGCTCTTGAGCTAGTAGTGTTTTGACTGCATGAGACTGAGCGAACGTGTCAGAGTATGAGAATCTTTTCCCTCGGTAGATTTCTCCAGTTATTCACATTATTTCATAGCGTCGTCACCCTCTAGTGTAGAAACCAGTGACCAGATGCAGTAAAGGTTTTGGTGACGATTGCTCAATTAAATCTACATTTTATGAGATCACCATAAAAGTTTGTCCAGTAATTCTGAGAAGTCAAGTCCAATAAGTTAAGGTACGGCCTGCCACGTCACAACGTAGGTGTCGTAAATAGCAACATAGGTTTGTCAGTGGTTTCTTTTGTTTGGTTGGAAGGTGTCTTGTCTGTACCATTGTTGGGGGTTCATACCCATAGTCGAACAAAAGCATACATTTTTTTTATAGCTTTATACACTGTGGAGCACACATCTTTAATTTGCAATGTAATAAATTTATCTTTGCTAATGTTCACACCAGGTGTTGTCATTGTATAGTAACCTGGGAAAGACTAGTGGGTGGGGACTGAGCCAGTACATAAGCAGCAGAGGTTGGATGGTTGTATTGAACCTGGTGCGACATGTTTCCCACTAGCGGAAGTGTGGCTGATCGAGCGTGTGGGTCTTGTATGAGTGACCTGACTCACGGTCAGTGCTCTGGGGTTAGGTTACGGATGATTCTGTCTGTGGCTGTAAGCACTGGACAACTGGGGACCCTGATTATTAAAGGCAGTGAGCTAGGTCAGTGTGAGTACCATGAAAGTTTGCACCTCTCTCTCTCCATTAGGTCAGAGGTTAGATCTCATCAGCACTCTCCACCCCTTAGTTCACCACAATATGTGCATAAACACTTGTAGAACGCTTGTTCATAGAAAGTGATCCTCTTCTGGGTGGTACTACACCACCTGGAACCAGGCTAGATTATAAATCTTAAAGCCATTGATCATTTCACAAACAAAATGCTGTTAGCTTAAAATCACTGCTTTCTTTTGGTTTAAAAACATCACATGCAAAATGTCATACCATTTGATTCCATAATTGACCAAAGGCTGTATCTTCTTATCTGTGGATGGTAAAAACGTGAAAATCAATATATTTCTGTTCTGTAACTATTTACAGTAAAAACCAATACATGTATGATTTTCATCCACATCCACCTGAACCAGAAGCTATGTTTAGACACAACACTTTCAACAGGTGTACACTTTGGAATTAATAGAAATATACTGTAATCTATTAATATCAGAATGACACCCAAAAAAGAAGTAAACAAAAAACCTTAGCAACTTTAACTGCAATGCAATAACTTTTCTACAAGACATTATTGTATGTGCTGTAATTTTTAAAATATTTGACTGAAAGTTGTTCACAGGTCACTGCTTTAAAAAGCAGTTGTACTGGCTGCATTGTTATGGACAATACAAATGCACGATGTCTAACCCCTAACCAAAACCCTAACCCTGACTGCCACTGATAACTTTAACCCTCAGCACACCCCTATCACCCAGAAAAAAAATCCCTGCTTTAAGGTATTTCATTTAGTTGTGTGAGTAAACAATTGCAGATGGCCATAAGCATCTTACATTTAGCATTATAATATCAACCCCTTATTACATAAGTGACATCTTCACCCTTGACTATAAACTAAGTGCAGAAATCTGACCAATTCTTTTCCTGAAGAATGTTGAAGAGAAGCAAATTATTAATAAGGAATAATTATTTCTTTTAAGATTTTACAGTAACTTTACTAATATTTGAATTGGACATTTATTTCACTCACAAAAATATAAACACAGAAATAAAGAGACTATTTAAATGGAGCAGTACTGTCAGTAGCATTATGACCACCTAGTCAACACCTCCTTTCATACCGTCTGAGAAAGTTACCACATTACACAGTTGCAGATGCAGCAAAACCTGTCTGTAGTGGACACTCTTGGGACCACTTAAAGTGTCCCTCTGAGACAGGTGGCTGCTCATCTGAGGAAGGGTCTGCAGGACCACGTGTCTTTAAGTGATCATACAACACTAAACACTACAGTATACACTATGTACATGTAAAAAGAAGAAGAATCAAAACATGATCGAATAGTCAACTTTATTCAATCAGCAATAACAATATATGCTTGCTGACAAAAGCTTGTGTGGTTTTTGGGTGCAAAGAAAAAGTCAGAAATGTGCGACTGGTGCCCCTTGCCTCACTGTGAAATGTGCATATCTTCTAACACAGTCCAACACAATTGCTTTATTATTATTTACTGCCGAGAGCAAATCGCTACGTCCTGAATGTGCAGCTAGAGCAATCAGGGACTCAGCATGTCCCGAGGTTTCCTTTATTGATATGACACAGGTGGTGATGGTATCATCATTACAATTGCTTTCATCACCATCACTGTTGTCAGAAATCTCTCCTTTGGCATGCTCCTGACGTGCCCAAGGAAACAGTTGTGCGGCAGATGATGTCTTGCAAAGGGGACCTCAATAGCTTTGTGGTTAGAGCTGGGGACTAGCATGTGGAAGGACTGTCTCCACCATAGACAACGGAAAATCACTGTCCGGTGTTTATATTAGACAGTGTGGGTGCCCATTTAAGAGGGGGTTTGTGTTGAAAATTGATTGGTGCTGGGCTCAAGTTTCCGTATGGGTGAGGTGACTGCCAGTTTAAGGGGCTGCTAGAGACAGATTTTGCTGTATCTTAACAGCTGAGTGAAAACAGGCATGGGTGCTGTGAATGAATGCAGAATTCACCTTTCGGGGACCTCATATGTAAACAGTTGAATTGTGAAAGATACGTTTCTCTCTGTACTATTTGGAGTAAGCCCCATATTATTCTTACTTTTGATGAAATATAGCTCTTCTGTGTGCTTCTTGGTCACCATTCGTATCACGTATAAAATAGCATATCCATATCCTGTTGTTCCCTGTTCTGCTGCTGCTATTTTGAACAAGCAAGCCTCCTTTCTCCACCTCCAAATCAGACCTTGGTTTAAAGTATCAGCAGCGACCCTACAAATTGGTTGCATACTTAATGCACAGTTTTCGAACTGAGGAAATAAAAGTTTTGACTTTCTCCCATAAGAGGTCAACATTTCTATTTATTCCTTAATATGATTCTGATTTCACATATGATTCAAGATTAACTGTGACAAGAATAAGAAAGAAACTCTGACCAAGCACTAAATAAAAACTTGATAGCTTATCACCTTCATTTAGCAAATGCATATATGTTTTGCTAAAGGGAAGTGGTAAGATTTCTGCATTTGTATTGTCAATAAAGCATGTGAATTGTAAGAAAGAGGTATATTTCAAATGAATAATATTCATCTTCATTTTAGCTGGAACTCTGAGCATTTGAGAAATCAAACTAAACAAAATCATGAAAAAGATTTAATGTATTCTGGACCCCTAACACACACACATGCACATGCACATGTGCATGTGCACACAGTGTGAAAAGAAATTCTTTGATGGTTCTAGATTTTGCAAAGCACCAAACTCTCTGTAACATCTATCACACTCCATCTACATTTGACACTCTATTTTAACCAATGAAGGAGAATAGACTAAGTCTGAGAAGAGAAATTTAAGCACATCCTTGGGTTGATCTTTTTGTAATCTTAAATATAAATCTGCAAAAAGTATTCAAATGTATAATTAATAAAGAACAAATACACAGCTATGTTTGAGCGCTGCCAGCACCTTTGTTGGAGTTATTATTCAAATGTATGTGCAGAAATTTTCCTCAGCTGCATTTTCTTCGATTTTTAGAGGACTGATGATTTGGCCCACCCAAAAGAGAAGGACCATTATGGCAAAAAAGATTAGCATTGTTGCTTAGTGTCTTACTTAGCAGGATCACTGAAATGATGGCGAAGCACTTGTGTATGTTAAATGCAAGAAATGATGCCTAAAGAATCAATAATTAGAACTTTGACTTATGCAATGCACAATAACTTTAGCATTCCATCTGTTACAAGATGTGGAATATTTATGCAGATCACTTTGCTGCTGCAGCAGTTTAAGGTGTGGGACATCAAAAAAAAAAACCTGATGTAAAATAGATCTTCATGCTTGAGTGTTCTAATCATGTGTGCATGGTTGAAGGTGCACTCAAATGCATCCATGTGTTTCTGTGTATTTTGTAAATGTAGTGATAATCCTTACTTGTGATTGCTCTTTATTCCACGTGTGTATGTATGCTGGGGGAGGAAGTGGATAGAAAGCTGCAGGAAGCAGTGAAGGGTGTACTCTTATGCATAGGTGCATGAGTTTATGTGCACATGCATGCATTCACCGATGCATATTTTGTTAATGTTACAAGAATGCATCTCTTGCAAAAACAGATTATGGTGTGTAAAATCTCCGACAGTGCTGGTGAACAGGAAGGAGATGGGAAGAGTAATAGAGAGAGAGGAGAGAGAGAGAGAGAGAGCATAGAGGAAGACGAGAGAGAGAGGGAGGAGAGAGAAGAACGAGAGAAGGGAGAGAGGAAAGAAAGATGGAAAAGTGTAAATTGATATATTTTCTTAGTCTGGAAGCAAAAGATTATTGTTTCTCAACATTTATGACTTAACAATGTATAAGGTATTCAAAAACTGTTAGTATAATAGAAACTGAAAAGGTATATTTGATAAATGAAATCCCACCTTCAGTAACTGCAGGATCCCCAGACAAATTCATGAGCTTTGGTATTGATGGCCCATAGATATCTGCATCCAGAATCCCAACTTTCAGTTTCTGCAACATTATTAATGATATAAAATGTGTACCATGTTTACAAAATTGAATGAGGCAACAATTATTTGTTGATGTGGTTGGAAGTGAAACTTCAAGATTTACAAAAGAAAAACAAGTGACTGCCGCTTGGAGGAAAGTCCAAATTAAATTTAAAACAAGGGAACTGGACCAAGCTAAAAAAGACAAAGACGAAGACAATCTACATGTTTCTGGGCACTACCCTTTCATCAGGATGACACAAAAACGACGAAAAAACGAAAAAGAAAAAGACTTAACTGAAGTAGATGTGGTGCGTGGGCTGCATGGCAGGAGAATGACCAAAGGACAGTGAGTAAGAGAGGTTAAAAGAGAGGCAGCCAATCGCAAGGTGGGTAGGAAAGGATAGGGAAGGGTAGGGTGGGGGAGAGAGAGAAAAAAAGAAAGAGAAAGCGCGGGATGAGGGGGTGTCGGTGTGCAAGAGAGAGTGGGAGGGAGGTGAGAGAAAAATAAAAGCGAAAAGGAGGGGTGAGGGGGTTAAGGGAAGGGGGAGAGTCAGTGTTTAAGGTTGAGTCCATGGATAATGAAGTAGGACTCCATATTCTTACGGTCAATGGAGTCACCCTTCATCTTCCAGATACCACAGACCCTCATGTTGTCAGCTGTATGTGGGGATGTACTGAAATGCCTTGCAACTGGTGTGTTTCTGCGGTGTTTAGTGTCAGCTAGATGTTCTGTGCAGCGGGTCTTGAGTGTGCGTTCCGTCTCACCGATGTAGAACAGGGTGGGACAGAGGGTGCATGTGATGGCGTAGATGATGTTGCTGTTGGTAACCCCCTCAACCCTCCTTTCCTCTTTTACTTTTTTTTCTCACCTCCCTCCCACTCTCTCTCGCACTCCGACACCCCCTCATCCCGTGCTTTCTCTTTCTTTCTCTCTCTCTCTCTCCCCTGCCCACTCTCCACTCTCCACCCCCACCATACCCTTCCCTATCCTTTCCTACCCACCTTGAGATTGGCTGCCTCTCTTTTAACCTCTCTTACTCCCTGTCCTTTGGTCATTCTCCTGCCATGCAGCCCAAGCGCCACATCTACTTCAGCTAAGTCTTTTTCTTTTTCATTTTTTCGTCATTTTTGTGTCATCCTGATGAAAGGGTAGTGCCCAGAAACATGTAGATTGTCTTTTTTAGCTTGGTCCAGTTCCCTTGTTTTAAATTTACTTCAAGATTTACTTCAACTTCAAAATGACACAGTAGTTTATCCAATTCAAAAATGAAAATTCTGTGTAATTTACCCAGACTATGCATTATCAGGAGCTCTGGCACTGTGCACACGAGGTAAATTGAAAAAAATATTGAATTTAAATCAACTGTTTCTGCACACAATCATAAATGCACAACAGTACGTAGTGTTCTTAATAATAATACTAATACTCACCGGATTGTTAGCTCCAATAGCAAGGGCAAGGTTAACTGAAACAATAAATTAATCCACACAGTTGGTCCATGTGCAGTAATCCCTTAATTACTCAACTATAATTCTCCACGTGTGCTGCTAACAAAAGGAGAAAAGGAATATTTACTAGCATGCACACGCATACACACACATTCATCCATTCACAGCTGCATACCTTGAAATCTGCTTTAAACAGTTTTGAAAAAGTGATGATTCTAAATTTTTAAAAATGCATGCATGAATGCATGTGTGTGCACAGACACACACACATACATACCAGCAACTGTAGACTTGCCAACACCACCTTTACCAGATGCAATGCAGAGTATATTTTTCACTCCCTCAATGGGGTGTTTATGTGGCAAGCCTTTGGCCATCATTTGTCTTTTATGATGGTCTCTCTTCTCATTAGATGTGCTCTAACAGACGACATTTGGCATATAATATAGCATGAAAAGAAATTGATGAAAAAGCTAAATGTTGTTTAAAAATAACACATAATTTGCTCCTTTAGCGTTCTAAATGTATAGCCGTAGGTTTTCACTGTTCTCAGCTGTTTGCAATTTTTGTATAGTGTCACAACTGCAAAACTCAGGTTTTGTCTTCATATTATTATTCATATTGTGTCACCCAACAATTATCGTTTTTTGTAACCAAACACCGATTAAGTTGCAACATCTCGACAGCTTCCGACAGAAAGCAGAAAGGTTCGAGGTAATTTCCTTAATTACGTAAATACACTGTTTGTTTCCACATGACAACCTATAATCTACATCCCATCATTACTACTGTGGCTTGTTGCAAGTACTACTACTACTTCTTATTACAAATATTACTATTACTGTATTAGCGACTTGTAGATCTACTCGATACCCGTCACGGATGAGATATTTATATCATAATTTATATCTTATGTGGTCTCGATTTCGACAACTATCTACTGAAATATTTCCTTTGCAAAATGAAATATACAGACTAAGGGGCTTTCGTGTGAGAAAAATAATCGACAGTTCCATTCACACATTTCTTTTCTCCAAAAAGGCATCCGCCGACACGTTCCAGCCCTCATTTTTTTTCAACCCTCAGTGTCCTGGTGCACTCGCGAAATCCAATGCGCTAAAATACCGGAAATAAATGTTTGCGCTTGCGTGGAGAAATCGCTAGCGCAGACGACGTTTCCGAAGTCTTGCACGATAGCATGTGAATGCGATAACATCATAAATATGGATGACGAATCGTCAGGTGTTGCTAGCTCGTTACATATATTTATTTCTAAAGTGTCTGCTTTTTCTTGTTGTAAAGAGCCTTTTAAGTTTTGTTTGACGGTAATACACCACACTGTGCCGCTATCATATAATGGCTGGGGAGAGGCCGGGGTGTTTTTCTCGCATCCAGACGCGCTGCCTGTATTATTATATATTTGCTGGTGACAAATTGTCAAATTGATCTAGCCCGTTTTAGCACGAATATTAAATCGGTTTCATACCCTTTGTCGGCAGATTACTATCACATCATGATCATAAACTAATAGATCTAAAAGTCCTAAATTTAGATGTCAACAAATTTATAAAGATTCTACTCTCCCGCGAGGCGTCGATTAGTATTTCTCGCCGGCAGGAAATATGGGACAAGTTTAGGTTTTCTACACTACTGGAAAATGTGCCAATTAAGTCTAGAAATTAGTGAACTGCCACTAGTGCTAATAGCTTCCCACCCCCTACTCTGTACTCTCTCTCTCATGACTCGATCGAACACAGATAAATGTAACAAACGACACGCATTGTGATTGTGAATCTTTAATTAGATATGCTGACAAATTCAGATTTTCATGGAGATCAAGCATGTGATGACACAAACATATTTCAGCACAAGATATCAAACCAGTGGATATATACTATTTCAACATAAACACAGTACAGATGATTACCAACTGCACCACATATATATAGCTCATCATTAAAAATAAAAGTATATGCATTTTGAATATGCCCATTTGGATTTCCATTTTTTTTCAAGATTGTCAATCATGTGCCTGATGTTTTGACATTTTTCTCTACACCAATATTTGTTTATATGCATAATCTTGTTAATTTTTCATATCATATACATTTGGACATATGCACAATGACCCCCCCCCCCCATCATATTTCCCTGAAACAGACTGCAGGACCCTGTTCTTAGCATACTTTGTGATAAAACATGCCACAGCAACTTTATTGTACTGCAATAAAATCAGACAAAAATCTAATACATTCTTTCACAAATGTGAATGGACACATCTCTAAAGGATATGTACGGAAGGCAGAGGTGTAAAGCTGTCATAACAACAAACAAGCTAGTGTAAACATTTATAACATACATTTTAACATCATCATTTACATTTCATGACACAAAGTTTTAATACATGTAGTTTATTGAAACATTACTAACATGGGGGAAGAGGAGGGGGGGGGATCCCAGTGAGAGCTTCTCACTGCTCTTGACACTGTAGTTCAATGCCTCGGTATTTTGTAGCACACGATCAAACTCTTGATGGCATGAGCCAGCAAATTGCACAGTTTTAGCTATTGTCTCTAGCTTGTTAATTTTACTCACTCAAATATTGAACAGCTTTCGAACAGGATAAAGATTGACAATTTGTGTTTAAAAATAGATTCTGACTGCCATATAGAAAGGTGAAAACAAGTATGCATCTAATTTAAGGTACATATAGGTCAGAGTTAGAAATAAGGCATTCATGCACCAACTAAAGTGAATTCTTGGGTCGAAATGATGCCCATGTGTATATTCTTGTGGAGTTGGTGATGGGCGCTTGGGTCGGTTCTACATGTGGAGTTGTGACTTTGTAAATGAATATATCCGTTGTAATGCACTGGAATACCAGCACAAATCCAACCACCAGTATGTACCAAAACAATTCACTTCCCTGAAGGTAAAAACCATAGCAAAACAAGAAACATAAAACATTATACACAGTCATCTCAAGTTTGAAACCTACCTTTATTTCAAGGTTTGTACTAATTTAGCTAACACCACTCATAAATTCAGTAACTTCTTAGACTTCAACTCCTTACATATGGAATTTTCATACAATGTTAGAGAAAATTACCTCTGTTTAACACACAAGAAAAATCAACTACTAGAAAAAATGTTTCCAGCAGTCAATGGTAAACATATCAATAAAATTATAAAAATCTGGTCTCAGTATGTTATGTTTTGTTACATTTTCATTCTTTCCTGCTGCATCACAATGTTGTAAGTTACTCTGGAAAAGGTGACCTATAATTTTATTTCTAAAAAACAGAAACTTCTCATAATGTAAGTCAAACTTACCAGATCCCCCCTCCGATACCACCAGTTCTGAATAAAAATTGACAAAACATATATTGATATTTAGCAGAAGTAGTTTACACTCAAACATAATTTAAAAAAGATGAGACACCTGCATTCTTGTACAAAAACATTCTATTTTTTAATGTAGAAAGACACCATAAACAAACACAAGTATGTGTTAATGCATATGCACACACATGCAGAAGGGCACAACGTGTGCACAGGGATGCGGATGCACACATCTACAAGGAGACTGGAAAAAACATGCAGTTTTCAGAAATTCAGTCAAGAATGAAGGAACTTAATTATGAAATTAATGAGGCAAAAAGAAATGAGTAATGATGGTATTCTAGCTATGAATACCTCATCAAGCTTAAAACATCAGAACAAAGATCTTTTCCTCAGGCTTTAGGGAAAGCATTTAATTAAGTCTGAGATTATACTGAGACACACTCAAACAGGAGAGAAGTTATGCTTTTATATCTACTAATATAAATCGAAAAAAAACATGATGGTAATTTTAATGTGAAAGTTTGTCTACAAAAGTAATACAATGATATCTGTAACTCATTTTCTTCGGCATCAGTCACCACCAGAAAGATGATACATCCAGAAGATGAAAGCCTAATTTTCTGTTAAAAACTATTACCGTTATCTATGTCCTTATTAGTAGTACTAATTCATATGATGCAACAGTGCACTATATCTTGGTATCTGAAAAAAAAGAATGTTCATGGAAGATATATGTACATCAAAAATATGTCTGTATATAAAGTAAGCAAGTCTTAACTTTAATTTTAACAGAAGTAAATGGGAAAAAAATACTTACAATGACTAGCCCAACAAAGGTGCTAACTGCATAAGAAGAAAATTTTAAAAGATTAAAGAATGCTTATCAGCAACTGTTTTTCTTAACTAAATAAAATCAACTAGCTGGTAAAAATGATAAATGATCTCTCTAACCCCCTCTCTCTTTTTAGTAGTTTTTGTGTTTTCCTGTTCGTGTATTGCAAATGAGAAAACTCATGCTCCAACCAGGGTTGGGGGTGGGGGAACATGGCTTACCCTCCTAGCCACCACCATAAAATTATTTCAAACTGAGCTCAAAGGTTTTTACAAGAAAGAAGTGCAAATTTGGAGAAAAAAATATTGTGCAAGGAAACAAGCACCAAAACATATAAATGGAAATCAACATATCTAAGTTTGGCAACTATGAAAAGAAAATAAATAACTGGAAATTAAAAAAATAATAATACCTGAAGAACTGCATAAGAATCAACAAATCATAATTTCTTAGTGAGCACAAAATTTAAGAAACACCAGGTTTGGGAATTAATAAACCATACAAACTGAAACTAGTTATTCACACAACTTATTCACACTACCCACTGACGTTCCCACTACCCACTGACGTTCCTGTCACACAGCTACCCGAGGCTTTCTCTCAGTAGTTCCTCCGCAAAGTCGCGGATATTCGAGCTGAGCTGGACGAGATGGTGCTACACTGTGGACCTCCAACCCTTGTTGACAACCTCCCATGTTGTTCATTTCAATCTCTCCAGCCCATATTTCAGTCAGATGTCAAGGCTGTGATATTAAAATCTAAACCTACTACCTACCCTCTGGACCCCATACCAACCCACCTTCTCCTTGACTGCCTGGATGTTCTGCTCCCAACTCTCACTCAGATCGTAAACGACAGTCTGTCATCAGGAGTCTTTCCATCGCTGTTCAAGGCTGCAATAGTCAAGCCTCTCCTCAAGAAACCCACCCTTGGCACAAACAGCCTCAAGAACTACCGCCCAGTTTCCAACCTACCCTTCCTCTCAAAAGTGCTTGAAAGGGTTGTTCTAAATCAACTTCTCGCCTACCTCAACTCAAATGACCTTATCTCTCACTCCCAGTCAGCATATCGGCCATTCCACAGCACGGAAACAGCTCTGACTAGAGTCGTCAACGACATTTTGTCTGCTCTGAATGGAGGCGATGTGTCTTTTCTGACCCTCCTTGATCTTTCCGCAGCGTTTGATATGATCGACCATACCATCCTCCTCAATCGTCTCCATGATCTCTACGGCATCTGTGGGTCTGCGCTGGCTTGGTTCCAGTCCTACCTCTCTGGTAGAACTCAGTCTGTACTTGTCGCTGACCAGTTGTCACCCCCATCAGCATTGTCTCTCGGAGTCCCTCAGGGATCTGTCCTGGGCCCTATCCTTTTCATCCTATACATCAAACCACTATCATCACTCATTCATTCTCACACGGTCTCCACCCAGTCCTATGCAGACGACACCCAATTATACAGTTCTTGTCCTCCAGCTGATGTACATGCCAGCATCATGACCATGCAGACTTGCATATCCAGTGTCAAAGCATGGATGGTCCACAACAGACTAAAGTTGAACGACGAAAAAACAGAGGCTCTTCTTTTCAGTAAAAGAAATGCAGGAGTGACAGAATATCCCACAGCAGTTCGGATTAGTGATGTCGACATCCCTTTCGCCGACTCTGCAAGAAATCTTGGTGTTATTATTACCTCTAACATGACACTTGACAAACACATTTCCAACATCTGGAGATCCGCTTATTCTGAACTCAGAAAAATCAGCAGCTTCCGTCACCTTCTGTCCGATCAGGTTGCAAACACATTTGTATGTGCCTACGTTCTGTCTAAACTTGACAACTGCAATTCCTTGCTAGCCGGCTCTCCTCTGTATCTGCTACAGAAGTTACAGAAACTTCAAAACTCGGCCGCTCGCCTTGTCCTGAAAGCGCGCAAAACAGACCATGCCACACCTCTCCTCCGCACTCTGCACTGGCTCCCCATTCAGGCTCGCATCAACTACAAGTTGTCTACTCTCTGTTTCAATTTCTTCACCAGTGCATGCCCCAGCTACTTTTCAGAACTTCTTACAATCTACACTCCAGTGAGACAGCTCCGCTCCTCTTCCAGCGATCGCATTTTCTCAGTACCCCGCATCAGGACAAAAACATACGGACAGCGCATGTTCACCTTCTCAGCGCCCACCCAATGGAATTCACTTCCCCACAACATTCGTCACTCCCCATCACTACAGACTTTCAAACGAAACTTAAAAACTTATCTTTTCAATAAGTACCTTGACTGACGTCACGACTGCCTGTCTGCATTAACCTACAACTTCCTCTATTATGATACTTTTCCACCCATCTGTGACTGAAGGACAATCTGTATCCCAACCTGTGTTTCGTTCATCTCTCCCTCTGTGTGTTTGTTGCGTTCATCTCTCCCTCTGTGTGTGTGTGTGTGTGTTTCGTTGTTTTCACTATGTGCCTCGTCCGCGCGAAGTGTGCATGAAATGTGTTCTCGCGCGTTATAAATCCACATTTATTATTATTATTATTATTGTTCTATATTTTTTCACTTTGTCAGAAAAACATTTGTATCATGTTCAAACACAAAAACTGTGAAGAAACTCTCTTCTTTTAAGGTTGTCATGACCTACCCATAAATTCTCACAATTCTTTTTTAGATAATCAAAAATGCACACTTGAACATGCTACCCATTTACTGCATATTACGTTAGTGATGTATGCCCCACCCCCTTACTGCCCATTCCTCTGTCGCCTGATTTAGGAAGCTAGCAATTTTGTAAAAATATTGCATCTTATGGCACTAAAGTAGGACAGATGTCAAGAGTTTACTTAATTTCAGCATAGGCTGCAAGACAGATGTTGCAGTTATGGTATTGTGTGTCCCTCCTGTATAGTGTAGAAAGGTCATCACCAGACACCGTGACTTTTTGTCTTATATCTGGTGTTTATCATACATTTTAAAAGTACACCATTTTGAATGACAAAGTCTTACCAGGGTTTGACATTAACAGCTACCTGACTGATCAGGTAAGTAAACTCTGTTGTCTGAAAAGAAACATTTCTGACAATTTCCCCAACCAGGCAAGTAAATATTTTCAAAGCAGTTACTTTTGTCAGGCAAGTAAAGGTCACCTTCAGACAAGTAAAAGTCTATGGTAATTTGCCTGGTCACCCAAAGAAACAACTATATAAGCAGAATACTCACATCCTCATCCCACACCTACCATACACACACCTAATACCCACATACAAACAGCAAATGCAACTGGTTTCTACATGATTCTTTCTTATTTCTTGATGGCAAAAGCCTTACTTTACAAGAATTTAAGAACTCTTAACTCTTTGACACCGTGCGAATAACCGACAGCCCGCTCCATTGGCACTACGTTTCCGCCTTACGGGCGGGATTAAGTCCGTTCGAATTATGATTTTTAAAATGTCATCTGCTAATCTTTTAAGGGAAAGAACCCTTACAATCGAAAGCTGAATCATTTCTTCACGAGTTGCTTCCCTTTTCTGTGTTTTAAACTGTCAATCAGATCCGTTTCCGGCAATAATTTGAAGGGGGGGGTCTACGTGTGGTCTGTCACTTGAGAAATGCTAGATTTGCGCTTCAAATTACACGCTAAAGAGGAAAATGACATTGTTTCGCAAATTTACTGTGATAAAGTGGATGAAGATAAGAGTATTTGTGCCTGAAAGACCTAAGAAAGTGATTACGAAGAGAAAAACGAGCGAGCACGTGTAGTGAAGAGTACCGAACAGACACTGAGACTGAATGGCGAGGACTTTTTGATTTCTTCAACTTCAGTTGTGTTTCCATCAAAGGATTTACAAAATTATGGAACAAGGTCCAAGAAACACGGTAAGAAATGAGTTTTCTTTATTTATTGTAGTTAGTTAGCAATTTTAAATAATGTTTTTATTGTTTTGGGGGATTTTTTTATGAATTTTTGAAAAAAGGCTAAAAATGCCCGGCCCCCCGGGACCTACTCTAGGTAGGATTCTCCGTCACAAGTGAGTTAACATAAAGTGCTTACAGCAGATCCTAAAGATCTTCTGGCCAAACATGATATCCAATGACAAAGTGAGGCTGAGAACAGAAATTGCAACCATCCAGGACACCTTTCAAGAACTCAAATGGAGATGGCTTCGCCATGCATGTAGAATGTTCAAAAACTCACTGTCAAGGATACCACTGAGATGGACACCACAGGGAGAGAAAAATGTGGCAGAACAAAATGGCAAACAAAACCTGGGGCACAACAGTGAAACAAGAACTCAAGATCTGTGGCAGCTCTCACAGCAGCAGCAGACAGACAGAAGTGGCCCTGCCTTGTGTTAATTCAAGCATCAGAGGGTGCTGAGATGAATAAATGATGATGAATAAATGAAATATCTTAACAATGCAATAAAATCTACTTACTAACTGTGTTGCAAGCCAGCAAATAGTATATGGAATTGTCACTGCCTTTTACAACGCACAATATGAATGTGATCTGAAACAAGATGAAAATTTAATAATTTTTGATAAAATAATTTTAAAAGAAAACAAGCAAAAATAAAATTAAAAAATACAAGTGGGCTTTCAAATGTCTCTTGTGGTTAAAAAAAAAACTTTTTCTGTCTGGTTGTTGCTGGGTTGGAAAAAAAAACCCAATAAGCAGTAAAGATTCTGTTGCCCAGACAGCAAACATTCATGCCAACAGCTGAAGGAAGCATGCACATGCACACACACACACACACAGTCAAGGAAGTATGATGTAGACAATAAAAACTGACCAGAATTGGTATAGCGGATTCTGGCATCAACAAAATGCCCCCGCTGCTATTTGTCTCCCTTCAAATATCACAAGGTGGTGCGATTATAGAAATTTAATACACAAATGTTTTTTGTAATTCCATGTTATACAGATACTTCAAGAAGCAGTTTTTATTTTTCCAGGTAAATCAAATCAGCAACAATAAAATGTTCTCATGACCACGGTAGAAGGGGAGACCATTTGATGGGTTCTGTGGAAGAACAGGAAGGAATGGATCCAAATATCAGGCTAAGCCCCTAATGGGCAACTTGAAAACAAACACCGCAATTTTTTTTTTAAAAATGGGGAAACAGATGCCACATAAAGAATAAATTTGTGTGCTAGACATGGGATCCAAATCATTGATAACTGCTTTGGTAGCAAGCATTTGCTGCTGCTATGCTAAGGCAAGGGCTGCCCATTGAAAGAAAGAAATGGAATTAATTAATGCTTTTGATTAAATGACTTCTTTCCAAGATCCTCAATTAGCTATGCTCTCTTCTTAGTTAATAGTTTTTAACAAACTTGTACATCCCTATTAAAAAGAAGTAGAGAAACTTAAATTACAATAACTAATAGATTATCACCATATTTCCTCCGATATTAATTTATTTTGTTTTTTATTTCTAATTATAAATATTTACTTGAATAAAATTGCTTCAGTACTCACCAGGGTGATCAACAGTACAGCAGCATTAGCAATGCGTACACTCCATACCTAAAACAAATTGGAATGGTCTGAACATGTAATCAGCTAAAAAATATAAATAATAAGGTAGATTTTTTTTTAAATTGACTAAATTTATTAAGGCTTCCAAAATAGAATCAAAGGTCAAAATATGCACATGAAAGGCGATTAGAGACAACCTAACACAGACAAATTAAAGTAGGCACTCGTGCAGTTCTGTTTTTGTACATTCTGACATTGATCTGCTGGTCACTGTTTTACTGTTATAAGAGTAGGAACAAAGTAATTATAATTAATCCATCTGGGATTAAACATTCGCGGAAAATCAGCAGCATGAGATTTTTTTTCCTTTCCAACTTTTCGACAGACCGCTTCTGATAAATGTTCAGGGGATGGGTAAAGCTCATTTGGCTTACAAATTTGAATTCGAAGAGTGGATGCTCATATGACATATTATGATATTTTCAAACTTCTGGGTCGGACTGCGGTCTACTTTCGCTTTTACAGCGGTACTGTTGACTCCATAGTCCATGCAGTGCGTTTCTAGCAACCACTCTTGCAGTTTCTGACCAAAGTGGTTTAATTTAAATAAAAGGATATGTATAAATGCCACTCACTATAGTCGGAGATAATTCGAAGTAAACGCCTTCGGGTACCGAAGAATTTGCCATCCTTGTCATATGACCAGCATTGTCAACGCCCCGTGACGCTCCTTTCTGGAACAGCGATTGAACCAAATAAGGGTAGCAAACATTTTGAGTATGCATCACATAAAAATAGTTTCAATTCTTCCAAGATAAGCCAAACTTCCAACATAAAAGTTTTGTAATCATATGTCCTCACACATGGTCTTTTAAATGAAAATTATATTACAGTTCAGAAGTAAAAAGACGTAATTTGCTACTGATTCGCACCCGTTGAAAACAAAAGCCAGTTCAAGAAAGAGCCATTTCATTTTCGGTGATAATATCATTATCATAGTGTATTGTACAGGGCGTACAAATCAACTGCTTCTGGTTTTAAAGCACGAACAGGTGAGCAGCCGGGAAACCGAAAATTTTCCTATAAGCGGAAGAGAAGGTTGCAGTCGCAGAGACATTGTGTAGTTTATGTTGCCCATTTTCAGAGTTTAGGTCGTTCACAGTTCAGTACGTGATAGACTATGTCACTATATAGTACTAGTATATAGTAGTACTGTTCAGTAGTCACTATAGTCAGTATATGTTAACATATTCATAATGTAAATCACTCGTTAAACTAAGTCTTGAGTTCGTTTGTGTGTGAGAAGTCGTAAAGTTAAACTGATATGACAAAGGAACATGTATATAATTCATATACAAGATTTCCACAGAATTTCATATGACGAGCGTAAAATTGCACGGGATCGTTTACAAAAGTCGAAGGAACCCCCCCCCCAAAAAAAAAACCAACAAAAACACTACAGGTATGTACCAAAAATATTTTTTGTGGTCTAGATGCAAAAATATCAAGCATTGAGTCAATTGACGTTTTGTTGTTAACGTTGCAGACACAATGTCATCAGAAAATGATCCAATATTGACGGGGAGCGGAAAGCAAGTTTCAAACACGGAAACAAGTATTGAGCCCGACAAAACCAGTGCTTTGTTTCATGATAGTTCCCAGTCTCCGGGAGCTGTAAGCAGTATCTCTTGTCCATGAGTGATTGTACATGCTCTCTTTCTCAATTTCTGCCCACCGCCACCACCATCATACTATAGTTATCATTTGTTCTGGAGGCTTTATAAATTTCCCCACATTATGATTTGAATTTTGCTTTGTATTCAGGTATCTTAAAGTTCCCAAAGTTTGAAAATTGGTGTTTGTTTCAGGTTTGCAGTAAGGCAGAGGTACACGAACCTTTCTTGTGACCACTGTCGCTGCTTTTTATAGTTCTTAAAATTTTGGCCCCCCCCCCCAAAAAAAAACAGACAAAAAGAAATGATAGATTTTTCCCTACCTTCCTTACAACGGAAGAGTTTTTCTTCACAGAGAAGGAGACACAATTTTAAATTAGATTATTTTGATTAATGATTAGACTCACAAAGGAAGAGAACAACTAAGTTTGGCTGTGAAGTATGTAGCAAAAGCAAAACATTGGTTACAGCTATTGATGCCAATATCAGAAATAACTTTAGGAATGATTTAATAAGACGGGATTCAACAATAGAAACCTTCTTTAAGCATATGTTATTCAGTGTGACCAATCATTATTGGATCATGCTTGCAGCCTAGAATTAAAAAATATGAAAACATCTTTTATCTACACAGAGCAGATAGATCAACCTCCTAAAACAACTGAAATAAGTGAAAAGCAAGAAATGATTTCTGGCAAAATTCTATATAGGAGTCTGTTAGTGTTAAATGGTGGTGTTTGTGATGTTGAGCAGCATGTAAATCTTGAAAGTACTGACATCACAATATGATTAAATGATTATTATTACTAAAAAAAGTAAAAGATATGTTACTTTGTTTCACTGTATCAAGTTGTGCTTAGAGATTATTTTGCAGCATTATCAGATATGAAGCAGCTTCCTATTGCGACCCACTCTTTTCTATTCATCCAATTGCCACCCTGGACATGCAGAAGTATACATTTCTAAGAGTTAAGCTGTTTCCACTAAGCTGTTAAGATTTCCATTATAATAAATCTTGCCTTTTAAAGATACCTTTTTACCTTTTCTAGAGACTGTGCCAGGTGCTGTTTGTGGCCTTGGTAGTGCTTATGGTGCTGGTAAGTGTGCAAACCATTCTTTATTTCTTTTATGGTTAATGGTTCAAGACAAAATTTGAACAGGTAATTTCTTGATAGATTAGTCAGTAGTTCTGGTAACAAATATGTTTCTTTTGTCTCCTGGCTGACAAAGGATGGGTAAGGGATAGAATAATTAACGTTTCTTGTATGGTCAGTTTATTCAACACCCTGGAAAGAAAGGTACGCATTGTTTCTAGTATGGTCAGTTTATTCAACACCCCAGAAAGAAAGGTATGCATTGTTTCTAGTATGGTCAGTTTATTCGACCCCCACGTGAAGGAGGCTGTGCTAAATTTATTGTTCAAGACACCTTCTTGTTTAATAACTCATTCCCAACAGAGATTTTGATTTATTGACAACCGCTGCATATGCTTTAGGACACAAAGATTTTGTCATGTCTGAAGTAAATACTGCTTGCAAACTACCACATGTGCAGTTATCTAATTCACATATTTGGAAAGATCAATTTTTGAACATCAAAATCATTATAGAATTTTACTGAAAAACTGTTAAGTAGCACAAGACATTGTTTGTGTATGACTGGATGGATGTTGCCACTGGAGGACTGTGTGCATGAAAGGATTTCCTGCATGGAGCTTGCTGTCCAATGTCCACTGACCCTGCCAGTTTCAAGCTATGCAGCAGTAGTTATTTTCCACAAGAGACACAATACAGTCACTCCATTTGTTGAATTTGCAAGAAAGGACTAAAGCAGAATTCATTGTGTGCTCTATGTATATAACACAAAAATTCTGCAACTGTCGAGAAATAATAAAGGATCTACATTTCAATCAGATTGCATTATCAAAGTTATTTCTTTCCATAGATAAGAAATGATAAGAAATTGGCTTCTCTTGTAGCAGTGCTGAACTTTATGGCGTCAAACTTAAGAACTTCTTTTTTCCTCCTTAGTAGTTTAGATCGTTGATTCCAAAAAAAGGAATCATAGGAAAGTAAATGAGTTTCTCCTTATTCTTTCCTTTTTTTGTTGGGGGTGGGGGGGGGAGGATGGGGTATGTTAGAAGCAGTCTCATCTTGAGTGGAACCTCCTTTTCTAGAGAAATCAGGGAAGATTTATAGTGATTGCTCTTCAAAAATACATTAATCAAAATCAATTTGTTATAAAATTAATTTGTTCTATATAGAAATAATTTTCAAAGACTACAAAATGTTAAATTTTGAATGTTTCTTGCTGGTTGATTTCAAATTTTCAGATGCGTTATTGTTTCCATCACTGAACACATTATTCTTTGAATACAGATTTCAGTTATCCTCAGCATATACCGTGGAATAGTAGTGACTGAAAATGGGTTCATGTATTTTCTTCTTGGCCTCAGCCTTATTGGCTTTGCAGTACTGGAAATAATCATGGTGAGCTTTTGTGGTCTGTGACACAAATATATTACTCAGATGTATTACATGTTAATAATTGTTGCAAGATGTAGTACTTCCTGTTTATTGATGTAGAGAATGCGCCATAACAAAAGGCATAATGCAGCATCCCCTTCTCTAAAACAGCTGGTATCTTTTATTAAAATGAGACTTTGGATTTGTTTTTCTGTGCAGATAATGTTTGTCAGGCGTGGGGACCTTCCCAAAGGAAAGACATGGTTTCTTTATGTTGTTGGAGGAGCTGTTATTTTACAATCAATTTTTACAAATGTTGCTCTGTTTGAATAAAATATTGAGCTGCTGCTTTGAAAATGTAGCAAAGGATATTTGGATGCATGCCAAAAAATGTCTAACACATTAACAATATATGAAATCTATTTTTTATATTTGCCTGAAAGTTGTCTTTTATTGTACATTGACGAATTGTAACCAAAAAGTAAATCCATAATAAAAATCCAGTCCATTACTTTGTGAGACATGATTTAGTATCATGAACCAAGATTCATCTTTTTAATTGATACATATTGCTGAAGACATTTGTAATGAAGCGTATCATGTAACCATATGTGCAGAAAAAGCTTAGTTTTCTTGCTGGCAGATTTTCAAGTTCGCACAAAATTCACAAAGATTTATTTAATATTTACATGGTGTTTATTTTTAAATCTGTTTATCCTATACAGAGATTAAGGTTCCATTGCTCCCCCCAACCTCCAATGGCAGTCGATGGTGCAGCTGTTTGACACTTGTCTTGGTAGAGGCTTCGGATCACGTCTGTATCAAAAGTAATAGCATATTAATAAAAACACCTCTGTATAGTGTATAGGACTGCAAGCTTGAAGTGATAGAGGGGTCTGGATAGCTCATTGGCAAAGCACCAGACTTGTGTGTCAAGGCCACAGGCCTGAATACAGCAGTTGCTACACACTGTATTCTGGAGTTTAAACATTGTAGAGACTCCGTTTTGCCATTCCCCCAAACATTAAACTCTCTTTGGGCCAACCATTTTATTGCAACTATCAGTTTGGTGGATTTTTCAGAAATAGGAGCCCATAACGCTCCACCTCTGTCCTCATCATTTCTGCATCAGGGTGTGGTCTTAGTTGCTAGGAAAAGTCCTACCATACTTAGCTTGCTTTGATAAAACTTCAGTTACTGAAGTTGCGTAAATGCCAGATTCCATTTCCTCATTGTTCAATAAAGCAGATTTATGTAAAGTGAGGTTACCTACCCAAAACAGAATCTTGTCTTTGTTATTGATATTCATGTGCATCAATATATATATATAGTTAAGTAGGTACCTACTTTTATAAACAAGGACATTTTTGCATGTGTGCATGCTTACACATTCACAAATGTGTGGATGCAGGTACAGATCCATAAGAAAACCAAAGTTTATGTTGTGTAAGGATGTTGTGTATTCCTAATGAACACATACACATTTCAGTGCCTGTAAAAGATGCCAGTGAGTTGTACAGATGATTAGTACATGGTAACATTAGTACATGGTAATATTTGTGAGCATCTGAACATTTATGCTTTTTTTGACTGATATTTAAGTGATTTACTGTGATTTGTATATTTTTAGATGGGGATGTTATTTTGTTGTCTGAAAGTAAAGCTTGTTCATTTTTTTGAATGCTCAAAATCCAGGACATTGCTGAAAATAGCTGCTCATTTCCCTGTGATTTATTTTTCTTTCATAACCTTTATTTTTCATGCAGGTACAATGCTCATAAAATATAATACAGGAGATAAGCTTGATTTTCTTATAGGGAGAACCTTTGAGGATTTATGTTTACATCATATTTGCTGTTATCAGTAACAACTGCTGAAAGACCTTTTCAGTTGTTTTCGTAACATGTTTGAGGAACTTAAGTCATCTAGAAGTGAACTGCAGACTCATCTTGCATCAATGTTTACTTCATGTTGCCCTTTGTGAGATTTTTGTACAGACAAGTGCAATATAATATATATATATTTAATGTCTGGATTCGAAAGCAACTTGTTATAAGCTTATTCTTCTTTGCTGTTGCAGATACTGTGCACTAATCATATTTTTTTTGGTGCACAATCTGTTATTTAAATTAGTTACTAATGCCAAAACTGTCTTTAGAACCACCTCTCTGCACAAGGCATTGCTTTTGAATTATCAAAAAAAAAAACCCACTCGGGTTGGGTCACTGTCATTTTGAAAAAATCTGTAGGGAATCACGTGACTAGGAGTTCATTTCAGTATGTCAGTGCTGCACCCATGACTTTGCCTTTCAAAAGCTGAAGACTCTCTCTCTCTTCTGCTAGCAACTGGCTTACTCCATTAAAATTCCTTCCTAATATTGTCAACACAGCAGACAAGTGAAACAGTGATATGTAATTAAGCACAGGGTATGTAAATACAGTTGTCACATATACGTGGCAGTGGAAAACAGTCCTTGTCCAGAAAGATAATGATGAACCATTTGACATAAAAAAGAAGGAAACCTTTTCATTCCATTTCGTCTATTTACAAAAATGTAATTTTTCATGTTTTGTGGGAAATATTATGAAGCATTTTCACTTTAACAAACAAAATTTATTCTCTGTATAAGGTGATGATGTGTGGCTATCATACATTTTTTCTGTTCACACAAATAATCTTAGAAATAATATTGTGTATCTCTATTTGCTTATTACTGCCTTACTAATTGTTCATTGATTCTTTGTACATATGCATCAGGGTGCCCATCAGAAACAGATTTCAGATAGGCTTTACATTTTGTGGATGTTGGTGTGGGGGAGGGGGTAAATTTTGGATAAAAATGTCCTCGTTTGTGCACACACACACATATATATACACAAACACGCACTTCTTTGCCCCAAGCATCCAGGCGCGGTTCATTTTTGATTTTCCTCTGTGTAAATGCTTTTTCTTTGTATTCTGGTACAGTACCCGAAATTTGCAATCACAATTCGTTTCAGTTTGTCTTTTTGCTTATAAAGCATGGATGGCCAACCTGGACCTCCTGTGTGGTCCATTTATATATTTTTTCTTACTTCCCTATTGTTTTTGATAAAATTAGGTGTCAAAATTAAAGTCGAAAATTGAATTGAAATAGATAAAAACTTTGAAATGTTAGGCTCCAAGCCTGGTTTTGTCGCAAGTCTTCTAGATTCTGAATGATAAACGACAAGGCAAGTCGTACATTGTTGAGAAATGAGTGTTGCGAATACATCAGTCTGTCGCAGTTTGTTGCAAAAATCTCTGTCACTAGTGGCTCGCTGTGTCGGAAAATAATGTGGCAAAGAACCAACAGGTTCAAAACTCACATTAGCTAGGGTGAGCGTCAGTTATTTTCTTTCTGCTTTTAGTGCAGGATTTCTCATGGTGTATTAGGTATACATTTCTATACAGCACAAACATCCAGTGTAAATTATCCCCCTTCCCTCACCATATAAAAAATAACCCACGCGCACTGCGACATACGCACACCCATGCGGCCCGCGGATGGTTGCGAAAACACAAATGCCTCGCTGTTTTCAAAAGGTTGGCCACCCCTGGCTTATAATGGGGCAACGCGTTTACACGTACCTCACGCTGCAAGCACGCACATCTCTTGGACTTGCCTCTGCGAAACGGAGAAAATATGCATCACACCACAGCCATGCATAACCATCCGTGCACAGTTTTGCGCGTACGCACTTATGCGAGGGGAGGGGGACAATTGGTATACATGACCTCACCTCAGTTACCTCCTAGCGTACAAACCGTCACGTAGGTCTGTCTTGTAGTGACTGGACACACGATATAACATCATGGTACGATGTGGTTGCATCGTCTCTCGACCTTCCCCCACCCAAAGGAAGTACGTACGTCAGTTCACAACATGAGCAAACCAGAGCCGTCAAGTTAGAGAACAACCCGTTGCATATATTTTAGGGAAAGACGTATACAGCACAGGGCCGGCTGCTTTTGCTGTCATAATGGTGGTCGTAACACCCGTTCGTCCTGCGTATTTTACGTGCACCTTTACGAATGAACAGAAGATAACGCTCATGCAAGCCACCCCAGGAGACTAAAATGGGACCCGGAGAGAACTGATTAAAACGCGCAGCTCGTCCTAGCATTCGAGACTTAACGGCTCGTGTTTTAACATTGCAGTAAAACTCGGCGAAGAGACCTACATACAGCATTGTCCGGCTAGCGAACATAGCCATCAAATGAATACGCACGTTTTAGACTCAATCCAGCGTTAAGGAAATTGTATTATTTGTTGACATTAGTCTTTCCCTTTTCACTGCTTTCGTGTAACTGGCTTAGCATTCGCCACAAACGCATGGACGCAAGCACATACGATTTAGATCCATTCCAAGATTAAGAGCAAACAGCAGTTTAGCAGTCTCTCTTCAACTAAAGAGGAATTTGAAGAAGGTATTGTTTCTGGACCACCTCAATCCCAGAACCCACTTTCGTTTGGCGGGGCGGTTCTAGCAGCACAGAGTAAAAAGCGTCAAATGACCGGTCGAAATCTA
Organism: Lanistes nyassanus; assembly: GCA_004794575.1. NCBI lineage: Eukaryota > Metazoa > Mollusca > Gastropoda > Architaenioglossa > Ampullariidae > Lanistes > Lanistes nyassanus. Next base: position 45,599 of record SMGT01011599.1, read on the forward strand.
GCATTTGAGACTGCGGCGCAGGTTTTTGCTGCTGGACGAGAGATAAAATCGCAAGCGCAGAACCCCGCATTTTCCGAAGTCGGGTGCGTGCGAAATCGCTCTGGCGTGTGGATGTCGCAAGTCAGCAGCAGGTATATCCGGGAGGAAAGGGGAGGTGATCTGTGCAGCGGTCGCGGCTTGTCCCCTTCCCTCGCCCCTTTTAGATGGCCGCGGCTACAGTGAAAGCAAATTGCTGGTCTGCTTGCCGAGTTTAAGCCGAAGATGATAGTGCACACTCCTGTGCATTGTTGGGTGGCTGGCTGCTCTCGGCGTGTGACTCTCGGAGGACGATTGCGTGGGCCAGTTCCTTTCGCCGGGCTAGTTAGGATGTCTGGGTGAACGCCGAACCGCTTCTTCTAGAACTGTGCATTCCTTCAAAAACGTTCTATGCGTGTGATATGCGCACGTGCAGCCTGAAATATCCCATACCCTCTACAGATACAAGAAGGGATCGAATACTGTCAGTTGCGCATAGTATGACGCGATTGTCGGCATGTTACACGTTTTTCTCGGACCGAGGCATACTTTTTCTGGACATCCCCTGCCCCACTTCGCCAGCTGTCGTAGATTTCTCTACAACGACAGTATATTTATGCGCTTTGACTTGATATTAGTCTTATGTCGGTTGCACATGGTTCGACTCACGTGGGTTTACGGGGTCGTATATAGGAATGGTATAGAAGTATAGTCGTTAAAATAACGCGACGGCGTGAATTGAAAGATTGCGTCTAATTTCCAGGAAGACTTTATCTCCAACGAGTTAACTTTCTTCCGAAAGTTTAGTGGAAATATACGTCTGTAAAGGATACCTGACCTAATTTTTAAAATGAAATTACATTTTTGTTGCAAATGAGTGGTGTAGGTTTTTTTGTGACTGTTTTGATCATTCGGCGCATAATGAAAAATGGCAAAGGACTAGCGCAGCCGACTGTACAACAAAAATGTAGATCGAACTTGGATCGAATCTTCTCTCGGACCGCATCTTTTTTGCTACAGTTTTGTTAAATTCGTCCTTTGGTAGAGTGGATGAACTTGAAGCAAAACATTAAAATTAATTATGCAGCGGAGCGTCGCTCTGTAAGGACAGCTCTGGTACGTGTACGTGTACGTGCTTCTCTGACACGCCGACCGTTTGAGAACATTTTCAGTTGTTTTATTATGATATAGTTGTCAACCATGAAAGAAGAGCTGAAGGTCGCCAGTCTTAGCTGGGGAACTGTACAGAAGGCAACTCAGAACAGGGAGCAATGGCGAAGTCTTGTGTAAGTCTTATGTACCACAAGGCACGAAGAGGATAATACAATAATACAATACAGGGCAATGTTCGAGGATGATAAAGAATATTTCTTTCCATGAGGGGGTGGCATCTTGTTCAGTTTGTCTGACTCCCTGCCTCTGTGGACGACAGTGATGGATTTTCTTCCAAGCATGATCACACACAAATGCACAGCGGCACATGAGGTTCCTGCGTTTGTGCGTGTCTGCCCTTGTGTGTGAAGGCGAGGGGGGGGGGAGGGGAGGACAGACGGAAAAAGAGTAGGTGCAGAGATGTTCAAATCTGTCTTATTTTCCCTTCCCTCTCCTCGTTGATGTGTCTCAAAGATCCTTTGCACGAAGCCTTCATCGAAATCTGAACAGCCTTGTATCTTGTTGATATCTGATATATAATATCTTTTACACAAGTTTCCATCAGAACTCCTGAGAAAGCCACAAACGTCCTGTCGGCATCTGTCTTTGCCCAGTCTTGCAAACTAATTGTATATCTGAATGTCCGCGCAGCTATCGGAAGCAATTTGATTCCCAGGCGAGTGAAGCTCTGCAGTGGTATACACTGTCAAGTTCCCACAGGACGCGTCAAGCAGAAAGATGAGGATTGTGACGACATCAAAGCAGAGCACTCCGTAGACTGCGAACTATTGACTGCCCTCCAGCCCTCAGGAAGGACAGTCAAGGCGATCTAACCAAAACATCGCCGCCGAATGCAGTTAATCATATTTTATTCGTCACGGCTGACTGACGCCGACCGCTTAGACTCCTTCCGCGTCGCGTTACGTCCTGTCGAAAACTTTTGCGCATGCGCAGGCAAGCTAGGGTTAGGGACCGGACTGGGACTGGGGGACACTTTCCTTCGCCACCGCGGCCGCTGACCCTAGCCCGCTATTGGAAATTAATAGCCCCATGTGGCCTGATTCGCGACGAACGATTAAAGAGAACTGATCATCTGTGCCTATACAGGCGTCTAATTATGTCAATGTTGTGACTGTAGACTACAGATTTGGTGGGAAAATGACACCGTATGCTCCTTGTCCCGTTCCCACGCTTGTCACACAGTCCCAGCCCCAGGAGTTTCAATGAATTCATCTCTGCTTACCAGTTAATCATTTTCAAATACGATTGGATGCCTCGGTGCACCCTCCCCCATCTCCTTTAAAAAAAATTACTACACGATAGCTATAAATTTACATGCTATATAATCGAGGTACCTCTATATGTAACAATATATTTAAACAGGTTTGACTTACGTTTTATATTTTATCATATTTCAACAACTGGGGTCGGGGGTGGAGTGGATGACAAGTTGCATATGATATAATTGCACCTATATATAGACTACGTGCGTAAATGGGCAATATGTGAGCTTGTGCGTTTCCATGTGTTGAGGTGCGTGATTGGGTGTACTTCATAATGATGGTCCCGTTAAAATTTATCAAAAATACTTTTACTATTTGTCAAGCCAACTCCTTCATCTCTCCAAAATCACTATTTTTATGCGCACAGTCGTTTACTGTAGCTGGGTGCTTTATCGATTGGTTTTTATAATGTGCTTTTTCATATGGTTCAACTTGGTCAGATGAAAGCAGTGGTAAAAAGACTATTCGTCTCCAACAAAAATATGATTTGTTTCGTCGATATTGATGAAAGTTTTTTGGCAGACACATTTTTTTGTTATGAACTAGTTGTTATGAACTAGTCTAGTCGTCTGCAACAAAAATTTGATTTTTGTCGAAATCAATGACATTTTTGGGGGAGAGATTTTTTTGGTTTTGTATGGTTTTTTTGTTGTTGTTGTTATGAACGCGTTGAGGCTGGTTGAGAGAAGAATTCTACTGGCAGTTCGACCTAATGTATCTTGCTGACGGGTTGATTAGTTGTTTACGATTTGGTCAATCACGCGAGCGCGGAATAAATGCCATTATAGGACAAAAGCCACAGCCCACATCATGCGATCACTTCAGTACCAGTGAAAAGAGTTCATTTCACTTCTGAAAAGAAGGGCTATGAGAATACCTACTGATGCAGAAAAATGAATTTCCTCAAAATGCTTGTATTTATTTATTTATTTTGTAAACTAAGGAGCGTTACAGGGTGTGCCCACGAGAAAGGGGGGGGGGGGTAGGGCGGCGAGAAGAGAGACGGATGACGAAGGGTTGAGATGTGCATGCTGTTTCGAAATGTAAATGGCTATAGCTACTTTTCTCTTTCTCTTTCTTAAATTATATATTATATAAAGATTTGGGACAGCTTTTGGTGTCGTGGTTTAATAGACGAATATCTTTAAATAAACTACATCTGGGTGTTGCATTGGTTGGATGGTTAGACAGGCGGACAGATAGAATGAGTAACAGACAAGTAGACATCTCTACTCCCTTACTTCCCATCCCCCCCCCTCCACTGTATTCTACATACTGCATCTAGGAACGAAATAATAACTAGCAAATAGTATACGTCAATAAAATCAACGTCAGTTAGGACATACTGTAAAAAACAAAAACTCAAACAAACCACACTTTTCATCCTTTTTACCGAATTGCAATTGAGCAGTGCTCTACCCTGCCAGTCAGACTGTTCAGACCACCTTAAGTGCAGTTAAGGGTGTTTCCCCGCAGTGACTGAAGAATAGAACGATCAAAAGTACCCCTTTCCTTGGTTCTCAAGAACTCGTACCTTTCAATCAAATGCCGTAAATGATACAGTCCATGCAGAGAAGGGAGGTAACTCTGCTGACATCAGTCTCCGTTACGGGAATGTTCTGTCAAGACAATGATTATTATTGCGCAGAGTACAGCCACCGTCGCACTTAAGCAGGCCGCGCTATGACTGGAACTTCAGCAGACCCGAAGGGTTCATACCTTTCCTGTTTTCTTTCGCGAGACTGGCCGCAGCTCGTCATCGCCGTTGACTTGCGGTGTGAAGCTTTTCACGTCCAGCTGCCCCTCCAACAATGAGCCAGACGCGTTTATCGTTCGCGCAGGCAATTTAAGTGACGGTGACCGCAGGCAGTTTGTCGTCTCTCCTTCTCGGGTTAAACCTGCTTTCGCTCGGTTAGGTAGCGGCTCGAGATTTGCCCAATGTTTAACCAGCCGCTAAGAAAGAATGTCCCAACACCTTCCTTTATCCTCCCGTGATTCCCCTTGCTACTGTCCAAGCATCTTCCGACCCCCGTCTGAAAGCAAGCAGGATTTCAATCGCCAGTAATTGCTTTCGGACAAAATCTAAATTCTCTTATACAACGTGCGTGATGTCTTTCACCTGCAGGAGCTTGGCAAACTCGTTAACATTTAAAGACACGAGCTTAAGTGACTCGAGCTGGCTTGTGCCTTAGTATATATTGTAATTGTCAACGCGACTCAATTTTTTGCGCTTGCGCTGTGAAAGAATTTTGAATTTCACGTACTGGACTTTTCCCATCAATGATACAGGATTTCGCTATTGAGCATTAGCAAAAATGTTTTTCTTTCAAATATTTGTTTCAGGGCGCGATGCCCCTAACGATGACCCGGCAGACGGACAGAAGTCATTGCTTAGTAAGAGTGTTGGTGGGAGGAGCATCACAAGTCCTGCGGGCCAACAGGAACGTTGAGTCCCGTCGACGGAAGACGAATGTTTTCTTACGAACAAAAGGCTCGTGGAAACCCGCGATGCTGATAGGTGAAGGCGGGTGGTAGGAGGGAAGGGGAGCAGGCTGCTGTACCTGTGCGTCGTCAGCAGTATCAGGACGCAAGCCTGGCTTGTTTCTGTATCACACCCGGACAAGTTTCATTCAAATGAGCTCGTCTGACGACACATAAAAATTCCATTGACACTCTCCAGCCACTGCTTAAGCAGGATACCAGCGCGTAAGGATATTTTTTCCAGAAGCCTTATCCTCAGCGTTTGTGTTAACTGTGTTATCTGTTGTACAACGCTTGACTGGGCAACGGATGCTTGCCGTTTAAGGATGTCCCTATCTTCTGTCGCACGAGCTCCAAAGCTCTAGAAAAAAATATGTATTTGCATATAAAGCCGTTTTCATCGTCGAAGAAGACGAGCATTCAAGCGTAGACACAATTACTGGGCATCGTTAGCGTTCACCTCTTCGACAACCCCGTGAAGGAAGTCACCTACCGACTGGTGCGACTGTAGTCAGTGAAGCGGGCCCTGCGTTCTGCCGTCGAAGAGAGGTGTGGCGGACCCGTGCTGAACTCCGAGCCTGCGACGGTGGTGCTAAAAGTACTCTCCTAATCCGTCCTTTGTACTCTGCAGGCAGGGAGGCTCGGAAGAGCGGACAGTGAATGGCTTGAAAGAAGTTAGGGAGCAGTTTGAAGTGGATCGTCTTTCGCCGGGCCGCAAGCGCACGTTTCTGGCCCTGAAAGTAGGGAGGGAGCAGTGCTGACGTTTTCCGTCTTAAAAATCAACTTCAAGGCATGATGAGCTTCCTGTTAAACGTGCTTAGAAGTCTCAGGTGGGAAGCAAAGGCTGGATTAGGACTGTGACGTCTTCTCTCCCGTCTTTGATCGCAGAACGTGGGCGAGATAGAGAAGTCATGTCAAGCCACCCAAGCAGAAGCGGCTCCTCAGCCGGCAAACGCAGGAGGTACCGGTGGTTGCTGCCGCGGCAGCTGCTGCTTCTGAAGATGCTGCGCGCGTTCGCAGTCTTCTGGGCGCTGTCACCAGTTCCAACGTTGTCCATCACGCTGCCCGTTGCCATGCCGATGCCACCGCCGCCGTTGCACCCCAAAGACCTCTTGACGGTGGCACCAGCAGAGAAGCAAGCAGGCGCCGCAGCCCTGCAAGACGAGCAGCACGAGAAGTCCGGGCGCGCGGCCTCTGCCGAGGACGGCCCTAGCGCTGCTGCCATACAGGAGGACGACGTCCGTTACCACTTCTACAAGAACGGGCGCCTGGGCTCGGACTACCGCAAGGCCTCCACCATCTTCATGATGAGACTTTTCAATGACCTGCTGCGAGGGCTTCCTGTCCACGTGCAGAGCACGACGACCGCGCCGACGACGGGACCAAACAGCACCGAAGAACAAGATGGAGAAGGAACGCGTGACAAAGTGCCGCTCACTGACACCATTCGCAGCTTTTCTGCTGGAAGTAAGTAGCTTCTCTTACAAGTTCTTAGGGAACACGTGAATTAATCTCGTTGTTAGACAAGGTAAAGAAAGAAAGGAAAAAAGAGAGAAAGAAAAGAAAGGAGAAAAGATGAGGATACAGAGAAAGACATTCGAGAAAGGTTCAATTTTTTTTTTAAAAAGTACGGGATGTGTATCACTAAAAACAGTTATAGAGCAATAGTATAAAGGTTAGGTTTGCACTAAAATATCCCAAGCAGATAGATTCTGAATAACTCTTTTATGCAGAAAAATAAGATGGTTTGGACAGAAAGAACACAGAGCAAACGACTGATTCCAATGTCTTGTCCTTGTATGAGCTTACGGGAGTGATGACAGTGTGGGTGGGTGGGTGGATGGTAGTGGCTGGGTTGTGGGGATGGAACTAGCAGTGGAATAGGTGCTTGTGTTCCTTAATGTAAGCCGTAAGTACTATAGTTTTGTAGTTTTATAGTAATACAATTTATAAGTGAGCCAAAAGGCAGAAAACTACCAACATATGGTGCGCTGGGTGAGTGAGCAAGCGAACTAGATGGAGAGGTGTACGGGAAAGGTAGAGGTGGGTTCAGGAGAGGCCAGTGAGAAGAGAAAAGCGATACCTATACCAACGAAAAAAGAATGCGTGGCAGGCTTTAGAGAGGCAGCTGTTACAGAGGATATGTCTCGCACACAAGACTGTAAATAAAGCTGACATAAAGATCCAGTGACAGATCAAAAAGCGTGACAATCCTGTCCGTTAACGGACAAAACCGAATCGGATGCAGCTCTAATACCCTCAGTGTGATTTCTGGCGGGGCTGGACCATTTCCTCACCAGTAATGGAGCCGTGCCTGGCTTATTTCTTACAGATTCTTCCATCAGCTTAGAGAGGGTGCATTATCAAAATGGGACATTTCCTTGTCTGGTTGATTACGCTGGCGCCGGGAGCTCGCCGCCCAGGAATCTCTCATTCTCCCTCTTCACGCTCGCCTCCATTTTTTTACCTCCCTTCCTTTCTCTTTATCCTGCTTTCTGGCGAAAGTTTTAGTCTGACAAAATCGTTGTTCTTTCCCCCTGCTGATAAGAGACCTAAAGGGAGAGAAAATATTACTGCTGCTCCCAGCTTTCAAGCTGTACAGGTTTCCTGGTCCTCCAATTTCAGTGCTGTTATCTGTCTGTGGTTTGTGTAGTTCCTTGACAAAGGCGATGATTTGTGAGGACACGCGCACATCTACAATTTTCTGTAACTAATAGGAAGTAATACGCGTCAGAAAAATATTCACTTTTGCGTAGTCACGTGGCTTTTGCTTTGTTGGTCTGCGTTTTGCGGTTTAAAGGGGGTCCTCTTCTCTCCCAGTCATCGGCTCTGCCCGAAATGTTTTTTTTAAACCACAGACTGATTAAAATCCAAGATCAGTGGCAGACTTTGCACAGCTTAAAAAAACAAACGCAAAAAGTTCTTCCATATCGTTTTGTTAACAAACCAGGGAATCTGCAGTCAGTCAGGCTTGTAACAAGGTCCGGACAGAGGACGTTCACCTGTGTGGACATGTGTTTCCACAGGAGCATGCGTCACCCTTTCTGTCTCCCTAATCCCTACTTTGTTGTTATGGTGTTATGCAAAAGTGTTTTATTATTGTATCTATTTGTAAGTGACTGACCCCATAAATGTAGGCCGATGGCCTCGTAATAAAGAAATTCAGTTCAATTCAATTTAATAATCCCTTATGTAGACTGCCCTTGACTGCAAATTTTTGTGGATTGAAAATATATGATCTCGCTGTTCTGCAACGGGATACGAAAGCCTCACATTCGGACTTGAGTATATTAAGTTTACATTAAATTTTTCAACCTCGACTTTTTAAAAATGTGTAATATCTCATTGCAGACGTACAGCTGAATCAGAAGAAGAGACACTTCGTTACTTACTTCGTACCGTTTCTGCCCCCCAACGAAAGGCTAAGATCAGCGGAAGTGAGATTTTTACGCCATGCGTCCGCCCACAAGCGGAAAAAATACTATAAGTTGATCATGAACGTGCTGCGGAACGGCAAGCAGGTAGAAAAGGTGGTGCTGAAAGAGCCGGCGGTGACGCAGCGCGACTTTGACGTGTTCGATATCAGCAAGGTGTTAGACGCCTGGATCAACACATACCACGGCAACATATCCCTGGAGGTGAAAATCCCCCGCAAGCTCGAAAAGACGATCCGCCTTCAGGACAGCTCGTTGCGCTCGACGTCGCTGGTGGCGCTGTACTTAGAGGACCGCGATTTTCTGAAGAACGTGTACGAGAGCTACACGACGGACGACGCTCAACCGTCCGACAACAGCAACGACGACGACGCCTCCGCGCCGGAAGGTTACACCAGCAGTGGCGGCAATGGCACCAGCAACAGCGCGCGAAGGAAGCGGAACCCCAAACGCAGGCGCAACCTGACGAGGAACCGCGGGAAAAACCGCCGCTGGTACCGCTTGCCCAAGCACGCCAAGTGCCAGATGTTCGACTTCACGGTGGATTTCGACTTCATCGGCTGGGGCCAGTGGATCATTCATCCGAAACATTTCAACGCTAAGTTCTGTTACGGCGAGTGCCCATCGCCGGTGGACGCCAAGTACAAGCCCACGAACCATGCCATGCTGCAAACGCTGATGCGGCAGAAGAAGCCGCGCCTGGCTCCGCCCACCTGCTGCGTGCCCATCAAGCTGAAGCCGCTGAGCATGCTGTATTTCGAGTACGACGAGATCGTCGTCCGTCACCACGAGAACATGATCGTGGAGGAGTGCGGCTGCAGGTGACAGGTGCATCAGCGTTTGTTAAGAGGACAGTGGACGGTGGAGAGTGCCACAGTGCATTTTCGAAACTGACAAAGAAGTAAAGCCACGAACGATGCTCAGGTCCACCAATAAGGCGAGACACTATTGCGTATAAACGTGATTCCCGCCAGGTGGTACCTGAAAAAAAAAGTGAAAATAGACGGAGCTCGGTTTCGATGTTTGTCCACTTGCAGGGGGATGAAGATATCTTACCGCACATACTCTTTCTCTAAAACTTTTTCTCAGCCCCTCGCTTGCTGGGGATGTGTTGGGGGAAGGGGTTTGTTGGTTTTCGTATGTAGATCGAGTTTATTAGTCATGAAAATGTCTTCTTTGGCTGCCTTCAGTATATGTTGTTGTGAAGAAATAATTTACAGGTCCATTACCTTTATCAGCCGTGCAACGAAATCCTAAAATGTCTAGTACCATTGTCTTGAAATGATTTAATAATGTGTATATAGTGTTACACTGATCTACTGTCTTGTTGACTTCGTGAAGTAATTTATTCCCCTACGGAAGGGCAGACAAGGAGACAGTCTCTCCGTGCTGAAAAATAAAGCAGCCACTGAAATATCCACGGATGTAAGCAAACCCTTATCTTTCAGAACTCTTGTTACCTGCAGTTGTAAATAGCTTTGTTTAGACAGTTTTCGCAGTCTCTCCCTACAGTGGATTACAGACGCCTTTTAGTGCTGATCGAGTGTCCGCAGAGTTGAAGACTTATCTGAGTTATCACTCGGAGTATAGCTTTCCACAAAGAAGCGATGCGCATTTCTTCCCCTGAAAGTTGGAATTTAAGTTATGTTTCTTTTTTGGGTGGGTGGGTTTGAGAATTTGGGTTGGAGGAGGGCTATCACAAGTATAGCCGCGTTCGTGTATCTTAGATTTAACAGTAGTCTCTTAACTTGTACACATATATTTGATACTAAAAAAAGAGGAGTGCATATCTGTCCACGTCCATCTTTACTGTGAACTATGGTTTTTTTTACTGTTGTAATGTATTAATTAATGAAGTTGAGGTTATTTACAAAGGCAATTGAATTCACTATTTCTTGTCCTGGAGAGCTATATGTGTCTTTTTAATGTGTCGGTGACGGTATTTAAAAACAGCAGTGTAGGCGGAAAGAAAAATGCCAATTAAACTGATACTTAACCTAAGCCCAGCTACAAAAAAATATATCTACAAATGTTAACTGTAAATATTCTTGACACGAAATACGGACGCTGCCTGTTTTTGGTTCTGATTTCCCCTGTAAAAAACAAATTAGAAAATTGTTTCCGTCAGTTTCTTCCTGTACCGACCATGAATTTATATATAACTATATATAACCGTTATTTGAAAGGATGGAGATAAAAGCTTATCTTTAAGGAGAACGATGATTATAAAAGTGATGAGTGATGAGGAAATGCGGTTGTCTGGCTGTTCCAAGACAACCAAAAATGTTGCATTAAAAATCTTAAATCACTACCCCGCTGGGCTATCGATTTGTTGCTGACAAATATAGTCATATAAAAAATAGAGAAAACGATCTTGGCCAGTGGAAATTTGAGTGGGCTAGTGAATTTCCAGTCACTACTTCGTCGGGCCAGGGAAAGGTTTGGAACTTCCCTATCCCAGGTATAGGTAGATGAGACTTCTTTATGTTGAACCATACAGCGTGGATGTACATTATTGTTATTACTTTGGTAACAGTGGAACGGTGGACATTGTTCTGGAAAAGTACTCAGTTGTCATTTTCATTTTCTTAAGGTCTGTGCGCCTGTGTTTGTGTACGCTTTACTTAGTTCCCACTAAAACTCTTCTGACAAATGAGAAGGTAATCGGAAAGCAAATGGCTTTGGAGGGTAGGATCCCCACAAAAAACCCCACAGATTACTAAAAACATTTTATATCTTAGTGTTGTTTTACCTGATGTAAAAGTGAAGAAAAAGCCCCTGACAATTATTCTGGTCTAATTTTAAAACGTGAGCCATGTACTCTAGAGTAATTTGATCTATCTCACTGGTAAACAATCTGACATACGCGGACTCGCACGCATGTTATACACATCGGCTAGACGGACATTGGTGTCAGGTAATTAATTGTCTACCCACATAATTCCCCCCCCCCCCCCCCCCCCCCC
>SMGT01011599.1:56947-68888 GCA_004794575.1 Lanistes nyassanus
AGAGAGAGAGAGAGAGAGAGAGAGAGAGAGAGAGAGAGAGAGAGAGAGAGAAACAAGACCAAAATCCATCTCTTTTAACAAACAAACAAACAACAACCAAAAACTCGCCGAAACTTTTCAGTGGGAAACACACCAGGATGTGAAACCCTTTTCGGAGATAACGCGATCTAAGTCTTGGGCTTAAATTTGTCGCAAAAGCAGACCCAGTCAACTGTTTCTGACTGAAAATAAAGACACGCTTGTACGTCAGCCTGAGAATTGCCGGTCATGCAATCAAGATAAAGACTCGCAGCGAAAATTAGCGGCTGGATCGAGCGAGCCGGGGATGAAATGGTCAAGAAGGCCAGCCTGAGCGCGAAATGGAAGAGGACTTGATTTACAGTGACAGCCGCTGGACCGAGTCCAGGTTAATTAGCAGGGTAGCTGCGCTCCTTGATCAGCTAATAACGGAGGGGCAAGTGTCCTCACCTCAGGCTTAGGACAAAAACGTCTCCGCGTAAACGCAGTACGCCAATTCGCCACCCCTTCCACCCGCTGCTCCAAAGACAGCGAGTTCAGAAGCATAGTTTTGTCTCCGTTCTGCGGCCGCATGGGTGGATCCATCGACGGCCTAATCCGGGCCGGATCACCGCAGGATTACCGACCGTCGTGTTTATCGCGTGTTCCTCGGCAGAGTGACACGGCGCTGGACGCGGCCGTGTAATTGAGCGGTCTGTGCAAGCGATAAGCGATCTGCCCGTCTTCCTGCGCTCCTCCCCTCATCGCCATCCACCATCCGCGGGCAGGTCACGTCCTCCTGAGAAGTGTCCAGACTGTTCGCAATGGGAGGTTCGACAGAGACGAAGAGTACAGGGATGACCGAAGGTTAAGGGGAGAGGTGGGAAAAGGTTCGTGTGACGGTTTATGGCACCAGCCCCAGCTCCAGAATCTAGGCTATACGGTTGATGTGGGTTTCATGACCGGCCAGCCCGAACAAAACTTGAAAGCCGTTGCTGTCACTAAATAACCCCCGTCCCCACCTCTGACTAAAGAAAGTGTGAAAACATTGTCGACTGGATAGAATCCCCGTAACGGGAGAAGTTGGGAAAAACATGTCAGCACTTAAACCGACACCTGCTGGCCAATTCATTTGTTCACAGAAAAAAAGCCCTATATATGGCTGCGGCCGTTAAGTATATACGTCCCTGCAGCAGAATCCATTTGTCAAGAAGTCCAAAGAAAGACAGAACAACAATAGGTGGAGTCTCACCACACCAGCCACTGCCGGGGCAAAAAAAAAAAGAAAAAAAGAAAAAGAAAAAGTAAAAAAAGGCGTAGGTGCCTGCACGAGAAAGAGCGATGTGCGGTTCCCACGACGCTGCACAGAGGAAATAAATAAAAACACCGTTATCTCCTGCCGGGTGCTGCTTCTAGCGGTCACTGGCGCTGCCAGTGAACTGGGCCCAAAGGAGAGCTTAGTGCCCGCGCCTGAGGCTCAGAAGAGGAGGATTAGGTTAGGGAGCAAACTTTCCTGATAAATCGAACACCGTCCGTCCCCACCTTCTCAAATAACACGCTATACCTGTTCATGCGGTTCGTTCGCACCTGCGATGCGTCAACAAGAGCTTGGAGTGTGAACCAGGCGCGTTTGTTCCTCTTTGTTCTTCCCGGGCCGTATAATGAGTTTATTATGGCGACCACACGGCACGTAGGATCGCCTCACGACGAGCGTGATACGTACACTTGTAACTATATAGCTATGATTAGTGCGCGGTTATACGCGCGTCTTTCTGACCCGTCGTGCAGTCCATAATCATAATCATTGATTTGCAATCATTTGCAATCGTTTGGCCTGCACGTATACAGAGGTCGTTCGATCTCCAGTAGAAACAACAAAGTTGGAAAGTTAACGAGAGAGCGAGAGGGCAAGTATAACAATGTACAAGGTATTGTATTATTATTTCATGCTTGTAATGTGTTATTGAGCGTAATTTATGAATTAAACTTTACCACAGGTATGTACACGAAAAAGCACTGCATGGTTCCCGCGCTGCTACCCAAGGTTTCGGGGATCCTTGGTAGGTCTTGGAACGTATTACGGATACGAAGTTGGGGAGGAGGGATCTGTAATTTGAAATAAGTTGCCTTCTTTCTCACTTCCTCTATAATTTTCCCATTACAATCATTACATGTTTTGTTTCCGTTTGTAACCTTGTTAATTATTTGTTTGCACTTGCATAAAGAAAAGCTGCAAAGCCACGTTGCTTACCTTTCAAGAATCATAAAGAAGGTTGCGCTCCATACCTTAATTTCTTTCTCCCTTCCCCGTATCCAAAACAAAGATGCATTAATTGCTATCCATCAAGTTATTGGTAAAATTAAGCTCGATTGAGAAATCTGTCCAATGCCTTAAATAGTCACTGAGTATTTTGGACCTCCAGGACGTAAAAGCGCTATTCACTGGAGCCAATCAAAGGGCGAGTTCTATTTCGGAGGTCTTTCCGGGGGGGCGGGGCGGGGGAGAGGGAGGATCAATAGGGGGATGATTCGGGAGGAGGGAGGTTTCAGGGAAAGGTAAGAGGTGGGGATTAAGGGAGAGATGGGGTGGGTATATGAGGGGCTATACGCAGTATGATTTCCCAGGAAATTGGAACGTTTGGACTAGTGACCCTTAGAGATTAGCATATTTTATGTAAGACTATACTTGATTGGCTCCAATAATTTCGAGACTTAGCTTTCAGTGCTGACCCTAAGAGATTAGCATATTTTGTACTAGAAGCTGGTTGCTTGTTGCAATGTGAATGGGTATACGAAAAGGGCTAATTCAAATAATCAGAGATACTCCTTATCTCTGAAATAATGAAATGAGGGCTTACGTCAAGTTCTACAATACCCCCACTCCCCCCAATTAGGTTTTTTTTTTTACTTTTCTCTGTAAAAGCAGTTTTGATAATTTTACACCACACAACTGCAATATAATCGACAATATGTGTAAAAGTTTAGGACAAACCCAAAAGAGGTAAACGCTATCGTGGGCAAGTTGACCGCCGTTGAGCGTCTGCTATTACGGATGTGACGTCATGGTGACGGAAAGCATTAAATGATTGTCGCGCAGTCATTTGTTGTTCAAGATTAACAATTTTATAAATGATATAGAGTACTAAATAGAACGCACAAAAAGGAGTACATCACTACATATCTTAATTTTAACCGTATTCCAAAACCGTTTTGAGCCGTCCCTGAATGCGCGGTGCTCTGCTCTGTGAATGTGGTCTGTAGGCTTTGCATGCCTTGTGGTGTTGCAGTGTTGAGTGTCACATATCAGTATTAGAAGTGTAAACCGTGTATGTAGCGAGAAAGGTCTTTTTTTTAAAAATAAATTATATATTCATTCTATGTGTTCATATATTTAATATTAATAAGTGAAGATTGGTTATACTTATCCCGATGCATTGTCACATTGTAAACTTTCCGTTCTTCTATGAATGAAGACTTGTGTTATCAGTTGAGTTATGGATGCCGTGATCAGTGATGTGGTTCCAGAACTGTTACACTACAGCTATACATATTTTATATAAGTCTTCAGAATGACCAGAGAAGCAGCTGCACATCACGCATAAAAAAGGATGCACGAAAGCAAGAACAAACAAAGGGAGGATATTCTTGATTTTTCTTCAAGAGGCCTTCATGAGCTTCTTCTGGATAAAACAAGCCTCAGTTTGCCAAACATCACTCATCTTCTGATCGACTTCAACAACATATCGTCACTTCCTGATGACATTGTCAACTCCCTTCCGAATCTGGAAGTCTTGTCGGCAAATGGCAATGACATCGAAGTGCTACCGAAATCTTTTGGTGGCCTAAGATGTTTACAAGCAGTTTATCTTGCTGAGAATTGTATGTCCACACTTCCAGACTCGGTGCAGTGCCTGGTAAAGCTTAAAGTCTTGAGGCTGACAGGAAACAGATTGACTAGTCTGCCTGTGGATTTTGGAGAAATTGGTGGACTTAAAGAACTTTATGTAGAGGAAAATGAGCTAACCTGTTTTCCACCCACATTTGCCTTACTTTCGGACTTACGGATTCTTGAAGCTAGTCATAATAAAATCCACATTTTGCCTCGATTTATTGGCAGCATGCATGCTCTGCAGTGTGTCAATTTAAGCAACAACCTTTTAACAGAGATCCCAAAAAGCTTTTCCGAATTAGAACAGCTAATCTGTGTGGATGTTTCTCATAACAAACTTAAAGAAATACCTCAGACCAGCAGATCTCTGTGCACGTTAAAAAAATTTTTTGCTGGTTACAATGTTCTTGAGTGGATTCCAGAATGGCTAGGACACCTTTCAGAAATAACTGAGCTTTGCTTGAGGGAAAACTTACTGTCTGGTCCATGTCTTCCTCGAGATATAGGCAAGGTAGTACTCTAGTATTTAATTTTTATTATATAGTTTGCTGTTTTTTTTAAAAAATACAAAACAATGCATTTTCACTCAGTGCCACTGCATGTTACGGGTGCTTAAAAGTTTACTGACAATATTGTAGACGGTGTTTTAATATCAGTGACATGCACTGCTGATGTTTATCATCATGGTATTCGAGTTTGTAATAGTGAAATCATTAAGTCTTTATTAATCATCAGCACATTTTTGTCATGTATATTTATGTATATTTTTTTTTGATGCCACATTGTTTGTATGTACTGTCATAGGTGTGCAAGAAATTACGATATTTAGACCTGCGTGGGAACCACTTGACAGAACTGCCTGAAAGTTTTGGGGAACTGGAGGACCTGGAATTCTTTCACTTGGGAAGCATGTTTGATGAACTTGAACGAAAGGATTGGGCTAATGGCAACTGGCTGACCACGTTGCCACCAAGTTTTCCTCATCTTAGGAATCTGAGTAATCTTCAGCTTGATGAAAATCAGTTGCAGTTTCTTCCAGAAGACTTTGGATTGCTGTCTAATCTGGAGATCCTCAATCTGGGTGCGTAGTTTTGGTTGAAACAAGGTCAAGTTCCATGTTTAAAAAAGGCCGATTAAATACTTTTACAAATTCAATTGAACCTTGAATGTTGACATGATTTTAGAAGTAAGAAACCTTACGTTTTTCTTTAGACTTACTAAATAACAGCCGTGCTTACATTTCTGAACATCTAGTAGAAATAATATCATCCTCGTAGTCATCATCACCCTTTTTAAGCCTGTTACCTAAATGTCACAGATACCATTTCATATCATGCCAGGACAAAATCTACTATTTGATCTTCCTGAGTCATTTGGAAACCTGCGGAAATTGAGGGTTTGTCTCCTGTCTCGAAACAACATTGAACTTCTGCCGTGTTCTTTTGGATGTCTCCAGGCACTTGAAGAATTACGAGTGGATAATAACAGGGTGAGCTCAGTTTCTTTATCTGTTACTGTGTTAATATGTCACCATATGGAGTTTTTGACATGACTATACACAAGGTTATGCAGAATAGTTTTGTGCTGTGGACTGTTTTATAAGGGTAATGTTTATGCACTCAAGCTTATTGAGCTTTCAAGTTTTTTCTCTCTCTCTTTTGCCACATATAGACAAATGTAGTGTGCGCACATGGTGCATGCAGTCTTGGTAACAACTATGCAAAGACAAGATTAGAGACGTGATTGCTTCCAAGCAAGAAAAAATGCTAGTACCTTGTGGGAGTAACTTACGTGGCAAAATACTGGTAGATCTCAGTTTTTAAATATGTAACACATGGGTTGTCAAGAACTTTTAATCCTATCAAACTACCAAAAAAATTACTGGAGTCAGACAAAACAGCTAATGTACTGTAATTCTCATGCAGAGCATTAGTATTTTTTGCATTAAAGAAATAAGTCTGGTGTTACAAAGTGGCACCCACACCGTCTGTTTTAGAGTGTGGTGAAAATGTGTGCTGCTAATGTAGTAGCTACTGATTGGGAAGTTAAAAGTGTTTCTGCTGATGGAGCCTCCCTGAATTTTGTTCTGGAGTACTAGAATCTGGTTTAGAGTGCTCTAGGTTGTATAATGTTAACATTATTTTACATATATATATATATGTTTAATGTATATACATATATACAGAAGTCTGCAGTTATGGTACCTATGATTATAAGATTAAGTAGTGCAATAAACCTGAATTCACCGCCATCAACCCTCGGCATAAAAAAATCAAACCAACAAAATCAAGAAAAGCAAGCTGTCAGTATCAAATAAAATTTCTTTTAGAATAGTTAAAAAAAAGTTTCAGGAGTATTTTTAGTTTATAATTTATTTTACAGAAATTATATTTCAGTAGAAAGGATTTGCACTGCTGTGTAGATTTGTACACTATTCATCTGGCAGTAATTTTTTTGTATTTTGTTGTGTGTGGGTGTGTGGGTGGGTGGGTGCATGCATGCTTGCATACATGTTTGTGCACACCTTGGTCCAGCTTGCTGAGCTTCCAATGTCATTTAGTAACCTGAAACAGCTGAAGGTGCTAGACCTGTTCAACAACAGACTGCAAGAAGTTCCGGAGTGCCTGCCTCAACTCACGCATCTTAAGCTTTTGGATTTAGACCAGGTACACATAAGCTTTTACAAGATTCTATTTGTTTTGAATGCCTTTTTTGTAAAAACTTCTTACAATATCAAGGAAACATGCTAGCATAATCTAAAAATGTAACCCTTTTTTTCATCTGGTACACAGCTGGGGTAGGGTGGGGGAAATCTCACAGCCCGTGGGTGGTCACAAGGAGGATCAGCAGATGAGACACTACTGCCTTTCCTCTGACTGTCGTTACAACTTTCACACAAATCTTGCTTTTATCTCGTTCTGCATGGAAATGTACAGATGGTGCATTTTACCAAGGTAGACACAGACTAACATCTATGTGATGCGTTGATCACCGAAGAATAGTAAACAATGAGAAATTAGTTGCAGTTGAGAGAAATACGTGTAGGGTTTTTGGGGGTTTTTTTGGTTGTTTTTGTTGTTTTTTTAAAAGAAGGATTGCAGTGTGTTTTTGCTATGACATCAGTGTGTCCCATTACCTTTAAGACATTTTTTGAAAGATTTCTTCCATCTTGAAACAAGTAGGATTTAATAAAAGTTGCAGAGCAACAGATATATGACTGTTCTGTCACATAGACTTCATAATATTTAATCTAGTTTTGAAAACTGGAAACTGTAACAAAGAGAATGTAGTAGGTCTCATGCGATCTGATTTGCATGCTTATGAAGTCTGTTCTACCTCCTGTCTGTGATTCAGAATCCCATTAAAATGCCCAAAAGAGATGTGCCAAAACTAGACATGTGCACTCAATATGCAGCAAGAGATCCTTCAAATAAAGGCAGCTGGAGAGGACGGCTTAGGGTTGGAGTGGAAGAAGATTTTCGCATTATGGTAGATCTTTTGATTTTTTCTTTCTTACCAACATTTTATTTCACCAGAGGTATTGTATTCCCTTACATCTTTGTATGTCACATGTCATGAAAAGTTTAATTCTCCAGAAAAAATCACTTACCTCCTACTTCATTATAATGGCAGATGAAATCTGTTTGATGCATTTAAGGAAAGCACTGTTGGCTGGTGTGTTCATTATACAACACACTGTATACCAAAATGTAAAAAAAAAAAAATTCTATCAAGTAATTTTTGCTGTTTTTTTTAAAATTCAGATTTGATTCTGCATGCTTTAGTGTATTTATCAGACTAAACCCTGGTTAATTTATTATTTGCCTATTTATCAAGGTGGTCTATTTTCTACCACTGTAGTAGCTTAGAATGCTACTCTTAAGAACAGCTCAAGTACTTAAGGTCTTAACTACTTTTAACTTTTCTTTTATTAACTACTAAATTACTTTTCAATACTATATTTGACAGACTTACCCAGACACAGGCATCTCAAATGCTCAAGATGATAATGATGATCAGGATGCTGAGGATACAAATTTAATTGAAAAAGAAGATGAGTTGTTTGGCTTGGAGGACCTGCCATACAGTTTCCATGCAATGAAGCTGGCAGCTGAGTCAAGTTTGTGGAAGCAACCCACCTGGCGATCCCATTCTGGGCCAGAGGTGCGTCCCATCTTCAACAGAAGCAGTCATGTGACATACCCAGGCAATTCATCAAGCGATTGTTCATACAACCTCTGTCAGACAGGAGATCGAGAGGGTGAAGAGAGTGATGAACAAAGTGAGTTTCTCCAGACAAAGGTTTTTGTTATTGCATTTTCCTCCTCTTAGCAAATGAATCATTGTACTTATTTTACAAAATTGCGTTGAACAATATATTTGAAGGTACAACATTTTGTATATTTTAAAATAAACAGTGTCCCATATTGGACTTTGTAATGTGTCAGTGTCTCAGCCATTTTAAAACACAATGCAAACTCTGTGGTGGGATCCACAAAACATAACTTTGCAACATACTGACCTCCAGAATTACTTGTGACCATTGCAAGCTTTACCTTTAACCAGTATGACTGCCTACTGAACAACCCCTCCACTTTCAATCGTGTGAGATACATGTAGTATCAGCACTCATCACTTAATCATACATATGATGAGAACTTGTACATATAGTGGATTACCTTTTAACTCTTTGCACTCATATGGCATAGATCTATCCATGATGTTGATGGTGCACAGATCTTGGCATGTTTCAAAAATATCCTGCTAATAAACTAAGACACTTGCAGTAATATACCTTATTTATTTGGAAAGATCAGTTCTTGGACTTTAAAATTCTTAAAGAATTTTTATTGGAAAAGTGTAAATATTACTTACCATTTGGTGTTGAATGTTTTTAGTGCATGCACAAAATTTAAAAAGTCTAATAAATTCTGTGCATCACTGCTTGCCTACTTTCGACGTCTCTGAACTGTATATTATTATAACTTTCTGACCTTAAATAAAATCTAAGACTTGGTATTTTCTCTGAACTTTTGGCTTAAATTATATTTAATGTATCTTTTTCTAACAAACTTAATTTAAAATGTTCTCTTCCATCCAGCAGAGATTTCTTGTGAGTTACCTGTCTTGGTAAACAGGTGCTCAGCAAGCCGAATCTCAATTTTTAAAACTCATTTCAGCAGTGCAGATACTGATGATAGAGCTTTCTGATGAAACCAGAATTAGTTTCCTTACACTGTTGTGTCTGCAGGATTTTTTGAAAACCGTTGTAGCATAGGTTTTGACGTGCCATAAAGGGTATTTGGACTATCGTGACTGATGTTTCGATGTGAGTGCAAGGAGTTAACCATATTTCATTGAAGCCTTTTTTCGGATGGGAAAAGTTGACCGAAATATGGCTAAAGGAGTGAACAATTTTACATTTTGAGGAATAGCACATTTTGAAATTCCTTAATGCAGGAAAAACAGTAAAATCCAATTGATTGCTTAGTCCATCAGGCCATCAAGTTATCCCAAGAATGTAAAGGAATAAGGAATGTGGCTGAGAAATATTTGGAAATAAAAAGGAGCTTAGAAGAAAGAATTAAAAAAAAACCTTTTAAAAATAAGAACTAGAATTGGGAAATGTAATTTGTGCACAAAGGCGATAATGTCAGGCCAGTTTTGCAAAATTTTCTTTAAAGCATGTTTTGACTTCTGCATTTTTGATCATCAAATTCCAACGTGCATAATTTAACGAGTCATCAACAAGACTGACTCTTATGGTTATACCTGTGTTTAATTTAAACACAGGTGTCGGTGTTAGTCTAGTTGATGGCCAGAATATCACATGCATAACAGCATGTGGATCATTGAAAATGTAAGTACATCAGTTCGCAGTTAAGATCTCTCCCATTTATGACCAAGCAAGACCACTTACCAGGAACAATTTGTAAAATGTCATTACTCCATAGCTTTGCGAGGGTTTTAGTTATTATCGTCACAAACTATATCTAAGCAAGGTTCTTAGTTACTATTGTTACAGACTGTAATTAAGTTCTTAGTTATTCACATGACAAACTATAGCTAGGGTTAAAACTTATCCAGTGTAGTGCCATTTGTTCTGCAGTGCCGTAGGCAGTTCTTTAACCTAATGTCACTTGTTAACGTGTTTCTATGTCTTGAAGATGAAGAAGAGGACTGGGACACCACACCAGTGGTAGGGGAACACACACATGTGGATGGCTCTGAAAGTCCACTCAAGGAACATGAAGTTCATATGCAGGAGCAGGCCTTGGAAGAGAATTGGGATGATGAGTTAGAGAAATCCGACGACATATACAGTAAGTTGCTACTGTGATTTATAACTCCTTTTCATAAGTTTCCATTATCCGTCTTAAGCTTGCTGCCAGTCTTGTAGTTAAGTCTAAACTTTTAAAATGCTTTGAAGTATTATGATATCCCACATTTTCTACAATCTTTCGCAACTGAGGGGGCCAAAGAGATGCATGAATGAAAGTTACTAAGAAGCAGTAGTTTTAATGTCTTGAGATTCTGTGATACACTTGCTGATATGGTATGAAGTTTGTGAGTTTTCACTTCTGTAGGCCTTAGTTTTCTGTATTTGAAAACACTTTGTCACAGCTTGTGAATGTGATGTCGGTCAAACATCATCCTGATCTGTATTCTTTGGCAGGTTTTAATTACGTAAAATACTGCTTTGAATCTGTCATTTGTGTGTGTTTTTTCCAAGGTCTCTGTGACTTTGATCTCACGATGCCAACGAGCACAACTTTCTACAAGCCTAAATTGAGAAATTTCTTCTGGGATCATTCAGTTCTTCATGCCCCAGCCATTAACCGTTCGGCTGTTTTTAGCAAAACCACCGAGTATGTAGAAGGGCAATTTAGTGATGCTGAGAATGCTGAGTGATGCTGATATTGTACTTTTGAATAGTATGCGAGAGACTTGCATGAATTAAATCTTTGTGACATCTGTAACTGTATCAGCAGCTGGCACAGATATGGCAAGAACATCAAGGCTCTAAAGAAGCAAGAGCTTACTTTTTTTCCCCCTAGGGTTTGTGGTAATATGTCTTGCTGTGAGACTGAGAGCACAGCTGGTGGTGGTTGTGGATGCATGATGGATGTGCATGAGGATAAAACATTTTGATTTTAGAATTGTAATGTTTGAGCTTCATGTTTATATGAAGACTATGAAGCCCTCCAGAAAATGGGACTTCCATTACAACCTTGCATTTAATGTGTTCAGGACAGAAATTTGTATTTTAATTATTGAAAATAAGAGAATAAAGCATTGTTTTGTGAAGTTCAGCTTTGCAACCATTCCTTTTCTGTTTTTGCTTTTTATTTTTAATAGAGCTTATTCACAATAGTGCATTTACATATTCTTGCAGCAGCCAGTAATTGTAATGTACAGGGCACCATGGAAAGTCTTGGTCACCAGCATTCACATAACAAAAATCCTTTTTTTGTGTCCATGCATGTACACATGTGCTGTGTAATTTTGTCAGTGCACACAAGCTGCATTTGAAATGCATCAGGTCTCGCCAGTAATGCAGTTTTATTGAACAACTTTAAAAGTTTTATTGAACAACTTTAAAAAATGTTAAGCTCAGTCTTTCCCTCTACCTTTGATTGTGTTATCAGCTAAGATAGCATTTACATAGAAATTGACTTTCATGAATCAGGCAAGTCAGAACATACCTTGAACATCTCAGGATACATGCAACTCTTAATGTCACATCACTGTCGATGAATATTGAATACTTTCTAAGGCCACACAGTGCTGCACCAAGGCATGAAAATATCGTGTATCTAATAGTTTGTGCAGTGCCCAGAAGACAAAAAGTTTATTTTTTTTATGGAAATAGTATACACTGTTATTTTTCCATAGGATAGTGCATCGTTGTTGAAAATCTGGACAACACAATCAAGAAAAAAATCAAGAAAAAAAAACTAAGTAGATTGTAAACAATCCTTAATCTTGTAAGCCTTTGTTACAGTCTGATTTCTTTTTCCATTTAAATCAACTTTTAGTACTGCTCAAACATAT
>SMGT01011599.1:70504-124506 GCA_004794575.1 Lanistes nyassanus
GGGGGGGGGGGGTGATCTCCCTGCCATAATCCGCCTCTGCTTTATATCCTCATAAAGATATGAGTGTTTAAAACTACTCGAGAACTGTTGAAGTTATTTTCTGACAATATTTGTCAAATTTTACTGACCTTTCAATGTCACCATCAGCTGGTGGTGGAGGAAGAGGAGGAGCTGGGGGCGAGGAGGTGGGATGGTGTCCTTGGGTACGGATGAGGTTTGACTGTCGAGTGTTGGCAGTGCTGTCCTGGGTGTTCCCAGATGCTGGACGTGACGGCACAGAGGGGAGATTCTTGCCTGGCTGGTGAATGCTGCTTAATGGGCGCAGCTTCTGGGAGACATTGTTGCGCATGGATGATGCCACAGATGCAGCTTGAGAGGCGATGGATGATAGAGATGCGTTAGCTGCAGATGACGAACGAGGGGTGGCCTTGGGAAGGGGAGGGGGAGGTAGTGGGGGAGGAGGAGGGGGTGGAACTGGAGGAGAGGCATGCTGACGGGAGGCCCCCTCACCTGCAGGAGGGGGTGGAGGGGAGAATGTTGGGGGTGGCGGCAGTATGCCTGGCCTAGTCTGGACATCGCTTGCACTATACAGACTTTTCAGGCTTTTCATGCTGGGACTGCGGGACAAGGGAGAGAATTTAGCTACGTCCCCATCACCCCTGGAAATCACCGAGCCATGCACCAGCTGGGAAGATGGTACCAGTGGATCATGCATATAGGAAGAAAAACCAGTGGCACTAGAGTGCACTGATGATGTGTCATCAAAGAAATACTGCGACCCACCACCACCATGTAGCTGTCAAGACAAAAGCAACAAACAGTTCAAGCTGGAATTTTTTCAAAACTAATTACTGGTCACCTGCACTGTTTAAATAAGGGTAGTTTAATGATTAGATGGACTGGATATCTGTAGAATATAATGCTTAAAGATCCGCGATTAAGGTTTTCAGATAAGTTGAGAGAAATACAGACCAGGGAAGTTAAGCCTGTGTCCAAAATATGCCATGCTGCTGAATGAAATCCCAGCACCAGCTAGGGTTAGGGTATTAAACCTCTCAACATTCTAAATCAGATAAAGAAGTATCATACAAAAGCAGGAAAACCTTTTTAAATTGTGATTTTCAAAAATCCAGTTAAACCGTTCATATTTTGCTTACTGATAGTGATATGTTAAATGTAACGTAAAAACTGATTGCATTATATTTTGCTCACTGTTATGCTCCATGGTTACAAAGATTTAATAACACCTGGTTAAATCTGGTTTTTAGCTGTACAAGTTGTGAAGCTTTAGGAAATACCTTCGGTCACTGGGTGCTTACTAAAGGACAGCCATAATTACCTGACGTCTACCAGGAGCTGATGCTATAGAAAATTCATGCAAAGATCGAGGACGACGCTGAGTTCTGATGTCGTGTTCAAAGGACCAGCCACCTAAGTCGCACAATGACAGCGCATCCGTGCTAAAGTCGCTGACACTTTTAGCTCGCTGTCGAAGTCTGTAAAATGGATATGGCGATGATGAAAAGGTGAGAAACCTGACAGTCTTGGCTGAAGTGTCTTGTAAACAGCTGTATAATTCTCACCCACAGTCATGCACAAACTAAATATTTCTTCAGATTCTTGAAAAGTAGCAACGGCCGAAGAACCCAAAATAAAGCATTGCTGAGAAGTAGAAAATACATTTTTTCTTTTACCTGATAGGAGTTTGAGATGGAAGTCTTGACTGGTCAAGGCGATCAGTGAATGACAATGGAAACCACCCATACCTGGAAAGGGGGACAAAAAATCAAACCTATCATTGATAAGGTGATATGGTGATCTTGTTGTGCAGTGCAAAAATGCAAGGGAAGACATATCCAAACTGCAAAGCACACTTAATTTCAATAGTGTAGTTCTGGAACTTACATTCCAGTCTGAAGGTTGTGGCCAAACTGCCAGCCATCCACCTGTTCACCAAGAAGTGTGATAAGGTCTCCCACATTGAAAGCCAGCTGGAAGTCTTGCTGAGGGACATGTGTGTATGCTGCTTGCACCTGTGGTCCCACGGGTGGCTCTGGTGGGGGTCCTGATGGTGGAGTGGACATGGACATCGCTACAGATCGGGGCAGACTTTGACCTGGATGACAGTCACAACAAGAGGCACAGAGTTGGCTCACTGATGGTTGACTACTCACAGCTCTCGATGTGGGCAAAAAAAAGAGGGTGTATTACTGTGCTCACCTCCATGAGGGGTATGCAAAAGAATTGTGAACACTGGCTCAGAATAGCTGATTCCTGGTGCAAGGCACTACAAATGAACATCTGATATCTAATGAATGTATTGCTTACTTGGAGATTCCGGCAAGGCGTACTCAGAGAGAGGACCTGGCCTCTGCATATTGGGGGTGTGGCTGTGGTGTAAAGGGCTGTGTCCTGAGCTACCACTGCTACTGACACTCTCTGGCATGTACACGCCATACGAGCTGCTGCTGTTCATTTGGTCAGGGCATTGTTTGTCCTGCAGAAATATCATTCACTGAATCAACAATTTTCCTTCATTTGTACCTATTATTTGCCCTTGCTGGTGACATAGCATTAAACTCATCACAGAATTTAAAAAAAAAGAAGCTATTAAATTAAGATAGTTGGATTATGATATATACCTTTACAGAATATCTCAAGCTGACACCTAGTGCTCTGATGGCGCATGATTAAAAGAAGAAAAAAATCTAAAACCCATATCCGCACTGACCACAATGTGAAAAAGAACATCGGCAGAACGTGGAAGAATATTGGGTTGTGAACAAAGCTGTCTCCAAGAACCAAGTTGCCCTGACAACAGCTCCATTCCCTACAGAAGATACATGGGAAAAGTCAGAGACTTAAGTCTACAATATAACATTTAGATCACTTATACCTTTTAAACTCTATTTATAAAGCATGTTTTTAATAAAAAGTCTCTTAGTGGTATTCCATAACCACAAGCAGTGAAGAAGGGGCATAATGAACAAAATATGCATTCATCTCTAAATCCATGTAAAATTTTAAAGTTTGTTTAGCGATATGAAATTGAAGGTTTTCGCAACAAATTTTTTTGAAAAAATGAACAAAAAATTTGGGCTAGTGGAGATCTGCCGGCCACTCACCCTGTCATGGTAGTGCATCTGAGTGGAGCCCAGAGCACACAGTCGAGACAAGATAAAGCAGTAGCATTTTCGTTCCTCAAGCAAAGCCTACAGATGAACATTGCAGATTACATTTGTGATGATGGTGGATTTACTAAGGATTTATGTAGCAGGATAATATTCCATTAAAAAAATTTAAATTAAAAGCAATAAAAGCAATAAAGCAACATATCTGACTACTGGTGATGGTGACATCTATGGGAGTGACGACGCTAAAGTGTAAAACAAAGAAACTGAATAATCTCAAGATGTCTGCTCCTTGTACAGTTTAAGATATTAGTTCTCAATACTCACTAGTTTCAGTCCCTGTAGTCTGAATTCATTGAGTTTTTCTGTGCACCTGTCCAATGTCCTCATGAGCTACATGAATGGTGAGAAGAAATTGATGGAAGAAAATGAAGACATAATAATAGACAAATTTCAGAGAGCACTCCTTCAGGACTCTTTCAGGAGATGCAAGGGTTACAATTCCTGAACTACTTCCAAACAGGGCTGACTGCTGCTAACTGCTACTAGTGCTGACATAGGTGCCTAAGAAGATGGGATGTGCCTGGGCCATGTTAAGTCATATTTTAGACACAGGAAAGCATCCAAGAGTGAGATTTCTACCTTTTGAAAACCTTACCAAGATCTGGTAACCTGGGGAAAAAACCACTTGGATCAAAGCATGTGGCCATCCATACAAACAGCTGAATACAAATGAAGTTAGAAGGAAGAGGCGTGGATGTTCTAAAGTATTTCTAGTCCATTTTAACATAACTGTCGTTTTCCAGCCATATTAACTGAATTATTTTTTAGCTTTCTTTGATCCAACAAGGTGTTTTTCTTTGATTCTAGATCTTGGTAGGGTCTTCAAAGGGTACAAATCCCAACCCTGGAAACTTCCAGATGTCTGAAATCTGATGACTTGCATGTGCCCCAGCCATACTGCATCTTGTTAGGTATGTGTGTTAGCACTAGTAACAGCAGCAGGAGTCACCCTTGCTTGTGTAAGCGGTTCAAAATGTAATTCTCATGTCTTCTGACAGCGTGATGGTGGAGTTCGTTCCATATTGTGTCCATTAATATGCTTACAACCATCTTAAATTAAAACTGTTCGTGCATTGTTGTAAGCTCACTTTAATTAGCTCTTTGAGAACCATTCATATCACAACAACACATCTATACTTTTTAACTAAGACCATTCAAAGTTCTGTGAGTGAAGTTTGTGGGTAATTCCACGACAAATCTCCAATTAACAATGAACAAATCTTCAGTCCCATATATGTGCATGGCAGCAAAGTTTAAAGTTTATTGTTGTCAATAAATCTTGCCAATTCCAGCCATAAGGTACCAAATATTATCCTGTAATTAATTATGCCTTTAGGCATATCTTTAATTGCCCAAGGCGGCCCAAGGATATGTTTTGCTGACTCTTATGAAAGTTATTTAACAGTTGTAATTTTATTTCAGATTCCACAATCACAAAAAACACAATACCTGCAATTCTTTACTGTCAGAGAATCCTAGCTTGGACTTCTTTTTCTTATGGAACTTTTTCAGACTTTCAGATGCTTTGCTGAATGGCACCAGAAATCTCTTATGTCCACTCTGATACTTTTTATGCTCAGCCTACACAAAGAAAACAAAACTCACTTAAAAGCTACAAATCGATTAGTAAAATCACATTTTTGCTGGAATTTCATGATACTGCCACCAAATTAATTATTCAGTCATTGAAGTTAGACCCAGGAAGTGGCATCAAGAAAAAAATGTGGGGGGGGGGGGGAATGAATCCCGGGCTCCAAGGTTTCAGGGTGATGTAATAAATATAAGCATTCCTAGAAAGTGTTCCTATTTCAATGAATATACTATTCATATTTGTACTTCCATTCAGCCTTACAGTATTCAACCTCCCTATAAAACAAACATTTTTATTTGGTCATATAGTGAAAAGTGGTATTTGGTAAAGGCCTAGTAATAATTGGGTTTTCCTGTCCAAAATATCAGACCCATAATGGATAGGCTAAAAAAATGTTCACTTATAGTTTATTTGATGCAAACTTCAAACCATGTAACAGAAGAAAAGTTACAGAGTAAGAAAAAAATTGTTGCAGGGTAGGGGAATGAAGCAACCAATTCAACAGGAAGCTCAAGAATGAAGACAGAGAATTTCAGAAAGAAAGCAACATACACTATAAACTGTTATCTCAAAATGATGATGTGGCATATGCATGGGCAAGTGCATACAATGTGCACCACTGTAATGATCCTGAGTGATGGATCAAGTCTTTCCAAACATGGTCTGATCAAAATGTTTTAGTTTTGTAACTCACCACAGCATTCCTGAACTCATTTTCAATTTTCTGCTCCAGTGGTAGGACTACTTCAGCAAAGAATGACTTGCTCTGAAAATTTGTACATTGAAACTCCACCTGCAGTCTAGTATTCTTCTCTCATTTCACAGATCTAATATTACTTCAAATTATCAGAATATATTTTCACAATTTGCATGAACAGTCATCTTATTAACAGTGGACACCTTTTCGTAACAACACAACTATTAAAATTCAATGTGTAGTTTTTGCCTTCGTAGTGATCGATATTCTTTTGAGCACTTTCCAATGTTAACAGGCTAAGAATGATACAGTTGTTTGCATGGCACTGATGGAGAATATGTCATGGACAAAAAGGAGAAGTTGATGCTATGTTTTATTATTTAGACATTATGTAGTCATCAAATATTTTTAGTGTGCATCTGATGATTGATTTTGATCGAGTGGTTACTTTATTGATCAATCTATCGACTGGTTGACTGATGATGAATCACACATCCAGTAATGGGACCTTAAGCCAAGAATGAGTATATGTATATATCATTGTGTGTGTGTGTGTGTGATGCACTTACGCAATCCTCAAATCTGAGCTGTATTTCCTTCTGAACCTCTGCCACCCTGAAAATGGCTTCGCCTGCAGACAAAAAGCATGATCCACTTTTTCAACCCAAAAAAACCCTTCCAGTAAAAGCGAGTGCAAATAAAATGCTAGAACTTTAGTTCACATTGCTGATTCACGCTTTCCAGAGTTAATATCATTTATTATTCATTGTTTCATGACATGCACTTCGCTCGATTCTCAGCATCTCGAGGTTCCAATCCATCTCATCAATAATTAACGTTTTTAATGGAACATATACATGATCGTAGTAAAAACTAAAAGACTGTCAAAGCACTCGATCCCTTGAAAAGTGCACGTGATTTAATTACATTGGCACTGCGATTCCAATCTCAAGAAATGAGGTGGACATTCATATATAACTGTGACACCTGACCGAATTATCCTTATAATTGTAGCCAAATCACAGCGATCAGGACAAGAAGCGCTTAGCAAAAGAACCATAATTAAATGACATTCTGGTAATCATGATCGAAACTGAAGCTTAAAAAAAAGACTTGAATGAGTCGAAAGTGCATGATCCCTCTTGGTATATGTATAAATGCCTGGTGGCAGGGGAAACAAAAAGACAATATATGCCGACTATTCTTCACAGAAGAGAATGAAATCCAGATGACACGTTGTCGAAGAGACGAAGACGCATCAAATGTGTCACGTGTTGCCCTAAACTACACGTTAGGATGACATATATTGACCTATGTTTGACTGTGAAAGACCATTTTCCGCAGTGAGATAATTGATCGAGGTGCACGTATATATATATCCCCCAGCGCGTCTCACAAAACAAAAACTTCCTGAAGCTATGCGGCTATGAGTCATCATCATTAAAATTTCATACAGAAATAATTATAATCAATGGAGTAAACTAATAAACGTAAATGTGTCAATAGTCTTTCGGAAGAGGATATATTCGATAAGTTGAAGTCGCCCGCCCCACCTCCAGGCGTTCATTATTGCAGATGATCCACCACGCGAAGACGCGCTTTGTGAGATGCGTCTGTTGCTGGATTATAATAAAAAGTAACAGTACCTGTTTGTCACAACTGTTTGTCCACAACCACTGATGAACCTAGAATAAAAAGTACCTGAGAGTGATGGTCTCTTGCAGTTGCAGAACGAGCACAAAAGTCTGGACGGACATTGAATAAAGAGTATTGTGTGGTAATGTAAAAATTCCCGTATTAAATCACCTTATCTAGATACGAGATATATATCTATTTCGTAATTTGTTCACCATGCTAACATTGGTGATCATTCACCATGCTAACATTGTTGGTGATCACGAAGAATTTATATGAATATATATATATATGTGTGTGTGTGCACAATTATGCCACTTTTGTAAAGATACTCACTGAATGGATGTCGGTAAATTTCAGCTTCTTTTTTATGTTTATAATTAAATTTAATTTGCCCGAGAACTCTTCTCCACTCTTCGTTGTTCATATATCGCAGTTAAACGACTATATATAGCCTTTCTACAATCCAACAGCTATAGTTTCCGCCCTTAGGCCTAATTCCTGCTTCAAATTATATATACTCTTTCTTTCCTAGTCGCCTCACTTTCTTTCCTTGCGATCGTCTGCTGAATTTTACAATGGCAGCAGTCTTCAAAATTCAGATGCAAGTCTTCATTGCTGTGAGCTGGCCTTGAAGGCGTCTTCTTTGTCCAAACATTTCCCGGCGCTCGTAATCTTCCTCTACCTCTCCCACCACACGCCTCGATCGGTTCACCCCAGGTTTCCTACAGCCTGCATTAAAGGTTTTCCCGTATCCACAAAACCTGCCTGCCATTGCCATACTGCACTCGTTTTTGCCAGATATGAGCTTCTGTGAAAACTTGCAATTATTCTCTTCTGGGTTTCGGTTAACTAACGTGGTTTCTTTCAGGGATGGCCATCGGGGTTTCACAAACTTTAGCTATTCCCACTAAGCACCGTCCTCTTCCTCGGTCATGAGATGGCCATAGGCCTAGTTGCAGACGACGTCAAAGAATAAACAAAGAAACAAAGAAGATCTTTTTTCTTCTGATTTCACATATATGTACGACAGCTCCTGTGTGATTGAAGAAATACTTCTTTCCTCTTGTAGAGGAAGGGACAAAAAAACCAAAAAAAAAAAAAACCAACCAGTTTAAAAAAATTCCTCGGCACCATCTTGCCCCGTCAGATTACCAGTGCCTGTGCACAAGCTAGCCTAAGTTTGCCACAGGACTGTCTTATGGGATAAGACAAAGCACTTCTTTCATGTCAGAGTTTGCTGCAGTTCCCGGTCCACCCTTTCCAGTGACAGAGTGTTTGGCCAGGAGGCTGGGCAAACTAAAAACCAGTGCTGGCCGCTCACCATCTCAACAAACGCTCGACCAGGCTTGGCCCTTTCTGAACTGTGAACAGTGATTTGACCATCACTGCACGCTGCCGGCCTCGCCTCTTCCTCGCCCCTCGTTGGCGAAGGCTGTTGGGTGTGTGGTGTTGGCTATGGGCCGGGGATGGTGCTAAATGCTGATATGCTTGGGGTTCTCTTCTCTGCGTCACAGGACACACAGAAACAGATCAGAGTTAATACTGGGGGTCCTGTTTAAATTTTTCGACTGCAGTCCGCGGCAAGAAAAGGTCGGACCTGCTTGCACGGTATTATTCTAGCTTCGAGTGACACGACAGTTTCAGAAGAGTGGACATAAGATGCCACCTGAACCACACCCTGTCTGGCACTTCTTCTTATAAGAAAACTCTGACTTTGATCTAGGTTTCAAATGACATTCCAAACTGTTTAATATGTGTCTTCAATTGATCAGGCTGTGTTAAAGACAAATGAAAAATTTTTCTCGTTGTTCTTGCAAAGCGAGCAAGCCCGCCCGCCTTGACGTTCTCAAAGCATTCGCTTGCAAAGAGTGCTGAACAGCTTGTCTGTCACGCCTGCGTTTACGGTTGCTGTCTGTGTATCCTTCGTCGACAGCCAACTGTCTGTCAAGGATAATAGTCAAGCCAGCAGAGTTACCGTTTGTTGTCCTTCCCAATACCCATCGATTGTGCGCCAACATATGGTGAAAGCACGCGCCGTTGACCGCGACAATGTTTAAAGCGAAAAGTCCCCTCTACCACAGCGTCACCACTGTGCCCATCTTCCATCAGGGTTTGATTTGCAGGCATGTTTGTATTAGACAAAGGTAAAGTATTTTAAAGGGTTATTTTTAGAGTTTTTATTTTTTTAGGTACAAGTATTTCGATTCATCGCGAGACTCGACACAGATTAGTCTGCAGATAGTGGACTTGGAAGAACCTTTCCTCTCCTGTCCATTGCCCACAAGAGCAAGTAAATCTGCTTTTACCTCTAAATAAAGTTTCAGCAACCATCTCTCTCTCTCTTACACTCACTCATAGACCATCTACTGATGGTAATTACCACCAATAATAACACAATATCGAAACAATAAAACAGCAAAAAAAAACCCCAAAAGACAACAGGATGCAGATCTCATTTTGTTCTAATGGCATGTGTGTTCCTACAGCTGCCTGGCAGAAGATGGCGACAAGGCTATCCCAGTAGCAATAATAAACAAGCATCAGATGAACGTGCGTGGTTGGCGCGGGGGATTAGGGTTTTTTTGTTGTTGTTGTTTTTTTTTACCAACGGATAGTTTGGCCACTGCCTGCTGCATCGTCATGTGGACAGAATACTGTTATCTTCATCGTCGTCTTAATATATCACTATCAGCCGTCAACGTCATCGTTTCTTATCGTTCCTCAAGGGGGGCATGGCATAGCCTCTATCATTACTCCTCGAATTTGTTTTATCTCTCATGCCCTTTCCTTAAATCGCGGCTTTATTCTGCCCCATATATACAGTGTACTTGGAATGGGGTGAACAGAAGCTGCCAGAGAATGGTAAGTCGTGACGTGCACACACACAAACACAGTTCGCTACCTTGTTGTGGCCTGAAAGAACTGAAATAAAGTTGTTGTTGTTGTTGTTGTTGTTATTATTATTATTATTATTATTACACGCGTGTTGACATTGCTATTCTTTAGCAACTGTTATCCTAAGCTAAACACATATTCCGAAATCTCTCTCTTGGTTCTTTTCGAGAAATGACTGATAAAACGGCGTGACATTGTCATCGTAGACATACACGTGAGGAAAATAAATTGCGATTAGAAATCAACTACCTAAAGCCAGCTGATATCAGCCATCAGCGCCTCTGTCACTGAGAAAGATGCCAGCTCCTCAGCTTGACAGACACACGAATAGCATAAAACAAAAACATTCGGTCCACATTATCACACTGTTGTTAAGTCGCACTGCACCGAATTTAGATAATGAGGGCTCGATAAAAGGTACTTTAAGGTGACAGTTAATATAACCGCTCTAATCGTCCTGACGGAAGCACCACACGGTCCCGGAAACGCACTTGGTAACTGCTGAATCAAGCGATAACACAGGCCTGCGCTCACGGTAGCTTAGTGTGTCAGGGATGATTTTGACCCCAAGAAAGAATTAAAATCCTTCTTTCCACTTCCTATAAATATTCCAACTGATGTATGTGATGCAAATGATGATTCACAAAGAAGAGATTGGAATAAAATGCAGTCAAACACCAGCTCAGCAAAGCAGGATCAGCGAACGGAGCAATGAAGCTGCCAGAGACTAGAAGGCTGGACGCATTGAGAAGTGAACTTACCAATTTCTTCAGTCCCTCCTTGGCCGTTGTTCTTACAGTGGTGTCCAAGCCTTCCAAGAGATTCGATGTAAGATCTGGCCGCAGCAGACGCACCTGGTACAAAAATATAGCGCCATGGTGTCAACAGTTTTTTTTCTCTCTTTTAAAACAAAACAGGCCTTTGTGTTGATATTTAATTCTGATACAACAAACTCAACAGAAATCCTCAATGAACTTTAAAATCCCAGTACCAGTACACTGAAATATGGAATTTTAGCAATACCGCGCATTTCAGTATTAATTTGATCGTTACAACTCACACACATACACCCAAGCACGCACGCACAATACACCAAAACCCACAAATGTTTTCCATGTCTTCTATGCTAGCTATGGGTTAAAGGCTTTTCCTAACCGAAGGAACGTATGTCCTAGTTCGGCGAAGGTGATCGTGTTTATACACAGCTCAGTTCGACGAACTACAATGAACCTTAAGAATGAAGAAGTATGAAGAAGAAAGTTCTTCGGTGTTAAACACTTACCAAGCAGAGCTTTGTGGTACACTTTTGCACAAGAGAGGATCTGTTTAACAGCAGGGTTGAAATGTTCCGAGAGATTCTTCAAAAACCAAAATTATTATATTATATTATATTCCACAGCAGCCGGCACCACAAGAACAGTTAAGATGAGGACAGTAACAACAGAGATGTGATGCCAATCTACGATGCTTAAAACAAACAATACAGACTTCATTCTCCAACAGCGTTATTGCATGCTTTCGTCACTACATCTACATAATTTATATCTTTTCAATCCTCGAAGCCATTTTTAACATTTCAACATGAGTTACTTCTAAACCATTTTCTGAGGACAACTGATATGTTTCTCTGATGCAGCCGCCTCGCCCCACCTCTTGATCTTACGTGGCAAACCTTACTTAGTATAGTATTGGATAACTATAATGAACAGAAAGGGCAATGTAGGTTTTGTTCTTTGGCCACGTTCTGCGAAAAACTTAAAACTTTGCTTGTTAAAAAAACCGTGGCTGTAGATGTTTAGGATCTCTGCATAACTGCGTATGCTTCATTCGTAAACAATTGGTTCGAGTGAGGGGTGATTTGGTGGGGCCCCGTGTAAACATGGTCATTCAGCCAAATCACAACACCAGAAACGTATAGTTACCATCCTTGTGTATTAAGCTGAACTGTGGATTTTGATTTCATTTTTGTTTAAATGAAACGTGCATGGTCTGAAACTGTCTAGACCGAAATTCGCCTTTCATGATAGGGACTCACTTTCTTTAAACTTAGGAAGAGTCAAAGTTTAAAAGTCTGTACCACCCCCTACTCCACGTCCATCTGAAATTATTCAAAAATATCTAAAAGCTGGCCATTTTAACCACCATCCAGGTACTCATCCATACTGCCGAACTTAGCAGCGCAAACTTAAAACGTTTCTAGCGGCGTTTTGATAGTTGAAAAGTGGAGGCGGGAAGGGGATCATTTGCATTTGCAGGGTAATCACGGTTTAGCTTGCGTTTACATGAACTTAGACATATAATGGAAACACTCTGTTGTCCCGTTAAAGAGAAGACCTGTGCCAACAATTTCTTCAGTGAGAAACAGCGCAGGCTAACATTTGCTTTCACCTTTCCATAAGGAAAAATCGATAAACCTAACGCAGTGTGGGGTTTCTGCTTATTGTGACAACGATTTGAAAGGATGAGAGTGAAGACAGAAATTACCCGAGCGGATACTATATGTAGTGTTCGTGATTTCTCTCCCTCTCTCTCATGCACACGCGCTCGCGCACACATATCGTACGCGCACATGGGCATGTACAGGAAAGAAATCCAGAGTTAAAATGCAATCGTTTGCGCTCTTCCTTCCAGCACACACCACTGCTACAACAGACAGATCGAGAAACAGAGGGAGGACGAGTGAAATAACCAGAACTGAGGATCGTTAGACCATTATACATCGCCTTGGAGATTCAAAAGGAAAAGCATATGCAAAGAAACTAGAAATAAACATCGTTTGTGGCAGTGATAGCATCGGTAGCTGCCACTGCCAGTCCTTCCAGTGGGACAGCTCTCGGCTACTGCTGTAGTCGTAGACTTTGTGTGTTTGTTTTAATGTTGTTCATTTTTCGAATCAAAAGTTTACCAGAGGTGACAAAATTTACAATCGATTAAATAAAACCAACAGCGTGATACCTTGAGAAAGATCAAATTTAAAAAAGACACAAATATGAAAAATTGGAAATTGGAATGCCTACCTGATATATTTTTTCTGTCAAACGATGTGCTTCTTCGGAACGGTTCATTTTTTTTTTTGGCAAGTAGAGAGCGATCGTCCTGATTATGAACTGGATCCAGTCATTTAAATTACAGTTGATTTATAGGGGCCAAGCAGACCCAGCTCAAAGGTGGGAAATGCCAGTTGGCATCAGCGAGAAACAAGCAGCACACGTCACTTTCGATTGTTCAGATTTGCAGCAGCAGCAACAAAAACAGTAGCTCACTGATGGTGAGATGCTGACGAAGCGAGCGCGATCACTGTCCCACTAGCTCTGGGCGTTGTTCCGAGTCTGCGCGCACCCTGTCTTCGCTCGATTCCCCGCAACCAGCGTTTTGCTCCATCGAACGGCTGCGTTAAAACGCTGCGTACGCAGACGCCACGCATTTCCCATCACACCTCGAGTCGAATTGCGTCCCTTTATCTCTGTGGCGGCGGTCACACACTTCACATGCGAAGCTTGATCCTGATGAAAATAGACTATACGTCAACGTGGTGAAATAGTACAATTGTTGGCAGTAATCATGTACAAATACCTACATGTTTAATCAGGATCGAATCTCACACCCGTGGCTAGTGATGCGCCTGCGGTTCGTCATGCTTTTACCCCCCCCCCCTCACTCTCCGACTCACACAGGTTCAGACACAACAAGATGTCCATACATGGTGCAACTGGAATTCGAGTTAACAGGCACTTAAAATTCGTGCAGCTGAAAAGATCGTCATCACCAGCTTTTCCGGATAAAATACTCCTTGCACCGTGGCGTGAGTGCATATAACGATAACCCCAATCAGTATGGCAATGATATTTTTTACTGCATATTTGAACTGAACGACTTCGCACGTGATTCCGGGTGCATTGTCCGGGGGGGGGGGGGAATTGGTGCTACAAACTATGTGCATATCAGGACGGTGTTGCTTAGACAAAGTTTACATGCTGCCATCCGTGGGACTGATGTCACAACACGGGCCTCAGTCCCACCCAGTCACATTATACTGACACCGGGCCAATCAGTCCAAGTACTGTTCCCTGTAGTGCCAGACGTCTGGCAGGGCAGCTACTAGATTGCCAATTTTTGAGTCTTATGACTCGGCCGGGATGCGAACCACCAACCTCCCGCCTCGGAAGCGGACGCCTTATAACCACTAGACCACCGAGGCGGTCGTGCATTGTCCGGGAAAGCTGGTGATACTGATCGACCCCTTCAGACCAATACAGACGAATGAATTCTACTTTGAAAACGTATTGGATCGACCAATGTTTGACAGCAGTAACAATCGCGTTTTGCGCATGGTACCACTGACCACGCCCGCTGTCGCTCATCTTCAACTCGTTGTAGCGTAGGCTATTCGCAGCAGATCCCGGGCGTCTTCGTAATCACAATTAATTGCTGAGTAATCGATATATTCAACGTCAGTCGTAGCGTCACAGACTTAACGAAGTCTCTTGAGGTACAGTGCTTAGAAGCGCACAGTACCCCCAGCTGTGCACCTTAGAACAAAGTTTAGAATCATACAATATAATTCACGATTATCACCTTCACAAATTTGATACGATGGCGCACAACGATATGCAGAATGGAAAATCGTGCAAAGATCGCATGATGACCAGTTGATGAGCATCATACAATTTTAAAAGCAGATGGTCGAGTGGCAAGGCTTCGAACCTGAGGGTGGGGCACAACCAGGTTCGATACCCGTGTGCCGCAGCACACTTCCCCAGCTGCGGATGGGTACCCGAACCCAAGAGTTAGGAAAAGTAAGACAGCGAGGGAGAGTTGGGCCACATCCTCATGATGCTGTCCTCCAGCAATTGGTGGTCTCCCAAATCCCTTATGACCTAAAAACGGTCACGGGACATCCATTACCTTTACATTGTTTTCTGCTAAAATGTAACTTTAACGGAGATTGCACTTCCAAATAGTTTTGGTGTGCTAAACTACTGCTTAGTTACACAATACAAGGTAAAGCCAGCCAGTGAGGAGTCCAAAAAGGGGAGGTGGGTAACATTCTTGGTGTGCCCTAAGCATTCAGAATCTTCAAACACATTAGTTTCTTTTGGAGTCACTGTTATTACTGAGGACATTCAAATGATAAAATTAGCATGAATAGTACTTTTGAATATTTGATTGTATGTATTAATACAGGAGTCAATGTTCTGGTTTGAAGTCTTCATGTGGAAAATCTATATTACTGACCTTATAATAATACTCACAGTAACACAATCTTCATTAACAGTATTATCAAGGATGGGGAGCTTCCAAAATTTTCATTATCCTGATGGGTTAGTACTTTTGAAATTCACTAGTCTCTGAATTTTCCATTAGCCTATCGAAGTTTGGGGGGAGGTGGGTGGGGGTGAGTGGATGGGTTATGACAGCCTGTCAGTAACAAAGTTCAAAGAATTACTACTGCAGTTTTAAAAAATTGTCTATGGCTGGTGACTTACAATCTTTAATACCCAGCAAGATTTCTAGCACCCAAACAAGGCTGATTTATTTCCCCATCCCTGATTATTTTAAGAAGTTTTGCAGGCTAACAAACATTTTTAGAAATGTGCACATCCCTGAAGTAAATTTTTTGTTAGCTACCTTAAAAACTTTAAACAGACTTAGTACGAAGGCAACCAGTGGTACTTGCATGCACTTTGGTTCACATCTACAATATTTACAGTCACGTTAACTTCATTGTTTATTTCAATCAAGACACATGTACATTGTTAGCATCAGATATCACATAACAGTTTATTAATAAATCTGCAACAGGAGTTACATGAATGACAATAATAATAATAAAACCCCCAAAATTTACACTAATCTTGGAGGATTAAAAATTTGCCACTCTCCCTCCCTTTCTCTCTCACATGCACACACACATCACATGCAGTAAATATGACTTGGATGCTTTATACACTTATAAAACTATATTTTTCAGTTAATTACCAGATTAAGAATGAGAGCAATGTAAGAGATCCTTCATACTAGATAAAATTTACTGAAAACATAATACTGAACAGTCTTCTTTCTTAAAAGCAGCAGAATGTCTAAGATTTTCACAAAATTAGGACAAAGTCACAGCCTCTAGACTTGCTCTTTGGGAACAGCAAAAATTTATTTTCCACAAAGACTCTGAAAAGGTGTTTAAGGTCAGAAACAGACCTATTCATGTTCTACCACCTGTTGTGGACGGAAATATTTTGAATAACCATGGTTTTATAAGCTTGCTGTCAGTGTTGAGTTGCTTGCAACAAATATTTGCCATTATCCTTCGAGCACAAAAAGGTTGGACACACAAATCTTCACGGTCTATGTGGTCAAAGTATTTTCTTCCACAAGGGGCACTACATGCTGGTTGCTGGAAATGTGCCAAAAAAAAGAAGAGCTATAATGCACATTTAATCCACATGAATACAGAATGCACATTCTATTTGCTACTTTTTTACTGTTAAACCTTTACAGAACTCATGAGAATTGTTCTGATGCAACATCACAGATGCCTTGGTGTGTAACGATTAAGGTCGCTCAAAGTTCTGTGCTGTCTTTATCTTCTTCAACTAGGTAACACTTCAGCACATTGCCTGGAAAAGAAAAACGAAATCAAACAATGGCAAAAACAAACTTAAATGCTTTAAAAGTGGATGTCTCCAAAAACATATTTAGATCTGAAATCTCTCTCTTTCTCTCATAGTGATTCTACATTCTATTTTGAACCCTTCTCGTTTATAGGCAATCGGTAGTGTCCAGCAGCTACTCACATTGTTGCCACAGGCAAACTGTTGTTGATATCACTGGCTTTATAAATGCATCTCTCAGAAATGCAGACATCTTACACCGAGAAGGTAATTTTAAATGCATTTTTAAGAAGGATCATTTTCTTCTTGAGGTTCACCTTTACAACTTGGATGATGCCACTCAGCTGGTGATGAAAACAGCATAATATTAAAAAAATTAATTGCTAAAAACATTTTTTAAAAAACCTTTTGAAACAGAACAGAAGTGAGAAAAAAATTTGAGAGTCAAAGATTCTGCTTATCAAGTCTTCAAACAGAATACCTGGAAAGATGCAGTCTGCTTCGTGTAGACAAGCCACAGTCCATCTGCATGCCTCCCTTGAGTTTAGTCTGGAAAAAGGTAAGAAATAAACAACACAAGAACAGTGCACTGAGACGAGCTTGCCTAGAATGAGACCTTGGACAAGATAAGGATTTCATCATGTCCCAGTCAAATACCTTCTACACTTGTTATTGTCAACCACCTGAATATCAGCACTCCTCTGGCCTCCAAATGACACTGTAGGTGTGAAAAGAAATATTACTGTCGTTACTGATAGTTTTGTTGTGCAGGTGTTAAAACAGTGTGACTGCACTTAGATTGCAGTTAAGTAATAGAAAGAAACCAGATCTTCAAAGTAAATGGTACCAGCACATGGCTATAAAGAACAGGAGGAGGAGGAGCACAGTGAACTGAAAGCAGTGAACTGTATGGCAGATATGAACAAACACCCAATGCAAGAAAGGGAAACCAGAATAGATAAATGAAAGCCAATCCACGATGAGTAATAATTAAAGTAAATCTCATGCTCTGAACACACATAAGATCAAGTCAATCTATGATAAATATAAAACTCACACCGTGGTTAAATCTTAATTAGAAGGAACAAAATTTTGAGAAAAATACTGCAAAACAGAAAGCTGCTCAATTAATGCCCAGAAAAATTTCAACATTGTTCATGCATATGAACCCAACCAACACCTTTAACACACACTCTAACACTTGATTCTCATCATACACCCCACACTCTTGTTCAAGTTCATGCACCCTTTCCACTTAATACATTAGCATCCTCTGGGATTCAGCTTCAAAACAGAAATGATTGCCCTTGATTCTGTGTCTAAGGGTGTTCATCTGATGATTTAATAGGTGTGATAGCAAAACAAGAGAATGATATTTAACAAGCATGAAGCAAAAAAAATTAGACAAAACCAAATAATAGTTGACTCAGATTGTCAAGTGAATGTGATATGACAGAAGGTAAAAATCAAATAGGTTTGACGAGTACCATGTTCATTCTCATGCTCAGTCCCCATTCATTCTGCCTCACTGAATCATTCATTCTAACATACATCACACTGGGCGGGCCAAGGCTCCTGAGATGATGACTTGCTGTAACAAGGATAATAAACACATAAAATTTCCTCACCGTGGACCTGCTACAGCATATTTTCCACCAGAGTAATGCCGAGGAAAAAGAAGACTAAGATTTTCGCCTAGAAGCATTTAATGCGGCTGTACTTACAGACCCCCTAATCCACTCATCAGTCTCCACAGTCACAATTTTATCCCTGCGTCTTTGTTCAGAGTAAAGCAGCACAGGACTTGTGGGCATGCTGCACAGCTCAGCTATCAGCTGTCGTCAGCTTCCATACTGACGTGATTTTGGGTCACCCTAATGGCTAAGCATACTCACCAAGTTGCACTTTTTCCATCACTCAACCTATGTCACTCTAAATCTTTTTCAAGATTAAGAATACATATCCCAGAAATCCTTTTAAAAAAAGATTGAATAGTGGAAAATCAAATTTCTGGACTAACCTGAAGCGAAGAGAATTTCCTCCTTTCTTTGATTTCTTCTCTGAAGCCAAGATGGACCCTGTGTTGGCAACAAGGGCCTCTAATTCCTTTGTACAATTTTTTGGCACATTGTCTACTTGAATTACATCCAAACCCTCAAGCTTCCAAAAGCTGTATAGTCTCTTTGTTACCACACTGCTTCCTGCTTCATCATCTTTATTTACCGATGGCAGGTTCCCATCTTCACAGTCCTTAGTGCAAGATTCTGCTTCAGTGTTAGTGGACTCTGCCAAAGCTTCATCACTTGGTGAAAGTCTTTGAGAACAGTTTTCTACTTTATCACATTGATTTACTTCATCAACTTTCATCACATCAGGATAAATCATGAATTTGTTTTCGTAAACATGTTTGGCATCTGATCCATCATGGGCTAGTTCCCCATCCACTAGCTCTAAACAACTAATGTCATTAGTCTTAGTTTTTTCTACATTTTCTTCATCTTGCAAATCTGGACCCCCACTAGACACTTCACAAGAAATG
The DNA here is from genome assembly GCA_004794575.1 of Lanistes nyassanus. Taxonomy (NCBI): domain Eukaryota; kingdom Metazoa; phylum Mollusca; class Gastropoda; order Architaenioglossa; family Ampullariidae; genus Lanistes; species Lanistes nyassanus. The sequence goes on from SMGT01011599.1 coordinate 89,667, forward strand.
CCTCCCTTCGGTAAATCTTTTGTTGCATCATGAGTATCAGCTATGGATAATTCTTGGTTAAAATCATCATCTTCTGCATTTGAAAAAGCAGAATCTTCAAATGGCGTCTGTGTCCTTTCACCCAGATCCCTAGAATGTTGTTTACAGTTCTCACGACCACCCTCAGTGGGATTACCTCTAGGCTTGTCAATACGTGCTTCATGAATAAAACTTATGAGACTAATGTAATTAATCTTCTTTCTCTTCTTCCCTTTACCAGTCAATGTCTCTTTATCCGTCTTCCTATTCTCCTCTCCAGTACTAAGTGGGTGAAACACACTACAGTCTGCATCACAGCCAGCAGGCGTCCCTTTTTGTGGTAAAGACTTGGACTTGGGGAATGAGTCTGGTGCAGTGGGAGAAGTTCCATCTGCATCTTGAGCGGGTATAGTGCAATCTGGGGCACTCCATTCAGACAGGGCAGATCGATTTCCTGGTGCCGTTGAAACGTACTGAAAAGAAAATCACCATTGGTACCCTCATTGAACTGCAGCATGACTGTGTCGATCCTTTCACGTAAACTAGTCCAAATGAAGCACTTGCACATCCACTGTATGCACAAACCTTCCCACCACACCCACACACTTAATAAAAATTGTGAGAATATTAAACATATTGCACGCAGAAAGCATGTGGTTTAAAACAGCAAAAAATGCACGGTACAGCCTTCTTAATTTCGTTACTAAAAAACGATCTGTTAGCCTCTACCTCAGTTTGTTCTCGCAAAAGCTGTGCCCTTCCTCTTCCTTTAAATGGACGGTTAGGTAAACAGGAAGTCTCACTTACAGCAGGTGGACCCTGACATCAATAAAGAATATGTGGACTTACTTATAGGCACAAAAAGACTTTACAAAATCAAATATTTTTAAATGCAATATGTATGGCACTGTTTGAAAGTAGACAACATTAAACTCCTGTGGTGTCCAAACCAATCCATTAAAGCACAACCATGTTTGCGCACGAACATATGGCAAACTACATTATGCATGCAAACTACAAGAGAAGTTTTAATGAAAATGGAATGAAAAAAATCATTTAAGTTTAATTGCTAAACCTGGGTTGAACTGCATTGGCATTTGTATCTCCCCTTTCAAAAGGTTGCAAGTCCCATTTACCCTATGTATTCTATGTCCACTTTTAAGGCTGTTTCCACGCTTCCAAATTTTAGAGGCTTTCAAAGTGAAGAAAACAAAACACAGTTGCCTTGACCCCATGTCTGAGATCTTTTGACCTTTTGCCCTGATGTTCCTGATAGTGGTTGGCAGGGTTTCAAGGCTTCAAAAAAACAGAAAGCCATTCTATCTGCCCAAAACCTTGAGCAGAACTGGTTCCAGGCTGTTTCAAGACTTGAAAGTGTTTTAAAGTACCAACTTTGAACCATGTAAACTGACCCTTACATATGGACAGGAGATACAAATGTTTATGCAACCCAACTGTTTCTTGGCATCTCTCTTAGTCTTACTAACCCTGTATGTGACATTCATTACTGTTATTTTATAACATTACATTTAAACTAAGTATTAAAGTATCTCAAGTAAATGAAACTTTACATATGCAGCTGCAGATTAATTACAACAAAGCAATGTTCGCCTAGCTGCCTTCTTTAGAATATAATGAATATCTTGATGACCCCTACAAGATCCAACTCAAGCAGTGACTGTAGCCGAAGGAGCAAAGTACAGGCTGATTATCGGCAAAACAGACAATGATAAATGAGAATGTTAACTACCAGAAAGAGTGATTGACAAGACAGCAAAAGAATACAATTTCTATAGGTACTTGATGTGAAATCAAAGGCAGGATGATGGAGATCTTAAAAGCTTGTTAAATTTCAATGAAGTGTCAACATCAGTGCTTATTGGTTTAGTTGCTTAGAAACGGCAAAAATAATGTTTACTTATTAACATTGTATTTTAATCAGTGAGATAAAGCATGAATATAAAAATGATTTTGACAGTATTTTGTACATAATATTAATACTTGTATGTTTATAAACAGAGTATACCTTTACCTGAAGCTACATTAACATTACAAATTTTCTAAATTTGTTCATATACAATCTGAAACCATCTAGTCAGAAACTAGCATTAGTTACTTTTTCTTGACATTCTCCCAATACCCCTCCCACTTCCCACAAACTAGAAAATGTTCCCTTATCTTAATATACATTAATCTTTACCATATGTTTTTCTGCTTCCAATTTCTTGTAGATTAAGGGTAACCGTGGTACAATAATATCTTCAAGAGATTTTCCTCTTCCATAGCAGTTGCAAGACACAAACTGAACAGGGCTTTTTCTTTGGCTGTCATTCATTTGTGAAAAACTCTCAAGTGTAAGTATGTCAAGCTGAAGATCGAAGCTTTTCTCTGAAGCCACTTCAGTATGATCAATTCTCTCTGCAGCTTCTTTATGTCCAACACTTACGGGTGCAGTTCCAGACTGGGTTGATATTTTATCTGTGCCTTCTCTACAATCCATCTGTGCATCTTTATCCCATGGGATTACTTTGTGTACCTTTGAATCTCCTTCTGAAAAATTAGTCTCTTCAAGCTCCTGTTTTTTCTTCTCTTTCATTTCCCACTTTGCTATATTATATGGATCTTGTTTTAGACTATTCCCCAGTATTCGATTCGCATCTCTAGCCAGAACTGCAAAACATGTACAAGTATCAATACACAAATATGAAATATGAAGAATGCAACGGTCGGAACTGAGGAACATGTAGCTTATTTCACCAATCAGCGGAAACAATAACTAGTGACACCATACATTTATACGATATCCTCTAAGTCACGATGCATCATACACTGCAACCTGCAACACTTTTGACTTGACAACGACTCAACGAGCTTTCGTTTAAACGATTTAGGGACAGCCTATTCAAATTACTCAGTTTTACTAACACGATTTTAGTAATGCCATAGTAAAATAAGATTTAATAATGCATCTCTTTCTGTGTTTCACATCTTTCACAAATTTTTTCTAAATAAATTAATGAAAACTGTTGTCGTTGATCGCAGTACCTCTACCCCCGTCACTATAGCCCGTGATAAGAGTTGTCTACCTTATCGGTCTGTTGACTTAACTCAGTTTCCATTGGATTAAGTACGAGACGATCTCCAATCACATATCAGCTTCTATCTGTAATATAAAAATCATCATCACGCAGGTTCAATGTTTCGAAAATGTCGACCCAAATGACTTTTCAGAGTCGAACAGCTGTAAAACCGCCGGAGAAGGGCAGTTTCCCTTTGGATCACGATGGTTGGTTTGGGGAGGGCAAGTCAGGCGACGCGACAAAAGCGCTCGTGTTTGTGATCTGTGACAAGTGCAAGCGTCGGGCGCTTTCGTCGGGGCGCTACTACGTTAGTGGAGGATGCCGATGGCCAAGCACTGAAGCAGGACTTGAGCCGTTGAGGGCTACGCAGAGGGTGTTGGTGGTTGCTTAGGGGTGGAAAGGGGTAGGGGCAGACAGAGAATTATAAACTCATTGGAGACCCTGGGCCCATTTGATGGGGGAAGGCGAGGTACGAGATAATCTATAATCATATGTGACGCAGATAACAACCAAAGCATTAAATCGATAGACATATTAACTGTTCAGCTATATCCATTTCTATAGTTAAATGCAGCCATCCCGGCCATCACTCCTTGTTTACGTTGCGTTGGTGAGGCGAAGTATCAGTGTGCAGTGTGTGCAAGGTCGCATTTTGGTATGCACAGCTGTCGAAAACGATGAAGAGACACAAAGGTCCTTTGGCAGCAGGATTTTGTTGTTGTTATTACACAGTGTGTGTGAGGTGCAAAAGAAAAACCATAGTTTCGAATTGTTTGAAGAGAAACATACTTATTTCTGTGGGAGTGGTTGTGTAGCTTTGTTGGTATTCAAACTACTTGTGCATATATATATTTTCACAAAATTCGTTTTCTTTTCCCCATCATTTCTAGGTGAATGCAAAGAATTTATGAACAAGTACATGAAATGCCTCCGAGAAAATAAACAAGAGAACACAAAGTGTCGAGAACAGTCTATGGCCTATCTCAGCTGTCGAATGGAGAAGTAAGTTATTTAATGTAATTGCATGTTAATGAAAGAAACATAAGCTTATATGACTTTAGCTATAAGTAATATGTTTCATTTTAAACAATACAGAAATGTACAAAATTTTAAGTAGCAACTGTGCCAAGGTACATTAAATGACACGGTCAACAGTTTTGGGGGATATACATCCCAAGCTGTGCAACCCACTTCACTCAGATCAGTGCATTTTTTTCTTTATCCGTTTTTGTCCCGACGAAGGGGTAATGCCAGAAACTGTTGAGTGTGCCATTTAATCTCGTTCCTCTGTTTGGCTTTATTTCCAACCAGCAGTCATGTTTCTTATTATGAAAATTTTGTGGAAATGAAACATAAACAACTGCTGGTGAATGTGTTGCCACTTTATTGTTGGCCCCTTTTCCTATTTTTTAACTATACCTCCAGGAACCTGATGTTACGTGAAGACTGGAAACAACTTGGGTACAGTGATCTTGCACAGAAACCACCAGATGCCAGCTGTTCATGATAAACATCTTGAGGAAGAAAATGAAGAATTCCCTTTTGGCATCTTGTTTGAACAATAGTTTGTACTGTGATATATATGGAATAACAGCTATTACAAAAGCAAAAACGTAAACTTGAAATTCAAAGACAGCCTCCTTGAGAATTATGGAAGTACTTGCAAGTTGTGAATTTGTTGAATCATAAAACAACTTCAGCCATATATTGCTAATTTTGTGAAATATTTTGAACAGCAACAGTTTGAAACTTACCCCAAACGTGTTTCAGTTCCTAGATTCCTCCATTAAAGAAAAGAGGTATGCATTGATGCTTGTTTTAAACTGAAGAAGAATGTGGGGTTTTTTTTACCCCTTTTGTAATGTTTGTACTGGTAAATGCCAGTGCATAGTACATGTACCTGTGTGAATACAAGGAGTATGTTTATACATTGACATGTCTGATATGCACATGCATGCATGTCTTTGTTGGTGGGTTTTGGAATGTGATAACAGTATATGTTGATGTAAAAGTTGTTCAGAATAAAAAACAGTGTACCCAATTTACCACTAAAATTGCCATGTTTTTTTCATTGTCATTCTCTCTTTCTCAGAGCACCAGAAATAAAAAATGTTTTAAATGCAACAGTAATTCATAAACAGTTTATTCAAGTTATTAAAATATATGTACAGAACTTCTGATCCGAAAATATGAACTTAAAAGTCACCTTTCTTTCACACACCTTGTAGACAACTTGTGCATTAATCAGGTTTTAATTTCTTCCTACAACTGTTTTAAGCACTTCAAAAGCGTGTCTCTAAGTCGGACTCTTATGGACTCGTCATCACAAATGATATGTGTAGAACGCCCATCAACCTGTATCAAAGTGTCGTCATTGGGCTGAAAAAAAAAAGCACCCAATAAATTATCACTGCAAGTATTTATGAACATACTGAAAAATTAAGTCCTTCAAAGCTCCTACAGTTATGACACTTCCCACCACAATCTTCATGCATGACCTCTCTCTCCTCGTCCCAGTGTATAGAAAACATAGTTTGTGACATTCCATTTAAACAAAACACTTGTTCACAAAAGGTCCTGCACCTACCAGGTGGATAATAGATCCAGTCTCGGTCTCTTCAACTTTGATTGATGAGATTCCTTGCTGTAAAATCACCAAACTTCAATGAACTAAGTTCACGTACTAATCAAAGAGAAATTTGAAAGGATTCTTCACAAAGCAACAATTTTATGAGCAGAATTGCATACCACTGTCTTAGTTCTACAAGTGATCCTTTGCAAATTTGTGAAGAGCAGCTTATCCAAGTCTTAAATGAACAGGCTATAATATGCTATTTATTAAACTGCATCACACCATGTTCTTGCAAGTTACAAGGTCTGATGTATATGATCAGGCAACCAGGGATAAGAACCATGTCAAACTGAGAAAAAGCACAAAAATTCTGGTAGATAGTTCTGGTGTTTACACTTGTTAACATACCTGAGTAAGCATTTCAACAAAGTTCTGGATGTTTGGTGAGCCAAACAGGTAAGTCTTTTTCAGGGCAGTTCCATCCCCACGTCTTACTAGTCCAGAATCAGACTGTGCTTCTTTAGAGAGTGGCTGAAATAAAACACGGCTATAAGCACAAACTACTGAAGCCGTATTTACCATAAGATTGTCTTTTCATACTAAATTACAGATGTTGCAACACTGATTTCTCATTTGTGAATAACAGAGTAAAGACGATTGAGTATAATTATAAAATAACCATTGCCCATAAAGCACACATGCAAAGACCGCAAAGGAAATGTAGGTCAGAACGTTCTCCAATCAGCAGTTAAACAAGACAGAGTATAAATCTAAAGTGGCATCCAAACTCCATGAAGATGACTGACCTTAAGTATGTACTTGTTGTCACGGGAAACTAGGGATGCTGTCAGCATGCATATTGCAGCACCAGGCTTAACCTCCACAGGCTCGAGCTTGGCTGCCAGCTGTATCCAAGACAGACAAAAAAATTTTTGTCATAAAATTATTAGTGTCAAACTGTTAACTATGGAATAACTGTCTCTTAAGAATATGTCAGGATTAATGTTCAGCAAGGTTCTGATTTTGGGGAATAGGTGTAGCTCTACAGAGTTGTGACTGCTGGCAAAAGTGCAAGGATCAGTGAAGAACGCAAAAGTTTCCACAACACCCTGTACAATTTTTCTCGTGCTAGGGGAAGTTCTGCTTCCAGTATGGGTAGCTGTGTAGCACAAAGTGAACGGAAAACACATGCCATTGCTATGTAAGAGAAAGCTAACTGCCCTTGGCAGGCACATGGCTTATGGAATGCAGGGTTCAGGGTCCCAGACTTTGTCCCCTGAAATATCATCTAATTAAGAGCAGCTTTTAGAAACCAGCATTTTAGTGCATGGTGTTGCGAGAGTCTGCTTGTGAGAAGAGCCAAATTTCCCACAGAAGGTCTGATTGTGATGCACTACTAAAGGAATCGGAAAATAGCAAACATGACATGATATATGTGAAGAAGAGGTGAAAATGGAAGTAAATGATAAATCCTGTGAATAATAGATTAAAACCAAGTAAATAAATGTAGCTCTGTGGTGTTATAAGAGTTTTTGAGCTTTCTTTCCTTCTTTCTCCCTTCACTGCAATGTTTGATCTTAATTACAGTCAGTCTACTGTGTCCTATTCTAAAATTCAGGGACCAGCCATGCGAGGACATCTGTCATGTAGGGACACAGCAGAACAAAGTGTGTCCGTATATGTCTCAATATCGCAGGTCTTCCCATACATGAATTGTTGCAGGCATGGAAATAGGTACCTGAGGGTCAAGGACAACAGTTTCCCATTGTCTCTTCACAGGCAGGTTGATGACTTCATACTTCTTGTATGTCAAAGGTGATGGCTCCTGAAATTATGGGCGGAAAAAAAATCACAGCCTCCTGAAATATAGCACAGACTATTGACAAAGTTATTTTGGATGGTTAAGGCTGAATTTTGTCTTCTAAATGTGTTCTTGAATTCAATACAAATTTTGTGTATTTTATAAGTTCTGAAAAAAATATTGGAATTTGCTTAAATTGAAAAATGATAATTTATTTCCGGTGAAGTTAGATTAAATAAGGTTTGAAATGCATACTTAAAAAAAATGCTAGCTCTAATATGGCAAAAAGACGCACTCATTTACCCAGTCTATGGTGAGGTCAGATCGCAAAGGGGCTTGCAGAGGAGGAGCTGTGTAAGACTCGGCTACCACCAGATGTAAAGGGCGCAGGTCTCTGATTAGCTTGTTGGCTTGAGCAAAACTGAGGCTTGTGTCTATGGGACAGTAGCACACCTGTAACAAGAAACAAAGGTTAAAAAGTTTAGGTTTAACACCTTAATCTGTTAAAAGCAAACGGGACAAAATAGCACGTCCAAGATGCTATCTTTTTAATGGCAATTGATTGGCAAGTATTACCTTTCAAAAATTATCAAAAATATTAAAATTGTTAGTTCTAAGGTCACTTCAGACTTATTGAAACTGAGAAAGTCCTGAGGTCATTTGAATGTAATAGTCCCTTAGGTGTACATACATTATTTAGGAACAGCACATCTCTTGGCTGTTACACCATTTCATGACAGAACTGTTACCATAAAAGGAAAAACCCAAACGATAAATCAGGCGTACAAAATCCATTTCTGCTTACTCTCATCATCAGAGGCTGAAATGGACCAAGAGCTTCCAGATAAGGAAAATCAGGCTCTGCAAGTTACAAAAGGTGAAGGTATTTGTCAAACTGAAATGAATGTCATTGTACACAAAAAATACTTTGGCAACAAATATAAAGGAAGAAGATGCTGATTTTCTTTTAAATGATGTCTTCTTATCCCTCCTGGAAAAGTAATCCATCTAAAAAAATCTTATAAGTATAGGTAAAAAATGGTATAATATGCTCTCTACCTCCCATGCCTGTTGAAAAAAATTCATGTCAGCATGGAATTAAGAAGTGACTTTTACTGCTGGTTACCTGTGAAAATGACAGTATTTGCTGGGTTCTTTCCCCATGTTTCTATGAAATGGACAGCATCTCCCATTCTGAGAGAAGGATGACCAGTAAAAAGAATGCAAGGCATCTGGAAATCATTCCCCAGCTCTGTTGATAATATACCAATGGTTTGAAATTACGATAATGTTTACTCAATCATGGGTAATAGCATGAACAAAAAAGTTGGTTTTTTTTTCAATCTGCATGTATTTGTACTGTGCAAATAAAATTGCAGCCTTGAATGTTCAGCATGTAATCTCTTTAAATGGACCTGTTAGTATAAAGCAGATTATTGTGGCATAAAGAGGAGCAATAAAAAAATATTTTGTAAAGATTCATGTAAAACACACAAGGACAAAGGAGTCTTACAACAGCACTGTACAGATATGAATACTTATGCAATATAACCATGGTACATAGCCAAGCTGCCAAAATGTTATTTGAGAAATGAAAATTTACGTGTATTTCCTATTCACAACTTCCATTGTTTCTATCTCACAAACTATGCAGAAGTCGATGCAGGAAAAATTGTTCACCATTTATGTCCTTAAAATGTTTTAGCCTCCCAGAGTTCACCAGCTGAAAATCAAGATTAACATCAAATTAGCATTTGACACGAGTACTGACTCACATATCTCTATTCATTCATCACTCAAGGTTTAGTTACAAATCACACACATGGCATTCAGAAGGTTGCCTATTGAATTTCTGATGAATAATTTAAAAAACTGTTAAATTACATTCAATTAAAAATTTATTTCTATGTGGATTAAAAAAGCAAATACCAACTTCAGCATGTGGGAAAGGGCATTCTGGCAAATAAACTTTGGACTGCTTCCCTGCTGACAACCTGTTCAAGTTAACACATAAAAATATATTGGATTTTAAAAAAGTATGGACAGAAAAAGGTTTAAACTACCTACAATATGACCATTTTGACATTAAACACCAGCAATTCTCATCAAACCCATATCTAGCAAGGGAACTAAAACTGACTGAAATACAAAGCTGAAATTCACTGGCCATAGCAGTCTAGCAGTGTCAGACAAAAAATACAGGGGAGAAAAGCTGTGTCTGTCTGAACCCAGTAAGGTTTCATCATCATGTGCACATTTCTACCTGGATAAGACACAGTTTGGTTTAACCCTGAGTACACGTAAGCACAAAAATCTATGTCACAATTCAGACAGGAATAAACATGTTCATCATCTTACCATTCAGCATAGATATTTGAGTATGCAAGTGAGCCATCCGACACAGGTGACACAAAATACATAGGAATGTTAGACAAGCCGCACTGCTCTAGGTGACCAGAAAGACACTCAAACAGGTCATACGTCACTCCTGAAGGATAGCACGGCACTAGAACACTTCCTCCATGTTTCAGAGTCACAGCTGCCATTCAGAAAAAAAAGAAAATATCTGAAAATGGTTATCTGGTAGGAATAAGCATGTTTACATTTTCAAATTCCTGAATTCTAAAAGAAACTGGAAACTTTATGTTCTCCAAAGGAAAGTGCAACATACTCACCAGCATTTACACAAAACTCTCCAATCATTGGGTCAGGCAAGGCAAGAGGTGTTTGGGTTAGGCACGTTAAAATCAGGACATCACTGTTTTTCAGTGGTGCTTGTTCCATTGGCTGTGCAAAATCAATTTAAAAAGTTAAAAATCTTACAAGTTAGTAAAGGCATTATGTTTAATTCTAAACAATGAATGAAATTATAAAGCATTCAGGCTTGTTAATCCAAGTAAATCTGTGCATGCCTATGTCCATGAGCACATTCGGGTGCGCCTGCTCATACACACATAAAGCAAAACCAATACCTTTGGATGAGTTGTCAGCGTGGATGTACCAGACACATAGCAGATCTGGCAACAAAATAGGTCAAAATCTCCTTAATATCTAGCATATTTTTAAGCAACATCTTCTGCAGCTCATTTAAATGGATACAAATCTTTATCTGCAGACACGAATGGGATTATCTGTATTTTTTAAATTTTCAAATGGAGGAAACTCTGCTTACTTTTTCAAACGCAGACTGTATAATCCAGTTACTGCTGCCTATAGAGCAACCGGAGCTGACAGCTTGCACTTGTAATGCTCCAAAAATATCCTGAAACAAACTAAACTTTTAATTGATTTTTCACTTGTTAAAAAAAATTGTCACTTGAAATCACAGTCTTAAAGACTGTTCAAGCAGCAAAGATTTTGGACTGTGCTTAATTACTTTACTTTTCTAGCTGTTATGTCGAACATCACACAAGTACAAATCTAAATTCCTTCAGTTGCTTACAATTTACAAGTAAGAAAGTTGGACAAACATTAACCTGCTTTGTTCTCTATTTCACAAAAGCCATTACTGGTTTAAAATCCAGTGAGTAAATGCAACTTAAATAGAAATTTCTTTAGCAATACTTACCATGACCCAAAGTGCTAAATTCTCAAGTTAATGATCCCTTACCACACCTTCCAAACAAACATTTTTGTACACAACCCTGGTAAGGCCCCTTCCACGCATGCGCACTCCCCATGTGTCACCCCATGCGATCTACTCACTGGTCAATTCAAGCTGACTTTCTCAAGCCTGAAAAAAGACCAACAGGGAGGAGGGTGGGCCTAAGATGGGTCATGGTATTGCTAAAGAAACTCAAATTTAGTTAAGACATTAATTTGTATTTTCTTGTCACAATACTGCACAATGACCCAAAGTGCTGACTAGCACAAAATGGAGGTGGGTGATAAAAACTTACAAGGGTGAGGAGAAGGTGGTGAGCCAGAGATGCTGGGTGACTACCGTAGCCCCACCCGATAGCACCCATCTCCTCCAGAGGCAGAGAGGTCCTAGAGATTAAAAATTTATAAATGGGGCCTCTGACTGCCCATATGATGCAGAGAAGATGCCCTCAGTGCAGTGGACTGGGAGACAGCAAGAGGCAGCCCAAGCCCTCCTGCTGAGTAGATGGGCTGTCAAGAGAGGAATGGAGGGAGTGTTGCATCCCTCCTTCCCACGGTTGGCGCCGAGGAGGAGGAGTTCACCTGAAAACTGAATGGACCCAGCAAAAAAAGCAGGTGCTAGAGACGCTCGAATCCGACCAGGCTGCAAGGAGAGGAACACTAGCCTCTGAGTGGCATTACGTGACACGGAAATGTGACGCTGTGACCGACATAAAGTGAGTACCAGACAATTTGACTATCGAGCGTTGGAATGCGCTGGTACCATGAAAAACAGTTTGACTGAGGCCGAGGAGAAAACCATCTGAAAAGTCAAATCCTGCAGGGAAGCTGGAGCGAACGGCTCATAAGGAGGCTCACAAAAAGGTCCCAGCCAGGGACCTGGTGAAGGGCGCAAACCTGGGACAGGGCGAAGCCATGGATGACATCAGAGACAAGGGTGGAATTGCCGTGCAACGTGCAAAGAAACACTCTGCTGACGAAGGGTAGAGACACCGTCGGACAGTCTCACCTGCACAGGAAATGCAGAAAACTGGGGGACCCCGTCAGCCGACAAGACTAAGTGGTTGGCCAGAGCCACCAGCCCAGTACTACCACACCCATTGCCGCCTGTACCCAGCACCCTGGGAAGGAGGGACAGTGGGGGAAGGCATATATCTCAACCCTGGCCAAATGGGGAGAACGTATCCACCACCCAGAATTCCTGGTCCGGAACATGGGAGATGTGGAGGGGAACGTGTTCGCGGGAAAGGATGCAAATGGAGCCAGCTCCACAGACAGGGTCACAGAACCAACAGAAGACCCGACCCTGGAAGCAGAGCGTGACCAAAGAGGAATGCAGGCATAGCAGAAATAATTCCAAGTCATACACTCTGGGGTGATAATTCTCAAAATTCGTAACCAGCAAGTGCCGTTATTTTCAACCTTTTTTTGTACACATAATGCTCGCTTACCAGTTTCTCATTGAAGCCAACTGCCTGCACCTTTGAAAGACAAGCATCAATATCATGCTGTGTATAAAGCTTCCTCCATCCAAGAGGCTCTGCAGTACCCCTCAGCAGTGGAGGAACAATACTGCAAAATAATAATAATAATTAATTGGGCCAGGCTGATGAACAATCTACAGACACTGATGTATACACCATAGATTTAAACAGAAAAATGGAGTTATTCAGCCATTTGAATGAGGGTGATGTCTTCAAGAAATGAATGAGAAGTATATAAGGAATGACAGCAACGTAAACTTTACAGTTTTATACGACTTTAGTTGGCACTTACTTGGCAAACTCCTCCTCTTTCCATGCACTTGCAACTTTCAGTTTGGGATTTCTTTCAACATACTTCACCATCTCTTCCATGTACATTCTGGAAACCATTTGAACTAAAATTAGGTAAGACGTGCCTAAAACATGACATCTAGAACATCCATAAATTCATCCCCACATGCACACATTCAGACACACTGTCAGGGTTTTATATGTATCAGCTTCTACATGCATGCATATGCTCATACATGCACACCCACACATGCCTACAAACCATACCTGTGCTCAAATAAGTGCACAGGCCACAAACGTGCATACCAGGTGAGAGTTGGGTAAGTGTGGATTTGGACAAGTAGATTTTTTTTTATTACTTGCCCTGTTGTAAATTCTGCCCTTTGTTTAGCCTTGCACATGCATGCTCATGTGCACACATGAATGCATGATGAAGACATACCCCGTAATACTGTGTGGTACATACCTTCCAATCTGTATGGTTGGCTCTGTAGCATATATCTTTCCATGGAAATTGGTGTACTGTGTTAAGTAGGGCAGAGCTAGCATCGTGCTGAAGTTTGAGATCAACACAGCATCAACCTGAGACATGTCTACCACTCCAAACTGAAAATAATTCAGACATCCAGCTTTAACTCTGGCCAAGTTTCCAACATAAACAAAACTGCTGCTCTACCACCAGCACCAGCACCACCATCAATTCTGTTGTTTTTGTTAGTATACATTGTTTTTTTAAAATATTAATATACTATGAAAAGTTATTTTACCTACTGCATTTCTGTGAGAGGACATGTGTCAGCAGCTAAGCAGCCATGAAAATAACAGACATCCTTGACATCATTACACTCAAGGAGATGTGGTCTGACAATAAATTTACGCTTACGATTTCTTCGGGAAAAGTAAGTGTCATCATCAAGTATACCCAGGCAAAAAAGATTTAACCTTATTTAAGTCTAAATAAAATGAAACATGTGACTATCGCTTGGAAACAAAACCTTGTGACTATCTCTTGGAAATAAGTTCACAACAGAGGAACTGAGCCAAGCTACAAATGACAGAGCTGATGTTTTGGGCAGTTATGCAGATAGGTATATGCTCTCAGTTTTTGCCAAAATATATTAACAACACCACAAAGAAGTTTAGAAGTTCTGTTACTTAAAAATTAATCCATCATGCAGAAACAAATGTATCATGAATATGGTGACAAGCCCATGCAAACTTTACCTCAGGTACTGTAAATTCTGGCATCCCATCTATGAATACTCTGCCCATGCATTCCTTGAATTCACTTACCTGAAAGAATAAGTGTCACACACACACACCCTATGAAACAACAGAATCTATCTGATAAGCATTCAGTATTTAACCAAAAGGAACATGGGGTATACAGCGCCAAAATGTATTTTACATTCAAACTCCCTAAAGATATAGTATGGAGAAAGAGCAATGTAGGAGGGAATTAACTTCTGTTTATGATCTAATGGTGGATTTTCAAATAATGTACTGTTGGCATATGCTGTGTTGACCAGTTGCCACACACTGACGGTCATAAGTCACAACAAGTGCCACCTTCACACTAATTTAACAATCACTTTGATTAATATTTCTGTTCACATCAACACAAACATTCAATCGTGTATACAGAATGCAGCTAACAAAATAAATCCTTATCAGGACTATAAATAGTCTAACCTATCTTAACTGACTATAAAATGTTTCAATAAATGAACTCCATTACTGTACACCATTACTAAAAATTGCATGCTGATTGTTGAATGAGAAACAGAAACTCTTACTAATTTCTCACTGAGCTTTGTCCTCTTGTCTCCTCCAGCACCAGACCACTGTGAGACCCGAGACAACAAAGTTCTGAAAAAGAAATCAGCTTGACTGAAGCTGTGTCACTGTTATGACTAGTAGAATCAAACATAAATACATTTGTCTCATCTTACAAAAACAACTGTTTCTTCAAAATACACAGTATGGGGGACCCGGATAGCTCTGTCGGTAGAGCTACGGACTAGCATGTGGAAGGTTGATGGTTCGAATCCACGGGTTATTTTCTGGAGTTAAATATTGTGCAGACTCCATTAGGCCATCTCCCACACATTAAACTACCTGTCTGCACTTGCCTTCTTACTGCAGCTATCAGTCTGGTGGTTCTTTAAGTTTATTAATAGGAACACATTCCTCCATAATGCGAAATCACTATGAAGTGGACAGGAAGCACGGTCCCTCTAAAATAACCAACCAACCAACCAAAATACACACTAAATACATGTATAAAAAAGGCTATCTTTAAAAATATTATCAAATTGACTAACAATATTGTGATCATGCTTAATAAATCCTGTGCAGTATTAGGATGCTGCATATGAGCATCCACTCATGGAAGCCAAACTTTTTGCACAGTTGTAATACTAACCCTGGTATGGTCAGCAGAGGCAGGAAATGTGAAAGTTGAGAAACATTTAATCCACAGTCCAGCATTAGTGCAACACTTTTGAAATACAGCACAAAGCATGGCTTGCTTGGATTGTTTGAAAGACAAACCTGATGGAGATAAAAAGAATAATTATAACTTTTCTGATACAAAAATAAATAGTAATTATGTTACATCATACCACTCAGGCTCACACTCTCTGACGGGGGCCGATGAAAAGGTTCTAAGAGCTTTTTTATTTACTACCTGCTGCTTGGCTGGCCGAGAGTCTACTGCAGGTAACAAACATCATAACTGAGTGGCACCGTCTAGCTACTTCTTACTATATAGGACCTCTGCTCAGTGTTTCCATTCTAGCCCTAGTCTCTTTCTCCCTCGTAACCGTTGGAGCTGTGTCAGTCGCTCGCTCCAACAAAAGGCATCAAAGGTTTCGCCTTCTCTCCTGGCTTGCAGCTTCACCTAGTTCTAAGGCATTCTCTCTGCATCTGCCTAAGTCTCTGTGTCCAAGCCGCTGGCATGGCCTGGTTAAATGCAGGCAATCATGCGCTAGGCATTCTGATTTATGGCACCAGGTGCTGGTCTGCCCGTTGCCTGCTGACCGCTGACTGGACAGACCTACGACGCCCTCTGGGGTTACTTGAGCTGAGCGCTTTTGTCATTAGCCTCGAGTTCCCTGGGTTCTCCACTCATGCAACTAGCCCGACGGCTGTTAATTGCAGGCGGCTGATTGCCCACCAGTTACTAAAGGAGCTCGTCGTAAAACTAATGTCCAGTGCAGTGTCAGGCCGCCGTATCACCTTTCGGACGCATCACCCAGCACCTGGGTGGTCTTGGAAGGCTGGCCTTACTAGGCAGCTGCTGCCTCTAGTCACATGAGGGTAGAGGTATAAGGACAATAGCAATATCGTTACAATTATTTTGAGTAAAAAAACTGTTTTATACTAAAATTCATCTGAATTTATGACCAAGTTACACAAAAAACTAAAGACTTAATTCATACACTTTGATCTTCCTCTTCATATCTCTTGGTACATGTACTGGAAATGTTTCACCTGGTGAGCGTTCTGCCACCCTCTCCTACAGCCCAAGCTTTGAAATACAAATTCTTTTCCAGTGCCTTTCCAGTAACCTAACTTCATGCCTGAAAACTATTCAATGAAACTTCTAGGACTATCCCTGGGCCCCCCATCGGTTTTTTTTAAAAATAGTACTGTACTCACACCTTACTTAACACCACAGCAAAGTTCAGAAGGTATATCTGGATTTCAAGTGGTCTACCATCAACTTGACCATTGTCTGATTCGACCACACTACAGAGTTGACTCGACCACACTACGGAGTTGACTCGATCACGCTACAGATTTGACTCAACCACAGCACGGAGCTGAGTCAACCACAGCACAGAGCTGACTTGACCATAGCACAGAGTGACTTGACCACAGATCACAGCACAAAGCTGACTCAATCATCATACAAATTCGAAATAACAAAGATGGACAGCTCAATTCCAATAGTAGTACTGACATGTTTGCGTTTGTAAAAAGTTTTAATTTCATCATTGAATACCAAAGATATGTTTGGCGTGCGTTCCATAGTTTTGCTACAGAGCAAGTAACCAGCCACTGCTCCTAACTAGGCTTATCACATCAGCGTGAAGTCAGGATTAAGAGGTGTCAGTCAAAGAAAAGGGAGAGACAAAGAGATGACCATGTGCATGATAAAACTTACAAGAGTAGAGCTTGTGCAGACGAACAGGAAAAAAAACGCATGGTGATGTTATAGGTTACATTGATGCAAGACTCACTCAGCAAGCAAATAATTCTAGATTGGCTAGAACTAAATCATGCATTTTTGTCTCACAATTATTCATTCCGAAAAGCACCCATGTACCAAGGAAATCTGGCAAATGAGGAAAATTTCCCCACTCTAGCATCTACACAAAATGCCTTCTTTTGCATGGCTAAAAATTCACTTCCGACATGCGACAATGATGCAAGACTGATTTTCACTCGCCAAGTGATCTCATGTCATTGCAACACCCATTTTCAGTGGTCGACTTGGTCCCTGGCAATGGTCGAGTCAACTCCGTGCTGTGGTCAAGTCAACTCCATGCCGTGGTCAAGTCAACTGGTCGAGTTGAGCCTACCCCTTTCAAGCAGGTATATGCTTCAATAATTTCAATCTGAAAGTGAAATATTACTATGTGTGTGTGGTCCCATGGTGAAATTTTGTTAAGTATTGTAAAGTTTTATTGCATATTATTATTACACACATGCACCATGGGGTTGGTGAGGGCTGTATCTTTATTAGTACTGTAGTCAGTAAATCCCACTGCAACAATGATGAGGTCTAAACCATCACTTGTTACTTTATCAAATCGTTTGTGACAATCTGGGAACATCACAAAGAACGAAAGTCCAGTAGGATAAACATCAGAAAAACTAATTCATCAATTATCTACAGATTTCACGCAAATCACCACGGTAACCACTGACTTAGTGACTAAGTTAGTGTCGTGAACTCTTTCCTTCTTCAAAAACGAACTCGCATTCTGATTCTCATTCATTCTGATTATGTTTCTCACTGTAGCTAGTCAACGACAGAAAACGAAACACAAACCCTATCAAATGACGAAGAGTGTGATAATCACCTTAACACTCATATACATCTATGTTTAGTATGACTATGACTATTTTTTAGTCTGTTACGAGTACAAATTAAATTTAAATTATAAATCAAATGATTAATCAAAGATTCAAATGTGACACGCGATATTTACAATATAAAAATCCATAACTTAAAAGATCATAAAAAGAAATGTTGCTCTTTAAGTTATGGGATATTTAGAATCGTTACCAGCTTCATTTTCGACGTTTTTTCTTCACCAGTCTCTGGTATCTGCACAGGCCTATAACAAGGAATCGTCGAACAATTTTTGCTCCATTACGCCAAGTTTATACATCAGACTTATCCCCCTTGTTGACTCCTTCCGTTTGTTTTCATCGCATATAACATTAGAACATTCAAGTGATCCAAAAACATTGATTCCTCTTCCCCCCCAAAAAAAAAAAACCCCAAACAAACAAAAAACCAAACCAATAACATTCACGGGATATTTAAAAGTGTTACAGGTTAGAGGAATGTTGAAGAACTCGTTAAGAACCATTCTTCCTTAAGTGGAAAGTCCGCAAACTGTACAAATACAACTTATGCTCCCCGTCCCCCCCTTTTTTTTTGACACACGAACAACAACTTCCGCCTGCACGCTTCGTCACTGCAGACGAAGTCATCGGCTAGTGAACAAAGATGACAGTGTATAAGTAACGGCGCTTCATTGTCTTTTTCGTTTTTTTCGGATGTGGATTAACGATGGAGGGATTAAATTCGGGAGAGAAACTGTTCCAGTTGTGGATGTTGTACCATGCAAAGGTAATTTGCCTCAAATGGCTCGACTCCTAAGGCATTATTCAATTTATTGTCATGATTGTAACGAGTGTGGGAACTTGGGAAGCCGTCACGCCTCTTTATATCAATATATGGTTATTATTATGTATATTTAATTTAGTGCTAAGCTCCAACAGGTATATTAATACATATAGGTGGCTGTTTTAGAAGTTGCGTGAACCCCAAAAAACAACTGCTACTAAAATTCTTTAACTTTTTCAGAGACTTTGACGAGCGTGTTCTCTGCATTTCTGTTTAGTTTTGGTTTTGATTGCTCGGCTTTGACGATTTAATGAGGTACAGTGCTCCAAAATCAGGAGCCGTGTTTGAGGTTGGGAGCAGTGCGTTGTGTATATGCATTGCATAATAATTAATTTAGCACTTCCCAGCATCTCGCTGCCATGCCCAGAAGAACGTATGCACTTTTATATACACTAATACAGTCTCATTGACAGATGCCACTGTGTGCGAGTTGCCCAAAGTTACTGTTTTTAAATTTATGCTCCATATTTAAAATATTGGTTTCATTTTTAAAGTTAGGCGCCACAGTGTGCGAGTTGCCCAAAGTTACTGTTTTTAAATTTATGCTCCATATTTAAAATATTGGTTTCATTTTTAAAGTTAGGCATGCAACTTTCCTTATGTAATAACTGTTATCTTAAACTTAATGTTTCTTTATGTCTTTATGGGATCTTTCACAGTCTTGCTGAAACAGTTGACTGCTTACTGCTGCGACCATCATTGTGCATGCATCTAGACTGATCATTTTCTGAGACTATAGAGATGAGAGGGAAAAAAGCAGGAAGCTTTTTAAGCTGACCTTAGACCAGCTGAAAGATGTCCTTAAGACAAGAGCATTGTGAGAGAAGGTCTAAGATTGTTGTTTGCTGCAGATTGTGCATTGCATTAGTAGTTGAAATTTGTTGCTTCATTCATGCATCATCACATTACAAGCAGATCAAGGAGGGCTCAAAAATGAAAAAGACCAAATTCCTATATGAAAGAGAGATTGTTGTTGGTTGGGGGAGAGGGGGGAGAGTGAGACTAGAAGGGAAGGGAGATAAAAAGAGACAAAGGGAAAGGAAAAAAAGAGGGAGGTACTGGTAGGAAGAGAATGGAGATGTAAGAGAATGAATGAAATGCAGAGAGGAAAGGGGTGCTGTGGGGAAAGTGGCATTGTGGTGGGGCATAGAGTGAGAGCAGAAAAAGTGTGTGTGTGGGTGAGAACTAGAATTTGACTTTACTGAAGAGACCACTGGCATGCTGGAGGAGAGGAAATAAACTTGTGATGAAAGGCACACATGGACTTAGATGCAAAGTGACCTATAACCAATATATAGAATGATCCAGATCTAAAGATAGGATATATCCATGCAAGATGCAAACAATTAAATAAATAAAATTGCTAAAAGAAATTACTTATCAGTGTTAGGTTCTATGAATTCTAAAAAAATAAGATATGCTGACTTGGTGACTTTATATATTCTTATACCTGTTGGTCAATAACAAGAGACATGGAAAGCTGAATATGCAGAAAATATTTGTGCAAATTTTATTTCCCCATAAGTTATGCCTTTATGGTGTGTGTGGCATAAAAACTTGATGTACAGGTCAGTTTGATAATATCAGGACAGAGCTGATATGGAAGAGCTTTACTTTCTAGGCTATTACAAGTGTTATATACAGTAACAAAACTTAGCTAGTGAGACATGAGACAAGAAATGGATAACTAAGTATTTGGACAGGAGAGATCCACTGTTTACTGTGCCATATTCACAGAAATATGTAGACGCATACTACTTTTACCAGACATGAGATTTAAGCTCATGACCATCTGTATGGGCGATAAACAGGTTAGTGTTAATGTTATTGTTCAGGTTGTTTCCAAAGGGAGAAAAGGCAGAAGAAATGAAACAATAAACAACTTGGCAAAACAGAGGAAAAGAGAAGAGAAAAACTTATTTCTGCTTGTGTGTGTGTGTGGGTGTGTGAAGGGCAGAGAGATTTTAGTGTGCAAACGAAATCTCCCTACCCCACCTTAAAAAAAAACATTAAAAGTAAAACATCACCAGCAATCAAAAGGCTTTCAAGTGTATGAAATCTTTCACCCAAAACAGTCTTGAGCTGCTCAGTTGAAAGCCGTGAATGGATAATCAAATCTGTATTCTTAGGACCGTTTCATGCAATAAAATGTATCGAGTACATCGAGCATACATATTAGAAAAGGTTCATTACGCTAACAATACCAGTTTCTGAGTTTATGACTTTGACACATTTTCCAACTTGTGTCAGAGCTTCGTGCGAGAAAAACTTTTGTTGTCACTTTAACTTTTTTTGTTGTTGTTACCAATTCCATACAGGCCATTTTACTGATTGGCATATTGATAACTTTTTTTTTAACCTTTTTTTGCAGCATGATATTGGAAACTTCAAGCGCTTTATACAACTGTTTACTGAAAACTATGAACAGTTTATTGATTGTGACTTCACACATCTGACAAGGGAGGGGTAAGCACTCGCAGTGGGGACAAACCCAGAGATTTATTGTCAATTTAAAATTGTAAAGTTGATAATTGATAATGATATGCTTCTGTTTTTGTTCTAGTCAAGTGGTGTAATCTTAATTATAAAATATATTTGTCAGATATGTCTTTTATCTTTTATTGCGGTTCAGTTTGTGTTATGATCTGCACTTTAGCACACACGATGTTTATGGAATACTGTGGACCCTCTTCTCACAGGGTATGCGTGTGCATGTGTGTGAAGAGAACCTCATTATTGTCAGGCATCAGTTTTTAGCTTTTGGTGCTGGTTCAAAAATGATCTAGCAGTCTCAACCACCCAAGTTCAGTCAGTCCCACGAATTCCTGTGAAGCAGTGTTTATTCAGTGTTGAAAAGTTATGAATTTTTCTTTAATTTCATCACATTTTTTGACATGAGGATCTTAAGGAAAACTAAACTGTAAATCTCTACATATCAGAACAATGGCTATAACTCCACTCAGCTCTTTCTACTCTGCACTACTCAACTGCCTTCCCATTTACTGACATGCTTTGATGGCTGAGCACTGACTGACTGACTCTTTATTACTGACTCAGGCTCTCTCCCCAATCTCTTTATATACAAAAGCTGCACAAACATTCTAGCAATAGAAAGATCTTGAACATTCTAGAATTTTCCCTGTACAAAACACTGAAGTACGTGGGGTTACATGATCATTTTAGAAGGTTCTAGAGCAATTACATTGACTGCCATGCCAAGGCCTCTATTGCAAGAATGTGATTATGTCAGGCTTTCATTACATCAAACAGTATCTTACACAGATAAAACTCGTTATAGTTTGGTTATGCAAAATACACATATACAAAGTCAAAGGCACTTTATAAAAAAAATCTCACAGAGAAAGACCTTCAGCCCTGAAACTCAATAATATTCTTTGGCAAGAAGTAGAAGGTTGTAAAGAGATTTTCAGAGTCTGACATTTGAAAGTCTTTGTCTTGTTAATTTACATGCTTTATAGTTTGTTTCTACAATTGAGTATACATTGTGTAAATCATAGATCATCCAAACTAAGTAATCCTGCCTGCAGAAATAAAGGGAAATATTACACTTCCAGTAAAGCATGATGTATGTTGAACAAATGTTTTTAGACAGGAAGTTGACGTTTCAGGGCATGACCCTTTTTTCAGGATAGCATAGGTACAGACAGATAACAAATAACAAAAAAATCACTTAACTGACAAGGATGCTGGTCATGCACGGTCGATGGACAGAAGGAAAGTGTTTATAGCTCATTTATAACGTCTATGACTCCAATTTTACTCAGAACGATAGTGAAGGCAGTCAATAATTTCACAGCGAATTCCACCCCTCTGTTATCAAGTAGTTCCCCAATCTGCAGCTAAATATGCAATGCAACACCTGATGCTGCCCTGGGGAATTCTTAAGGGGAAAGGGCAACTGCTGAAGGTTCTGAGGAGAGGCTGTTTCTTGCACATGTCAGCCAACCATGTCCGCACAAATGCTCCATTGGAGAAAGGTCTGGGGTCACTGTTGACCATGGTCATGTCTGGATCAACCACTCAGAAGGTGTGCCTGAATAATGTGGCATGGTGAGAACATGCACTGTCATCTTAATGATGAAATAGAAAGCAATTTTATGACACCAGCAGAGCTTTCTGATGTTTTTGTAGTAGTAAAATCCTGCTACGTTTTCTTTCTAAAGGAAAGTTGGTCCTGTCATTCACAAAAGTGTTGGGTCACACCATCACATTTCTGCGTAGTAAACAGTTATGTGCAGCCATAGCAGGAGGAAGGTAAGGTAACAGTCATCTTGATGCTGTCAGAGTCATACTGGCCCATTATGCAGCAGTGGGACTGGTTAGAAAAAAATCACTGCAGTCCATTGCTATTTGATCCACCTCTGATAAGATTACCCATCCATTCATGTGTCTGTGGCATGCTGTTGTGAGGAAAACAGCATAGGGTCTGCAAGGATGCTAGACTTCATGCAAGTGGCTTTGTAATTGCTGGGTAGAGATTTGGATCTCAGTGGTGTGTGAAAGCTGCTGCTGTGACTGGGAGGCATTTTTGAATTTAAGTTCTACTGGCCTAAGTAACAGGAAGTCAGCCTTGGCAGTATTTAGTGACTCTTGGATGGTTAGTGTGATGCAGATCACATGTAGCCCCATGATTTTGGTACCAGTTCCTCTGTCTCCTGACAATAGCCCATGAAACAGCTATGTTTAAAAAAAAACTCAATCTGTTCACTTCTAGTTTGCAGCATGGCAGTTTCTGTCTTATGTGATCAATGCCATATGACAAAAAGATGTAAATGCTTCTGCTGATGTTGATGTCAGCTTAGCCAGTGGGCAGTGAGCAGTGCTTAGGAAACATGATTTGCACATGATTATGTAAAATGAACAATGGACCCAGATTCACTTCTCAACATTAGCATCGATTCTTTATTGAAAAATCCGAGTGATCTGTTTCAGCAAAAGGCAGCTGAAGGCAGTTATTTTTGTTTTACTTTGGTTAACTGTCAATCTCTGTCATCCCAAAACTGTCAGCATATTCTTGCAAAACTTCAAGCTGTTTTTGAAGCCCAATAGTAGAATAAGAAGCAAGTACAACATCATCTGCAAACAGTAGTAAAAGAATCTGCTAGGACCGGGACTAGTTGAATGGCATGCATTCAGTTCTGAACTACGTGTACATCTGGTGCTAACTGGTTTATGAAGAATGATAACAGTATCGATGACAACACACAGCTTTGCTTTACCCTGACTGAGCACTTAAAATAGCCTGTGTAACCATTATTACATCTTACGCAAGCTTTGATGTTTCACTCTTAAAGACAAGTGTGCTCTGCACATGAGACCAAGTCAAAATTGGACTGCTTTTAAGTGGTGAGCTGTGAATTGAATGGTTTTCATGTTAGCATACTGGCATACCCATTTTATCCAAAACATTGTCTACTTTAGAAAAAAACCCAGTTAAAATTCCAAACTTCAATAATGCAAAATCTTCTGTATATTGTGAGTATTATATATCTACATGTATATAACATTTAAGCTTTGAAAATGTGTAGATTTTGATGTTTATAGAATTAAAATAGCCATGACAAAACATTACAGATTTTCTGAAGAAGGGCCTCATATAACAAGGTTACCGGATGGACTTTTGGAGGCACTGGGTAGCCAGTTGTCAGTCTGTGCTGATAAAATATCTGCTGCTGGAAGTATCACAGGCTCTGCTGCTGAGAAAAATGCTGAGTTTGGTGCCAGTGACAACCGTCAATCAATTCTGTTTGCTGAGAAGATTTTGCAGTGCCTTATTGTGATGTGCAGGTGATTAAGCTTGACATGCTAGCCTGAAAATTTACGTATGGGTGATTGCCTCATTATAGAATTACAATGGCTTGTCTATGTCAGTACTTGACAGATTTTTTTTCACACTTTAGTTTTCACCCTTTTAAGTTAGTGATGATTCATAACAATTTAAATAATTTATTAATGTATCTTATGTGCATATTGGCTATAACATAGCAGATGAATGTTCATGGGCATGCTTCATAAGTCATATACATGTGCATGGAAGCATGGGTGTGTGTGTGTGTGCACGGATGCGTACGTGTGTTTATTAAAGTTTCTTATTGTCTGACTGCACATTTGCTCTACACAGAAACCACGACAATGTACATCTTGTTGCATCCTGCGAGTTTGTCAGTTACATTGTCACCATTGGTACACCTGTTGTAGAGCAGGTAATTTGTATTTGTGCTCCTTTAGATCTCTTGTTTAATAATAAGGAATTGATTACCTTATAAAAAATAAATAGAGAAAAGGATAGTCTGATATATCTATCAATCCGAACAGTAACCTGAATAAATGTTACAGACACTTCCAATTTACTAGTTAACGCAATACTGATTACTGATTCCTTACTGCAAAGTAAATCCATTAATTTAAAAAATCTATGACTTTAAGTTTGTTCAACTAACACATACCATTTCATCACATACTTAATTACTCCCAGGCTCAAATGGTAAACATAAATATCACATTATGAACTTGCATTTCACAGAAAGGTTATGAACTCAATATTCTATAAATCAATATATGTCTAAATATTCCCACAGAATTATTGACCCTTAAGTGTTCTGATAACAACGAAACAGCGTACTTTAATACACAGTGATGTATCTGTCACCGCAAGATTTGTTACTCATGATCATATGTAATGATACTGCATTACTCTTGTGTAAGGTCCCCTTTCTGGCTCTTGCCAGTATTTCTGGAAGCAGTTGAGAACATTGTCCTTAGAAACTTAAATCTAATAAGAAGTGCCAAGGAAGTTCATTCTGTGCCCAGTACTTACTAATGTCAAGGCCATGTCAACAAGGCATAATACTGTAGCAATAGTGGCCATTAATGTCATAGTCAGTTGGGCAATAGGGAAAGATAATTAATAGATAAATATGTGACCACATCATCATGTACAGTTTATGTAGAAGGTTGTCATTCAGATGACATGGATATACAGTTGAGCAGCGTGGTAATTCAGCCATTACATGCTCACTTACCTGTAGTTGGCAGTATGCTTGTGCCGACTGTGAACACAGGATGTCAACATAGGAGTCAACTCGGTCCAATGCACACACACTACCATTACAAAGAATAGCTGCCCTACACTTGAGGATTGTGTGGACACTCCAGATAGCTACTCTCTCTCCCTTTTCCATGCTTTTAGTATATTCTACGGGTGCTGCCCCTTTGGTATGTAATGAGAGGCCAAAACAGATGTCGGGGAAAGACAACTCAGTAGTACGATTGGTGCCAGCATATATGCAGGAAAATCCTTCCAATTTGCCCCACAGGAACAAACAAAAGTTACTCTGCCAGAGAATTTAACAACAGGCATTTCACCAGTTCACAGCATGAACACCAGAACAAAGAAGATTTCTCCACCTAAAAATATGAGCTGCACAATATACAGAATTCACAAGTATTTTATTTTGTTCAACACAAACGAGAGAAAGATTTACCTGCCAGAGGAAATAATAATATTGATGGTGAAAAAAGATACCTTGGTATACCTTCCACTTCAGACACCATTTGCAGTGGCAAAATGCCAGAAATTCTGCTGACACCAGGAGGATACATTAGGGAGCCTTTGCATTGGTTCTCACTGTAGACAGCCTGATTGATGTAAATCTCGCCAACTCTTGCCTGTTGTGATGATAAAGCATACGCTTATTCCAGTCCCTTGATGCAATAACATCCTGTCCATCTTGCAATGCATCTATCACTCATCTGCCCACTAGAATTCTCCCTTTTCTCTACTCTTGAATCTCCATTCACTTTATACCCAAAGATTATACCTGAATCTTAACTAAACTGATTGAATATGAGTTCACCAAAAACTCCAGTCCACTGTTCTGTATCCAGTAACTAATTAGTGATAATCACTAAATGGAAACCACTATGGCTATTAAAAAAACCCTCACAAAGTCACATTATTGCTAATTGTTAAGTTTAATTATGTCATGGACAGACCCTTTCCACAACAGCCTAAACCTGAGGTGGTCAGTGGTTAACAGCATGAAAAATTTGTCGAAATTAATGCTTCTAGATATGCAGCCCACGTGCAGGTGGTGAGGATGGGGGTGATATGGAGTGCATTTCCTTTCTCAAGCATGCCATACATCTTTTTGAGTGTTTGTATGATCCTTACTTCGTCTGGAGACACCGCCTTCTAGGGTGAGCAAATATATTAGATTTTGGAAGTTTTTTGGGAGGTGGGGAGGCGGTGGCAGGAAAGTATGTGGTACCCCCCAGATCTGCAAGGATCTTAATTATGTAGGTTACATATTTACACACACAGATGGGCTTTTGTAATGTTCTTAAAGAAGTGAGGATAGGCTCTTTTCATGCCACACTTGTGAAGAGTTCTGTCGTCTTGATTGGTACTTAAAAGTTACATGCTTTACATTTGCAGAAGACTAAATTCAAAGTAGATATTTCATTCAAATGACAGGCTTTTCTGCAGTCTTACCGCAGAATTATAATAGCTATCACTTGCTGATTTACTTTTAGAAGGAAATGAAATTTTTCCAGATTCATTTTTTAAGGGGCCAATTTTACCAAATAGTTTTGAAATAGTAAATTGTGGTATTAAGCATTTTGTACATTGTACTTATTATTTTAATTTATAGTGAATTTCTAAGAAACATTTACATTCTTTCATTTCTTTTATGCTAATATATAGCTGGAACATAGACAAGACCAGGCAGAGGTTTCGGCCAGCCAATCTGCATAATGAAGTTGTCCCATTTTTTCATGGTAGGGTGTCTTATAAATAGATGTATATGTGAATGTGTGAAAAAGTTCCATTTAAACGTGAGAATTCTGAGCTTTAACATTAACCAGTTGAAGCTGTTGGACTTGCTTCACGACTTTATATTCGGTGATATAATTTACAGATTAAAATTTATTCAGGGAAGCTGGGTATACATATATATATATTACGGCTTTTGTTAAAAATATTGCTTGAATGAAATGGGTAGTATTGAAACAAAGATAAAATATATATTAAAATATAGCATTTTAAATCAGTTTAATCAATTAGCTCTTTATGTTTTTTCTGATCTCTTTACAGAATGCTTCCAGAAGACTGGACTCTCAAGTGATATTCAGCTTAGGCTGCTTCATGTTTTCGGTGCCATCATGTGTGGATCACAGGCATGTACAGAGAACGATATTGGCTACAGAGAGCATTTTATGAATGAAAACTTGAGCCTGCATGGGGTAAAGAAGTTGCAATAGGTTGTTATATACATGTTCTGGTTAGTTTTATTTCATATGGTGACAAGTGTGAAGTATAGTTTAAAGTTCATTGATTTCCAGACGAATGCGCTTAAAGCGGTGACACCAGCCACGCTTGATATGATCCTGAAAGTGCTTGCCAGTGAGACTGCTAGAGGACCTGCCAACTGCCAGCAGCAAGAGGCAGCAGCACTCAGAGATGTTGCTTTGAAGTGCATTGTGCGCATGGTGCATGTCATTCACGAGAGCAGTCCAGACCAGGTACATAGAGACAATACAACTGCAGTCTGGTTCCAATTCCAAAGAGAAGAATTAAAGGATCTTATAAACTGTATTGCCCACTCTGTTGTTGGAGTTGGAGGATATATTCTGGCTGGAGTCTGGGGAGATAGAAAATTTAGGTTACATTAACTATTTTTGTCTGAAATACATGTATGCAGTAACTTAGATAATATGGTTGACATGGTTGATGTTTCCAAGTTTTTGAGATCTTGACTCTTTCTAAGAGGTGAATTGGAGCTGGTTGCTGACATTAAATTTATTTTAAAAAACTCAGTTCCAGACAACATTTTTCAATGTTGAACTACTGGATGGGAAGACAAGTGAGGATGAAATGAATGTTAATGGATTAAAATAGAGTAGTAACTTCTTTTCGGATGGAAAAATGTTTTGCAAATCAGTTATGCATTTGATTTGGTGGTGGGTAGGTGGGTGGGTGGGTTGCTATTAATTCTGTTGATGAAAGTCATGTTAAGCTTGACTTTATTTTATTTCGATGGCGGTTCTGTCCTTTAATCATCAGAGGCAGATTGAGGTGAATGAAGTGATGCGGGGCTACATGCAGGTGTTGTTGGCTTTGGACTTGGAACCATCCACAGAAGTAGATACCAAGATGCAGCTTACGATGATCAGTAAGGATTTTTATAAAATGTGGCCTATCTTAAATGCATTCATGTGTGTGTGTGTGTGTTTGTTGGGGGCTGCATGCATGTGCACTTATATGTGCATATCCATGCATGCGTCTGTTAGATCATAAGGAGATCATCCTGTCGCTGGCTCCATTTGTGTCCTTTCACCACACATTCTCATTCATTTCTAGAATGTCTTCTAACTCATTTTGTCTTGGAGTAAGCATTTTATAAAGGTACAGTGACACTGTTTTTGTTTTGTTTTTGACAGACATGATAAATGAAATGATTGCTTGCAATGACAAATCATCCCTTCAAGTCCTGTTTGCCAGTGGAGACACATTCAGTTCATTTGTCTCTTTACTTCAGAAAACCACAGTGAGTCCACTGTCATTTTAGTTGTTGTGACACACCTAAACTGTCCTTTACTGTACCATGGCTGAAACCAAGCTGGTTACAGGAAGCTGAAACGGCACAAAATATGATGTGTGGCAGCAAACATTCATGAGCAATACAAAACATTTTTTTCTGGTGTTTGACAACCCACATTGTGCCTCGGCTTCTACTGGTCTATTAAGCTGGTTTCAGCAGTTTATTGTTGGATATATAGGAGATTTAGTATATATAGTATAGTATGCAACCTTAGTTACTGACTTAACATGAGCCACCAAGTGAACACCACCATGCGAAGTCCATGGAAAGTTTAAGTAGATAGTATGACAGATGAAAGGAAATTTACTGAAAATGTTTCATGCATTCCTAAGGTGGTTTATTTTTTGGTACTCTTTAGCTGACAGGTGTAGATGCACAGAAGTTGGCCATGGCGATTGTGAGAGTCATGCGGGCAGTATTGTCTGGATCTGGAAATGCTAAGGTGTGTGTTCATCTCTTTGCCTTTATATGTATATGTACAGTGAGAATGCTTTGTGTGTTGAGTGAGTGAGTCTGTTCTATTGGAACTGGACTGGGCTACAGTAAGAGTGAGAGAGGACACAGCAAGCAGTGCAGTGAGAATGCTTTGTGTGTTGAGTGAGTGACTGAAGTCTGTTCCATTGGTACTGGACTGGGCTACAGTAAGAGTAAGAGAAGGAGAGGACAGAGCATGCGTGCCTTAATTCAGAAGAGAACTTAGAACTGTCCATTAGGAAACCACTGCTTCTGGTGTCAACCTGCTGGGTTTGCTTTGTGGTAACTTCATATATTCGTTGTTGGACATAGGCATGATGCTGGGAGACCAAAAGAGCTAGCCTATTGTAAATAAATTTCTGACAGATCATAGATCATGTTTGGTTGAAACAGGTGTTATTTCGAGAAAAAGTTGGCTACCAGTGTTTTGTTGAGGCATTAAAGAGTCTTGGTCAGCCGTCAGTGGAGCTTCTCAAAACTTTGCTTGACCTGGTGAGACTTTCTGGCAATCTGCCTTTGTTTCTGCTTGGTGTGATTGCGAAAGGCATCTTTACTGCTACAGTTTTAATATTAATTTATACCCAAAAGGAAATATTAGCACATTGAGTGCCAGCTGCTTACTATTACGCGATGCATGTTTATGACGTTTGAGTGCCAGTTCCTTACTATTATGTAATGCATCTTTATGATGTTTGAGTACCAGTCGGTTACTATCAAGCTATGACCTTTGGGAATTTCCAGTTCTTTACAGAGACCACTTAAAGGGATGAAAATTTGTGTAATGTTTAGCGCAAGCATTTCCGATTATGGTGTTGGTTCCTTTTGACCATAAATCAAAGTTGGTTAGGAAAAGCGTACCGGTTTTTGAGGGCAGATTTCAAAATGGTGTAACAGAACATTATGTAATCGGTGTTCTGTGGTTATTGGATTTCATTACCTCATTACTGATGGATTTTAACAAATTTTGACTATGTGGCAAAGATTAGGATAATACAAATTTTATTCAGCATATTTTTTATGTAAATATCATTTTTCTTTTGTTTGTAGCAGGCTCGGTTATTTCATAAGAATTTAAAAACATGAAAACTGATACCCCAGCTATACAAGACAAGCACGATTCAATATAGCTGGGAGTGACTGAGTTAAACTGCAGGGGTTATGTATTTTTAAGGATAGTTTTGTATATAAACTGAAAATGCTTGCTTGCACAAGTGACAAGCTATTAGAATTGCTAGCAAGTCCTAGCCATTACATTACATGTGAACATGGTCACAGGTAGTGGAGGATGCCTATGAGAGTGGCAACAAAATGCAGGTCTGCAACACAGATGCAGCCATTATGTTGCTGCGCTGGCTACCTGACATTCAGTCTCAAGAGCTTCAGGTGTGGTTGGCAGAACAGCTGGCATCGCTCTGCTGTCAAGGCCATCGCAGTCGTATGAGCTGTTGTGCTTCAGGCATGATCAGCCATATCATCACGGTCTTGGGCAGGCAGAAACAGATAGACCACAAGGCTGTTGGTGAGAAAACTGTACAGAAGCATGAGTCTTGGAAACTGACATTTGTGTGTCTGAGTGAGTTTGTTCTGTGCTTCCTTTGATGACTTTTTAAAGTGTGTCCACACTGTCATGGACCTACCCAGCCACCCACACACATGCACATATGCATGAAAACACAGACATCAAGTTCTTGTAGAATTTTGGGATCTGTTAAATATGAAAGAAGAGTACGAAGAAGGAGAATGAAGTTGTAGACAAAGTGAAGGACTTTTGTTGTCAGGCCACCTCATTGCTCTGCTGGAAAGTCTGGGTGCCCTTTCCATGCCAGCCAAAGAACTGAAACAGCTAATCAGTCTGTTCCGGCTGGACGAAGAAGGCAAACAGGTATAAGAAATCTTATAGATATAAGGTTATATATGTTGTGTGTATATATATATGTTGTACCTGTGTACATAAAATTATTAATCTCTTTGTTGATTAATTTTCCAGAATCTCTATGAATGTTAAGAATGCAGACTTAGACTCTCCAGGTTGACTGTAGAATGCTTCTGAGAGTCCTATTAATGCATAAATAAAGGATCATAGGTATTTTATTGGTCAGGAAGTTTCTTTCACATCAAGAAAACAGCCAGCACTGTTGGCTGAAAGGGTCATAAAGTCTGCTGAAGAGCTTTTTGATAACAGGAAGCATGCATTTTTTGCAGCTTTTCCTCTTTGTTGAACAGAAGTGACTAATACATCCATGAAGCATAATCATATATGTCAGGACGTATATATGTTATAAGTGTTATGTATAGTGCACATTAGCTTTACATTTGCGATATTGAATATTATAGATGCGCTACACTACTCGACTGATGCGAGCCATAGCAACCATGGCACGACGAGAAGGGAAGGAGACAGCACTCAACTACTTTGATCTGCAACATCCACTAGATGTGAGTTCCTTAACATGATGAAATACTTTTATGATCACAACAATGTGATGTATGTGGTTAATTCCTAGAGCATATATATCTTGGCATCACACTATAAATTCTCCTACTTTTACTTGTTAACAGTGTTATGGATAATAGATTCTGCTGTTTGAGAACTCCTTTTGTTTATGTGGTTTTTAGGGTATTTCTCTTCCTGCCATTCGAAAGTGGCCTGGTCCTGCCTTTTCATTTCATGCATGGATATGTCTGGATATTGAGATTGACTTGAGGAGCCACAACCTGTATGAGTACCAGACATTCCGGAGACAGTTGTACACGTGAGCATAAACTGTGGGATCTGGGATATGTTTCCTCTCATTTCATGTTCTTAGGACATCGTCATTCCTTTTGCTGGACTAGTTTTTATTTCTGTTTCAACCTGACACTTTCTGTGCAACTGGTTACATCCCTATAAAGACTTATTGCAGTGTGGAAGCTTTTATCCCTCTATTTTGGTTATACAGTATAAAATCAGTGAAGGTGCCAACCATTTATGACTTGCATATTTGACCCTTGAAGACCGTTTGTAATGAATTCCCATTTGATGACTAACTGTAACCTGAGCAAAGGTAAGAAAATCATGGTCACTTTGTGCTGTTAGTTCAGAATGAAAATGATAAGAACATTGGTTTATAGCATAGGATCTTTATTCTTCTATTTTAGTCAACACATTTTATTCTTTATGAGGAAGATGTTTTTTTTAAAAAAATACATATGGCCTCTTGCAGGTTTAATGATGGCTCCAACAATGGACTGGAGGCATTTATAACTCCAGGTTATGATCTTGTTGTGGCTGTGTACAACAAGAAAGAATATTGCACATTGACTGTCGCAAATACTCAACTGCATGATGGACTTTGGGTGTGTATTTTACATGCTGGTCATTTGGTGTTCGGTTTTTGTGTATTTCCTTGTGTAAATTTGTTATTTACTGCAAATTTTTATCAGAAACTCCCTGTCCCTCTAAAGCTAAAAATTATAGAAGAATGACATGAAACATATATTACACAAAGCAGCCAGCTGATTTTATGTGTTAATGAGATTGCAAATTATGTTGAAATAAAATTTTAATTTTTTTTCCAGCATTCCATAGGGGTGGTACATGTGGGTGCTCGAAGACCATTTTCCCAAAGTCAAATCCAGGTCTACATTGATGGGAGGCAGAAAGCGATTGCCCCTTTTAAGTTCCCAAATCTTTCAGAGGTAGGCATATGGGCTATAGAGTCTGGTTTCCTGTCTCATTTTCTGAGATGAATCAGTTGTGTTTATTGGCTGGCTGAAAATTTGTTAAAGACAATATCTAATTTGTGGCATTATTTTATCACCAGCATTTCTCAACGTGCCGAATAGGCTCACCAGGTCCGCACTACTCCACAGAGGTGCATGCAGAGATGCATGGGGATTCACAATCCGACATGAAGCGCTCACCTTTCAAGAGAATATTTGGTGGGCAGGCTAAAGCTGCCACACCTGCACCAGCAGTAGGTGTAACGTTGCTAACTGCCGGCAGTCAGGATGATTACTGGGGTCCTCCCATTACCCTCCATGGACGTGTATCTGCTGTTTGTGTCTTCAGTGATGTGGTGCAACCAGCTCAGTTTCTTGCATTAAACAGTTCAGGTTTGTGAACAAAAAGGGAATTTAGTCAGTGGGTGGCTTGTGATGTACGATCGTCTGTATCTTTTTATACCAGGAGTGAAAAAGTGAATTTTATTAGTTGTTTGTTACGTGTTCAAATGTGTCTACTTGGACATCACCTTTAAATTTTCTTTTGTCTTCTAAATTTCTCATGTTCTTGGTACTGCCAACCTGTCTGTGATATTAATCCTTTAAATCCGTCAGACTACATCTTATGATTTTTTAATTGTTTCAGGTCCTAATGATGTCATTGTCTTCAGTGATGATAGTGACCTTGCTGACTTGCAGACAAAACTTCTGGCTCGTTACAGTGCTAAGGTAAAGTATCGTCTCCTCTGGGCTCTCTAGTTCCGGTTGCATGTGCGATCTTCCCTCTAACTTGCCCCGGTTTTGGCCATGGGCCACCCTTCCAGTGGTGGGGGCATTACTCCTGAGCCACTTCCGGTGCTGGTTGGTACAGCTCGACCTCTGGTTCCATGAGCTCACCTCCTCTGGCCTTGCTGGTGCTAGTTGTGCTAGTAGTGACCCCCTTGACCTGCCCCCGTTTGGCCACTGGTGTAGTAAGGGGGGAGGGGGTGTGTGTGTGTCGCTCCTCTGTCTCTCGACACGATGCAACGCTTATCCACTTTCGCCACCGGTCGGTCTTGCATGTCCTTCCGGTTCCGCACTGGCCATGGGCGCAGCTTTGCTAGTTCCCTGGCTTTGCTAGTTCCAGTTGCCCTGGCAACCACTCCTCCACTTCTCCCTGGCTTTAGCCATGTATCCCTGTACTTCCGGGTGTGAGGGCATCACTTCTCTGACAATCCTTGCTCCTCCGCCTTCTCGTCTTTTTCAAGAATGAGACGCATAT
>SMGT01011599.1:124541-140837 GCA_004794575.1 Lanistes nyassanus
GGGGGGGGGGGGAGGAACTGTCTTGTCTCCACCTAGAGTGGGGACTCTGACACACCCACCTCGGTTCCACTGCATGTGGACCTCTTTGTCTGACCGGTGTGGTACGCCCTTCTGTCACAGGGGCTGTGTCGGGCGGGAGCGGCTGCTTTCCTTGTGAAAACCGGTGGGCTGTCTTTTTTGACACCTCACTCTCTGCTCATGGGTGGGCGTGCGTGGTTGAGCGTCCATGGTGTCTTGGGTGACCAGGGGATCCTGGCACTGATGGAAAAGCTGCTGCCATGCCCTGAGCTCCCCTTCTGGTGCACTCCTGGCTCTGCCTGGCTTGCCCATTCATATGTTCCTGCTGGGCCTTCCTGGCTGTAAGGTTACCATGGCCATGCTTCCTGTTGGAACACCGGTCCACCAGTCTGTGACCCATGTAGGTGCTGTCCTTGAGTCTGGTCTCTGCCCTCCATGGCAGGATCCTGGCTCTGGTCCTTTTCATACAGGTTTTCCACCCTATTACGGTTTTTGACACTCTGCTGCGGTCCTGCACCCTGATTGCTGAATGACTAGCCACCACTGATTTTGCTATACCCCCTTCCATCCCAATGGATTACCCACATCGTTTCCCCACCTGGTGCTTCTTTTTGTGGAAATAAGTCTCCCCCTGGTCCCAGCCTCGTGCCGGTTCCTTTTCTAGACACTATCCTGTCCTTGCTGCGCAGGCAGCTGGCTCTGTCCCAGGTACACGTTCCGGGGTTCCCTCCTGAATGCAGACCTATGCCCATCACAGACTTTTGTTTTTCTGTGCTTAGCTTTGGACACTGTGCGCTGCGCAGTCCACCCTGTGCACCACAGATTGATCGCCTTCCCCAGTGGCTTGACAGCTGACAGTGGTACCAGGGTTTTCCTCGTGCTGGTCCCAGGCCCATCTCCCCTTCCCCCACCAGTCAGTTGTGGGAAGTCTGGGGCCGCGTCCAATTCCACTTGGACTAAACTCAAATGGTGGCCTCCTTAAACCTTCAAGGCAGCACTCTCTCAGTCAACCTGTTCTCACGGGCAGAGCCCCTCTGTTTGTGAGCTCACCTTCACGGCCTCTCCCTCTCTGTAGTGCACACTGCTGGCTCCACCATTGTCTTGGAGCATATGTCCTCCAGACCAAGTGCCTGCTGGTACCCACCATT
Source organism: Lanistes nyassanus (assembly GCA_004794575.1). NCBI lineage: Eukaryota > Metazoa > Mollusca > Gastropoda > Architaenioglossa > Ampullariidae > Lanistes > Lanistes nyassanus. Next base: position 125,708 of record SMGT01011599.1, read on the forward strand.
CTGGAGCTGATGTGGCGGACCTGGTCCCATCCACCTCTGGATCTGTTTTGCGACCACATTGCACAAACACCTGATCTGCACCTGCCCAGAGACATGGGCGGTGTACTCCTTGTCCATGTTGTGGGCAGGGCTGGCAGCTTATGCCTTCCCCCACTGCCTCTCCTTCCCCAGACATTGTGAAAGGTGCAGATCGCCTGCCCCCTGTCGGATTCACATCACGCCTCGCTGGCGGCGCTGGCGTTGTCCCCGAATCTTCCGCGGCTGAGTCCAAAGATTCCCCTCCCACTTGGAGTACTCCCCCTGCAGCCACGGTCCAGCGTTATGCACCCTTACACCAGTTCCTCCATCTGCACACATTGCTCTTATAGCCTCGCATGCTCATTGTCTTGGTGCGTCAGTCTCCACCCTATCTTCTGGTGTCTGCCAGGCATACTGGAGGCACTGGGTGTGGTGGTGCTGGGTTTCAATGGTTTTCAGAAGGGCTTTTGGAGCTGGTACCAGCCTGTACCGATATCTGAAAGACAGTCCTCTTGCTGCCTTTACTAAAAGACAGCACACACCCCACCGCCACCGGTTTCCCAGGATTGGAAAGCAAAAGCTTAGTCGAAAATCATACCAGAGTTGAAAATAATGCCATAGTTGATGCAGAGAGTGTAGGCCATGACTGCATGGACGGCATAGCTCTGTGGTGCCTGACCCATGTTGTTAAGTGCTAGATTACCAGACAGAACCACTTCTCACCTATCTTATTTTGACATGGGTGTCCATGTGAGAAAACTGTGCACAGAGTAAAGCTATGATGAGGACAAATAAGTTTAGCTGGTTTGAAATAATGCAGGTTGTTGCACTTTGCAGGCGTGCAAAGACCATGTGTGCGCTGATCTGTCACCTTACCAGAACCATGGCCAGTTTTCAGGGGAAAAGTGTGTTGCTTGGGACATTAAGGTAAATATGTTTAAAAAATGTACTTATATATATATATATTGTAAAGAAATATGTCATAGAAGACGTCAGATGACCATTGCTGCGATGGTTAGCTCTTGCCACCAAGACTGTAAGAGTTGTGGTTCGTGGGTTTGGATCTCAGTTCCTGCACCTCTATTTCCTCTGTATATATTATACGTTTACATTGCCATGACATAGCCTTAGTTTGATAACTCAGCATAAAAAACAAAGCAAAGAAATGGAAACAAACTGATTATGTTGAAATTTAATATAGATTGAAAGATATTTTCCCATTTAATAATATTTGTTAAATTCACTATATGACAATTTTTCAAAGAAAGCACTGTTCGTACTCCCAACTCCCTCTGTGTCTTGTACAGGACACAATCAACTGTGTTGGAGGAGTGCAGGTGTTGTTCTCTCTACTAGAGCATGTAGACCCTGAGGCACCTGCACCCACACCTGTTGCCACACCTGTATCTGTACACAGTTCAGTGCATAGCTTGGCCGAGACTGGGGATGAGTGGGTAGTTGTAGCCAGCAGCTCTTATGCAGGTAGGAACCAGTGAAAACGATAACCTTAAAATTTCCCTCTTTTGTAAACTGCATTGGCAAAGCTAGCAAGTGGAAATATGAATAAGCCAAGTTCCTATTCATGTCTGGGGAATGTTCTTTGTAGTCTGTGATTTCATTTAAGTCAGTAATCCTCATTTATAAACAGTCATTTATGTAACAGTCATAACAGGAAATTTTTCTTAAGTTAAAATTAGTTTTAGTAAGGTTAGCAATGTGTACTGTGCGCCTTACTGTAGCTGGTGGAGACAACACAGCAGATTATTCCCTGAACTGCAGTCAGAGTGAAAACAGTTCACCTGCTCACTCAGTGCCTCCTGCCCTCTAGTCACCTTACTTCTCACCAACCTCCAAGAGAACAAGAGCCTCCACGGGGAAGGTGGGAGGGCCCTCTGATATAGAACACATTCCTAACCTTACTAAAACTAGTTTTACCTTAGGAAAAATTTCCTTTTATACAGGTTGCAGTGTGTACTGTGTGCCAAATCCCGAAAAGGAGGTGGGCGAGCCTCAATCCCCCAGCTGAGCAAACTGACCCCTGACTGGGGGTTAGAAGGTTAATGGAAAGAAACACACGCACACACCCAACAAAATACAAACTGCCCTCCCTGCCACCGGACATCACATGCAGTCTGGAGTGCCTGGTATCAGCAAGTGTTGGGGCTCCCACTCCGGTAGGCAGTTATTGGAATTGAGACCTGGAACAGAGGTGAAGGAGACGTGGCTGGCACATTCCATTGTGACAGATGAGCGTTGGCCCACCAGGCACATGGGTCACTATCCGACCTGGCATAACCACGGCTACCAGGAAGACAGGCTACAGAGTGGCTTCCTGCATGGCATACCTTTCCAAGGGTACAGTGGTGTGGGTGGGAGCACTACCTTCACATTCTGAAGAAACAGGCGGGAGTCAGCCCACCAGGCGCACACCTGCCGTCACCAAAGCTATCAGGAGGACAGTCGACAGAGTAACCTCTGACATAATGTTTGGGGGGGGGGGCTACGACTTCCCTGAGCCCGGATCCAACAGCACCAAGGTTGTGCATAAGGGGTAAAGGACACTGGGCCTGCAGAAGGCCCCTGGCTGGAAGATGCGTAAGGGAACGGGCATGGATATGTTGGAGCCACCAACACCCCGACGCCCACCTGACAAGGCGTGCAGGGAGGGCCAAGGGCTTGTGAATGCTGTAGGGGCACCTGCAATGCAGGACCACTTACAAATGCCCTCCACTGTCCTGTGTTGCACTGTGTCTTGCCTAAACATGGGGCCACTCAAAGCAAGATGCGTAAGGGAGGCATGCTCTGCAGTAAGGCTAGCGCAGGCAAACAAGTAGCTAGTGCGAGGGCAAGAAAACGGGGATAACCCCAGTTGTAGGCTTAAGGCCAAGCAATTTGAGGAGGCAACCTGTCGGACCTCTAACAAAACTGGCACTGCTGACAACATGCAGGAAGCGAGATAGGCTCAGAAGCATAGCGAGCAGTGTCTCCATAGGTGAGGCGGAACAGCCAAAACAGTATGTGTAGGTCAAACCACTGGCCGCAGGAAGAACACGTGTGGACATGTGCAAATCACCACAAACAAGGCAGGAATGCGTTTATGGCCGACTATGGCTGTCTGTGGCCAACTATGGCTGTCTATGGCCATCTGTGGCTGTCTATGGCCGATTATGGCTGTCTAGACTGTCTATGCAGTAGAGGAGATGCCGTGCGATGTCGACAGCCACCCGCCGAACCGTGTAGGCAGGATGAGGGGAAAAGGTCCTCAGTATCTCACTCTGCGGAAAACTGCAGCAGGGATGTAACAGTACTTCACTCAAAGCACAAGCGTCTCCCACCCTCCAGCTGTGTCGATGTGGCAGAATTCTTTTTTTTTTTTTTGAGTATGGCATAAAACTGTCTGCCTTATCTTGGGAAGTAAAGCAACGGCACAAGGCAGTGAGTGCTGTGAAGCCTGCACTAAGATATTTTGGCAGTCCTAAGCGTTGTTCACTGCGCAGTTCCATTTCTCGATGGTCGTTGACGTTGAAAAATGCAAGAACCGACAGGCCCAAGTAGGAACAGCGACTGTCTCCACACAAAGCTGAAAAGTGAACTGACTGAGCTGCGTGGTGAGTGCAGTGTCTAGAGGGTGGGAGGCACGGAGTGACCAGGTGAAGTGTTTTCGCTCTGACTGCACGTGCCAGGCAGTTCAGGCAAGAATCTTCTGTGTTGTCTCCACCACCACCAAGTGCAGTAAGGCACATAGCACACATTGCAACCTGTATAAAAGTGATGTTTGTGCAGAAAGCTATGGCTGTAGTCATGCTGTTCAGATATATTGCACTAAGGAAAGACACCTATCACAGAAAATAAATTCAGATCATGTAAGTTGGAGATTTTTCTCTCGGGTGATTCAGAAAAGATTTTTCTAGCTGAATTTTACTCCTTTGCAAACTCAAAGATTGTCTGAGTTAATGATAATTTTAGATATCTTGTTCCTTATTACAGCTAATATTCACAACTGACAGTTTGTTTCTGCAGACAGCAAATTAGAGCAAAATCAGGTGGCAGCATTTTTGACGCTCGTCCGCCACTTGCTGCAGACTAGTCCCATCAACCAGGATACATTCATTAGAACCCAAGGTGCTGCCATCGTAGGAGCTCTCCTGCAAAAGGTCAGCTACATTGCTCAGGCTTTTTAAAACTTGATGGACTCTGATGTCTGTGTCTAAAGGATTGTTCAAACTGCATTTAGTAAAGGGGCCGTCACATCTAATGATTCATCAATGATTTACCCTGCCACATCTGAGTGATTCACAACCAGTCTGGGTCACACAGGTGCTGCGTTGCTGTGCGAGTCGCTGACATGGTCTTTAACAGCTGCTTTATTGCCGAGTGATTGGCAAGCAATCCAGATCACTCACTTCCAATCACTGCCAATCAGAATGGGAACACAAATGTGGCCCGACCTTGAATTACCTACCTTAGATGGCTGCCAGTCGCTGCAGTGTGTCAGTTAGCCTCAGCGACTGGCCTAGTGATCTGGGTCTCCGTCTGAGATGAGTGACTAGGATCCCTCGCCCAGTTGCTGTAATGTGACGGCCCCTTAAGACAACCTTCACCATCATTGGCTTTTGCTTGCCTGCATCAGATGAGTCTCCTCCATTTTGAATTCCATGTGACATCACCTCAGTTACAATTTTTAAAAAGAAAGAAACTGGAGCATGCTAAAGTTTTCCCTGCTGTGATCAGTGAAAGAATTGTTGTTTTTTTTTAAAGTTTAAATTTGTCAGAATTTAAATGCTGCTCTTTGTTCAATCTTAAGTGTTAAATCTTAATCTCAATTTTACAGGTCAGCCCTGAGCTGATTGATGTAAACGTGCTGATGGCAGTACAGCTACTGACAGAAGCTTCTGTTGCAATCAACAAAATATTGACGCATCATCTTTATCAGTTTATTCTGTTTGACTTTCGGGTCTGGAGCAAGAATGCATTTCCTGTTCGGATTGGTGAGGTCTTTTTCCATAATTCATAAATTAAAATTTCAGTCATTGCAGTAGCAGTTTCACTTTTCAATGACTTCTACAAGGGGTGGGGGTGGAGCAGGGGGTTGGACCTAATGAGGTAGGCAGTTTTGCCCCCCCTCTCTCTCTCTCTCAGCACCTTTTCTTCTTGCCCTGTTCAGATAGATATGCACTGAAAGAAATCAGTTACTGAGCTGTTTGAATTTCCTATGTAGGAATGTTGGGATAGGTTTATTTTAAACAAAAACATATTCTGACACAGTTGGCATAATGCAGGTCACATCCAGTATCTGTCTACTATCATTAAGGATGATAGAAAGGCTTTCAGGAAGAAGTATGGTGTTCAGTACTTTCTGGATGTCATCAGGGCATACTACAGGTAAGTTGGTTCCATTGGCAGCAATTGTTTATTATTAGAATTTACATTACATGTGTGATACCATCCTATTTTCATGCCATCTTTATAGGAATGCCATTTGTTCAAGGAAACAATGGACCAAGAAAACAATAGGCAGTCACATGAACAAAGAGTTACTTGTAATGGTAAAAAATATACCAGTTCATGATACCACCAGAATATGTGTATTATGCTACAGTACAAGGGTTAGTTCATTTCTTGACTGACGTCGTGACTGCCTGTCTGCATTAACCTACAACTTCCTCTGTTCATCCTCTCTTATGATACTTTTCTACCCACCTGTGACTGTAGGACGATCTATATCCCAACCTGTGTTTCGTTCATCTCTCCCTCTGTGTGTTTGTTGCGTTCATCTCTCCCTCTGTGTGTGTGTGTGTGTTTCGTTATTTTCACTATGTGCCTCGTCTGCGCGAATTGTGTATGTAATGTGTTCTCGCGCGTTACAAATTCCACATTTATTATTATTATTATTATTTCCATGCAGCCTGACTGCTTGGTAGTAGCACACAGTGTTCTTGTGGTCAAAATATTACATAAATCAGTTGTGTGTTTTGTATATCTACACAAGTACTGTATTTCACAGACCTTCCGATGCTGTCCGTGAAGTCTTAATGTCTGCAGTTCATTGAATGATTATTTAGTTTTGTAACAGATAGCTGACTAAATGAAATCCCACATTAACTTGTTTTTGATCTCCACACCTTTTTGTTTGCTGTCATTTTCCCTGGGATAATGTATGTGCCCAGCTCAACAGAGGACAGCGGTCTGTCAGAAGAAGACAGCAAAACCATCCGCGTGTCGTTGTTCAACCTCATCAAGTACTACGTTTTCAGAGACATCACCACAGAAGAGCTTAGTCAGCTTTTGGGTTTTCTGGTGGCTGTTAAGAAACAGGACCTGGTTTGTGACATATTTTCAGTGTATTTGGGCATTTCCTCTGGTCTTAACCTGTTTGTTCTGCTTTGGCTTCATGATAAAATATTTGAAGTTTTCTAAGCTGTATTTCTTTAGCTGACATTTCTGTGTTGCAGTCTGACTGCGTTAAGTGTATTTATTCTCCTGAACATATTTATTGCAAAGCTTTTTAAACCTCTTACATTAATAATTGTCTTTTATCTAAAGTGGCTTTTTTCATCTTCATGTAAGTGTTGTCCCATTTTTGGTGTAGATATTGGAAGGTCTTGACCTGCTGTTGTCACTGCTTGAGTGCCGGGATAGGCGCTACGACCAGCTGTACCTGCTTCTTTTTGAGCCAGAGCAAGCAGAAGTGTTGTACAAGCTTCTCACATACCATGGCTATCCCATAATTTTCTACGAAAAGCTGGTCAAGGTGAAGCGTACACACATCTACTACTGTTATAGGAAATAGCCTACGTTAGTCTATGTTTACATATTACTGATTCTAAAATATAGCCTCTAGTCATATGTTTCTGATAAACTTGAAACATAGAGGTCAAAACTCAGCATTTTACTAAAAGAATTTGTGAAAATTCTGCATGCTGGTTTCCACATTATTTGCACAATATGTAGGATTTATTTATATAATATTTACACATATTGAAGACTCAGACTGGTTTGGGGGATTTTTTTGAGTGGGAAGAAAATCTGAAATTCTAGATTGTTGCCTTTCCTACCTGAGAGATTTGAATGCCCTTTAAGACTAAAAAGACAAGAAAGGTTCATTAACCTTTATTGCTATTATTGTGGGAAGTTTTGTGCATAGTGTTCCTTTTTTGTTTAATTTTGCACATTTTGACTTTGATCTCCCAACAGATCCATTTTAGGATGGTTGTTTGATCCATCTTTGTTGTTGAAACTTTCCTCAACTTAATTCTTGTTCCTATTGCGATAAGAGAAATTTTTATGCAATGTCTTCAGAATGTGTATGATTTCTTCCATGGTTAGGAACTTGTAATGATATACACAACATTCTTTTGAAAACTACAAAGTTGAATATAGTAACTTGCACATGTGTTTCCTACATGTAAATCAACTTTCACCATGAGTGGGAGATGTAGTAAATGTACTCTGTTAACACTGACATGAAATCAGTTTCAAGTGCACTGTTGGCAAAGGTGCTATTCAAGTGCTGTTGTAAACATAACCAACATGACGAGCCGAGCAGTCTGACAAGAATTGAGAATTAACGTGAGCTCCTAAACTAAAATTAGTTTTAAGAGCATTTTCAGACTAATGCTATTAAATTGAAATTCTAAACATCACATGACTTGCCAAAGAATATGATGCAAATTCAGCGACATTAAATAAAAAGAGCATCTTTCTGACAAAGTGCATTTGTCACATGTGTGGTCTCAGTGCGCACGCCTTATTTCCTGTGAAATCAAATTTCTGGATTTGATCGACTGAGTCCAAATATCTGTTGCTGACAGGAAGGGAGAATGATTGGAACCAAAAATTACTGTCAGCTTCTGTATTTTGCAAAGGTCCATTTTTGTTGAAAACTTATCAGTGCCAACTGTCAGCATCCACTAGTACCACGTGCCCATTCCTTCAAGAGTCTGTTGGAGTCAGGTTTTACTTTATAAATTATGCTAATTTAAAGAATTTTATGATTTTGCTTTCGTGAATATGACTTTGTATGTATGGCAAATAAAGATATCTACATATTACAGGCATAATTTGTAGGTCAGCTTTTGGTTTTAATCTTAGCTAATAAAGAACAAATGAGGACCGAGCGCTTAAATTATCAAATTATCAGTCCAACAGGAAGTACTTGAAACGCTCAACATAACCGTATGCAGACGCATGCGACCAAGGAAGCTTACTGTACCCAAACATGTAGCAAAGAGAGGGTCGAAAGAAAGGGACCTGGCAGATCCTAAATCTTAGCCTAATCTGAGCCTAAAAGAAAGTCTTAGGGTTTAGATACATCACTTGCTTTAAAAAAGTATATATCTATAATGAGAATCAGCATCTATTTTGTGTTAGCCTTCTTGAATTTGCATCGATACCCGCCCTCTAAGCATTTATCCATGACAGTCTTGTAACTGCCAGATGGTGTGTCATACAGCATCAGAAGTCTTACTGGTTCTCGTAGTCGGCTAATTCTCTGCCTACACTTTCTTCTGGTAGGTCTTGTGGCTGATGTTGAAGTCTGACCGTGTGTATGACAAGAATAAACAGCGGCTACGGCTGAGTGAAATAGGCCACTGGGGGCTGGTCAGCATGATGGGAGGTTATGACATATCTGTTCCCATGATCAAGCGCTTTGTTGAACAGGTCTCTCATGGGGGTGAGTTTGTGTTTCTCATGTTTTGCCAGCAAAGAACACAGAAGCCCCATCATGGTTATAGAGTATACTTCAAGAGACAATACTCTTAGTTGTCCTGTACTATTTTGCTTTTGCTCTTTATCATTCAGTGGGGGAGAGGGAATATTAAACATCTTTGCTGAGCTAGAAGCAGAGATCTTTTATCTGTTAACAGATTCTCCTCAGAGCTACAACTCTATTTTGGCTGTGTTGTCACTGATTCATGGTAGTGGACTGGACATCAAATTGGAAGCCAGTAGACAGGTATACATCATGACAAGAAAGTTTTCAACCAAAAAAAAACCCCCTCAGAGTAATAGTATGCATACAGAATCTTCCCATCATGTTCTTCATGTCTGTTCCCAGATGCACATACCTACATGTACATAGTTCTTCTATCCTTGGACATGAGGCCTTGAGAAAGAAGCAGATTTCAAGTCGAGGGATTAGCCTGACTGTTCTGATATTGTCAAGGCTATGTAGTGAGTGGGAGGGATTCCAAGTGCACGTTAATTTGAATATCCATGTCTTTTAGGGACATTGTTGTTTTCACTTCTGTCTGTGCCCTGATGAGACAGCCATGTTTGAACACTCACCTCTCACATGAACAGAAAAGGAAAAAAATCACAATTTGGGGGAATTATAATCTTAGCAAACAAAATCTAACTATGTGGAAATGAATTTCTATGTTCTTAATGATTAAAATCCCTTTCAAACATCAGTCAAACATTTTCTAGCAGTGTCAGATGTGTTAAGGAAAGCTTATCCCTGTGCATTATGGGATTTAAAACAAAGATGACATGGACCTTCTGTTGTTGTTGCAGACACACATAAGTGCCTAGTTACTTTTTTTTCACCTTAGCAATTGTTATTTTTAAAAATTTTGTTTCTTGTATTGTCTTGGATTTTAAATATTTAAGTAACTTATCATGGAGAAGTTCTTGATCACCTATTTCTATTTTTATTCAAGACTCTTACAGGGTGAAATGAATTTCACTAAATTTATAACCACATAACCCAAATTTTCTTTTGTTTTGTTGTACAAGCTTCTTGTCTAAGTCATTGTAACATGCAGGAAAGCTTGAAATAAATCAAGGACATTCTCAGGCTTTACATGCACTCAGACAACCCATAAACACTTGGACAACCCATGCTGTTTGTGAAATTCTTGTTTTAGCTGTTGAACATCTTGGTGTCCAAACCCACTGCTGCCAAACACTTTGCCAAGCAATTGGCATGGCAAGACACCTTTGTTCGTCTGCTTATCTCTGGCCCACTGGATGACGATACGACCAAGGGCCACAGTGTAAACTGTGTTACTTCTGTAAACCACTCAGAGAACGATAGTTCTGTGAACAACATGCTCAACGGTGAACATTCACAAAATATCTCAACTCCTGTCTCCTGCCACTCTTTTCGACCACAGCTGCTAAATCTGTCAAACATAAATGATAGCCTCATGGACTCAGCTTCTCTACAAACTCCTTCAACGCCAATGTTCATGCAACAGCAACAGTTGCATGACCTGAACATTTCTGAGGATGATCGATCACAGTCTGCTAGTCGCAGTTCTAGCGCAAGCATAGAGGACCTCAGTGCCATAGGACAGCGGGCATCAAGTAACAGGCTGAGTTCTCTGATTTCATCTCAGAGTTTCGGTGAAAACTCCATATCCACCAGCGAGAGCATGGGTGACATCTCGGCATTTGCAGATGCTAGCTCAAGGAGGACATCCTCTGTCTTGCCCACGGAGAGCTTGAGAGAGACTCTAGATCAGCTTGGGGTTCATGAGACCTGCAAGCGGGATGCCATAGAGCAGACGGAGGAGTTGTGTCAAAACGTGCTCATCATCCTCTTGTCCACGCTGTGGAAAGGCTTAGATGGATCTGACAAAACAACTTGGAAGGTGAGACACGCTTGAAAGCGGCAAACGTTATTTCCCATTGCAAGCAGCTTACTAAACTTGGCAGCCTTCCCCTCCCCTACATGCTGACATACAAAACACATGCCAGATATACATAATATTGTGGTGCTAGTTGCTTATTCTGCATAACATTTTTTTAACCTTTGAGTGGTTTTTCAGTATCGCATCAACAGTAACAGATATTTCCTTTATATTATAATTATGCTTTTGGCCAACAGGAGAGAGGGCAAGTTTTTGTTTGCCTGGACAAAGTGAGCAGCACTCACAGATTGGTTCGACCTTGTCTGGAAATCAAGCGGCGTCTGTTGGAAATGATGCTTCATTCTTGTACTTCAGACATCAGAGATTCTGGTGAGCGAGTCTGTCTACTTTCCTGTCAGGTTTTCTGCCATCCAATCATTTTTTTCCTTCAAAGGAAGCTTCTGTTAATGGATGATTTAAAAATATGTAGCCGTGTCTGAGACTGACCCATAAAATCCACCAGGCTCTTACATTATGGTGGTAACAGGCAGGAGCCATATTCATGGCCGTTGGTTAAGTCTAAACCAATCACAATCATGTGACAAACCATTATTCCTATTGGCAAACAAAAGTTGATAAACCGATGGTTTATCAAGTGATCCTGAACAGTTTAGGCTTAACCAACGGCCATGAATATGGCCCCTGGGCATTAGAATCTTTATCAGACATCTTTATGTGGAAATTCTCTGAACTTCTGCTGGATAATATCAGCAGTGAATTATTTCTGCTTTTGATGCCATAGACAGTTTTCAAGCATTTAGAAACCTACACAGGTGCATTTTCGATACACTGGGCATGGAAGCTTTTGGGAATCTGTTAGCTTGTTTGCATCTCACAAAATAGTTGTTGAGCTATACTTATGGTGGTATGATTTTAGGTGATTTTGAAAAAAATAGTTGTAATGAGACCACAAACAGCATTCATTCATACATCATTTACAACAACAATTTGAAGAAAAAAAGTGATAATAAAATTCCCCTTACCTGAATAATTCTATAACTTCAGTTTGTGAATTTGTTGCTCATTTTTAGTAAATCATTCAAAGTGGGATTTAATGAGCAATTTTTACTTTCTTGCAAACCTTATAGATCACATTTCTATTTTCCCCTCTTCATGTGGTAAGCTTTAAACAGGAATGTTCAACAGTATGCTGTACTTGTATAGTAAATTATATATGGCTGAGGTTCGATACTGTATGGTTTCAAATTTTGGGATAAATATTTTAAACCCCAAGATGTTGTTTTATTCATACAGTTTATATCAAAGTATCACAATTTTTTAAAACTGTATGATAATGGGCTTCAGATTGTAATTCTGCTAGTCCTGCAGGTGAGAGGAAGAAATATTTATACTATGCATCTTTTATTATTTTTCCTCTTGAGTTTAAAAGACTGTTGTGGTAGCACTTTTAAGTTAAACTAACACTAAGTGCCTTTCCTGATTTTTTCATTATGTAACTTGTAAATCTGAATTGATTTGTTTTGGTGGGTTTATACATGCACACATGTGCACATACACACATTTATATATAGTCAGCATGTAACCTGCATGTATTTAACTGTATTTTAGAATCTTTATAACAAATTATACGTTAAAGAACATTGTAAATTTAGTCTCCAGCGCTCACACAAGGTCATGTCACTTTGTTGCCCTTCGCTGTTTTTTAAGTATGGTTTCATTAAAGAAGAAAGTTTAGGAGGTACAAATAAAACCGTTTCCCATTCTTTTACTCAGTGACAGAAAATCACCATTAAAGTATCTTTTATTAGCACTGTAATTATATAATACTTTAAATATTAATAACACAGGGGCTCTTGTTATTGAAATTACTCTGAATGCTTGCAGCAGTACAGTGTTTATTGTGTTTAGGTTTCAGAGGCGTTTGAAACTGAAAGGGATCCTAGCATATCTATAAGGATGAGAGAAAATGCTAGGATATTTATAAGAACTAGAGAAGAAGTAAAGTGCATGGTTTAAACAGCATGTTTAGACGTTGTTTACTAAGTCAGCTTTTCACAAGCACCAAAGCATGGTTTTGGCAATTGCTGTGGAATCTTCTTAGCTTACTGATATATCTTATACATTTATAGCATGGCTATGCAAAGCTCTGAACATTTGTGAGGATAAAAGTAAAACAACACTAAACTTTTGCTGAGTAGATTCTCAGTTATGCTACAAAGCGGGATTAGTCATCATGCTTGAAAAGTTTTATCAGATTCATTCAACTGCATAATTTAGGTTTTGTTAGTGAGACATGCAGCCTGTTGCTGTGCTTCAATTCTGGGTTTAATAAAAATGATGTTCCCTGGGCTTGATATGAAGACCTTTTCTTCACTTGCCCTGTTGGTCAGTTTACTTGTGATTTGTGTTTATCTAACAAAATCCTGAACATTTACAATTGTAAAAAGTTTTTGAAAATATTTATGTTGCCCCAAGAAATAGGACCAACTGTTCCAAATGTACTGAAATATTGACAGGTTCACATACATAAATTATGATGCTAACTGTTCCTAAGGAAGTAAAATGTTTGCCAGGTGTTGTATGTGTAGGACCTCATCTGGGTGCAAGGAGCAGTTTAGTTACAACCGGAAGATCACTTAAATTCGGTCTTCATTTGGTCACTCTCATGCTCCAGACTCTCATTTGTTTCTTGCTCATGACTCATGAGCAAGTCCATTTTTGTGAATTATGTACAAATAGGGGAGATGACAAATGTTTTCATTATTTTCTGTTTAGAAAGGTCAGGGTTTAAAAATTTCTTAACATTCATACATATAATTTTCTCATAATAATCTAAATGAATATAGTCATTTTTGTTTGAGCATCCTTTATATCGCCAGCATAATGTTTCTGAATGGTCAGCTTAAAACAGTAAGTGTTGTTTGTAGATGCTAATGTTGATGAGAGTAGATGTCTCAGCTGCTAATGTTGATGAGAGTAGATGTCTCGGCTGCGAATGTTGATGAGAGTAGATGTCTCAGCTGCTAATGTTGATGAGAGTAGATGTCTTCTCAGCTGCTAATGTTGATGAGAGTAGATGTCTTCTCAGCTGCTAATGTTGATGAGAGTAGATGTCTTCTCAGCTGCTAATGTTGATGAGAGTAGATGTCTCCTTAGAAAACAGAAGGATAAAGAGAGAACAGACTAAATGGTCTTGATGGTGGCTCTGTTTTCCGTACACAGCCCAGCCACTGGCCAACCACACGGAGAACGCCATTGAGCTGGTGCGCATGGTTTGGAGTTCTGTCACCAGAGAGGCCACTTCATCCAGCTTTGCTTTCTCTGAAAGAGTGAGTGAGCATGGCTGTAGTCAACAGCCGTAATTTCTACCTACTTCTTGTCATAAACCAGACTTTTGCCCGTCATGCCTTGTTTCCACCGCCAGCAGAAACAGCTGGTTAGATTTCTGCTGGCTGTTTGCTGGAATATGTATTGTGCAAAAATATGTGAATTTCGTCTTGGGGTAAACACAGATTTTTGTATATAACAGGACAGTTTACTTGAGCAATTTCCCTCCTTAAACATTCTGCCTAATAAGTGGTGACTTCCCTTTGCTGCCTATGAGTAGGATCACTCAGTAATATGGGAGGTTGTTAAAGAAAGCAACAGGGAAAGAAAGAAAAGAGGATGACTGAATTTTCTAATGCAAGCATGCATACATGTCGACTGCCCTTCAGGCTTTACTGTAGCAAATGACCTCTACAACTGTAACACAGCATTTAATTGTACCAGCAAAAAGTTATACTGTTTCTCGTGTATACTGACCAGGGATGGGAAGTTTTCAAAATGTTCAGTAGCCCAACAGGGTTAGTAAGTTTTGAATTTTGAATTGAAGGAAGTGGAGAATCTATCCATTGACAAGCAAATAAATGGAGTTCCCCTCTTCTCTTTCGACCAAGCAAAATTGTTCCCTCGGTTTCCTTGATTGTAATAACTCAACTGATAAAATTTAAAGAATTTCCTAGCTACACCCTGGACTGCACAAAAATGTAAGAAGAATTTTAAAGAGCTTTCTTTTTAAACATTTCACTGCTTCGTGTCCTATGCAGGATTGGTTGTTGGTGTTGTTTCCTTAGGCTTGGCGTGGGGTTTTACATGTTAATCCAGATAATCTCATTGTTAGAGTAAGTGAGACTTGACTGTTTCTTCGGATTGACCATTCCCTTTAGTTCAACATCGCTTACGTTGCCCTGAAGAAAAAAAACCCCTCTTTTTGTGTACTTTCCTCTTGACGGATTTCCATGGGCTCGGTGTGAGTTTCAGTGACAATAATCATATCTTGCATGATCACCTCTGAAGTCAGCTACCGAGACCGAGGAGTAGCATGTTCACCTCTGGAGTCACTTGGCCAAGTTATAATCACACGTAAGACCCTATCCCGGCCACATCCTTCTGGTTTTGCAAGTCTGTCCGGTGATCACGGACGGTGCATTTGTTTTGCAAGTCTGTCCGGTGATCACGGACGGTGCATTTGT
>SMGT01011599.1:140903-161835 GCA_004794575.1 Lanistes nyassanus
GACGGTGCATTTGTTTTGCAAGTCTGTCCGGTGATCACGGACGGTGCATTTGTTTTGCAAGTCTGTCCGGTGATCACGGACGGTGCATTTGTTTTGCAAGTCAGTCCGGTGATCACGGACGGTGCATTTGTTTTGCAAGTCTGTCCGGTGATCACGGACGGTGCATTTGTGTGCAGCTGCTAGAAGACCTGATGTCGCTGTTGGAGGTGCTGGGGGTGTGGGACACAGAAGCCGGACATGGATGGACGGAGATGATTCATATGGGCTTCAGCATCCTTCTGGCCTTCTCCAGCCAACCCAGTCTTGAGGTAGGGCTCAGCTGTCAGCATGATTTTGGAGCTACTAATAAAAATTTGAGCTTCTATATTGGAGCATCCCAGCAGAAGTGGGCACACCGCACGTTATAGAACTGATAAACAGATAGGTGAGAGCGACAATGTCACAATAGTCCACGAAAACACAAGTTGTCTCACTGAATAATTACAATTAAGGAAGTTCATTTGAACCATATTAATCAACCATTTTTATTCTCATAATAATAATAAAAGGAATCTTCAATAGCAGTATTCTGCCGAAGGGCTCAAAGTACTTTACAAAAACAACAAAGACAGCCACAGTATCACAGTATATCCAGACACCAGATGCAACCACATAAAAGACGCACCACGAAAGCAACCACCAGCCATGCTCACATGCTCGCAATCTCTCTCTCTCACTATTTCTGTCTCCCTCAGCGCAGCATTAGCAACCAACACAGTACAATCAGTGAAAAGTGAGAGAAGGAGCATCCCGGTGTTTAGGTGGCAGCGAGTTCCAGACATTAGGGACAGAAAAACTAAAAGAATGCTGACCGAACGCTTTCAGGTTGGTTTTCAGTCCTATAAAAAGTTTTTCGGAGGAGGCGTACCATCAAAGTGACGATAAACGAGCACAGCCATCTTGCATTGAATGTGGAACTTTACTGGAAGCCAGTGAAGTTCTTGGACTATGGGTGTCACATGCTCCTGCTTTGATTGCCTCAAGACAAGTCTTGCGACATGGTTTTGAACACACTGAAGTCGAGGGATCTGTTCAGCAGGGAGACCTACAAGCACAGAGTTACAGTAGTCCAGGCGAGAATATGAGAGGATATGAGTCTAGCAGCAGCTTTAGCAGACAGATAAGGTCGGATGCAAGCAATCCTCCGGAGCTCAAGAAAAGTTGCCGACACACAAAACCGATATATGGTTGCATGGAAAGTGTTGGATCATGGTGTACACCAAGATACTTGACTGAGGACTCGAAAGGAATTGTTTCATCTAATAACAAATGAGAACCTAGCGCTTAATTTATCAATACAACAAGAAGTACTTGAAACACTCAAAGTGACCGTATGCAGACACATGCGACCAAGGGAGTTTCCTGTACCCAAACATGTAGCAAAGAGAGGGTTGAAAGACAGGGACAATGCAGATCCTCTAAAAAGATCTGCCATCCCTTTCTTTATAACGACGCTAGTCTTCACACAGCTGACCCTCGGTACACAACGTGTGCATACAGAGGATCCCTAGTAAATGTAATCAGCCCGCTCACTAAGCTCGTGCTGACAACTGGGATCCAAGACAAACACAACATAGGACAGTTACCTGAAATCCTCACTGGGCAAATTATAACTAATAGACAACAAACGAGGACCGAACGCTTAATATATCAATACAACAAGAAGTACTTGAAAAGCTCAAAGTGACCGTATGCAGACGCATGCGACCAAGGGAGCTTGCCGTACCCTTGGTCGCATGCATCTGCATACATTCACTGAGCGTTTCAAGTACTTCTGCATCCCTCCGCCTGTGCCTAGCAACTCTCACCTCCTCATTCAGCCAGGGTGCAGACGGACGGTCACTGACGCATCTGGAGGTCAGAGGGGCGAGGGGGTCAAGAATATTCTGTATCATATTTATCCCAACTGATGTTTTTCTATAATGGATGAAATATTTCCAGTATGATTAATACAGGAGACATAATAAATGCAAATTACTAAAAATAATTTGTTTTATAAGCTTGTGTATTCCTTAAAAGAGAGATTATCTTAACGGATGCAAAGAGGAATACAAAAGGTTAACAGTGTGTTGGTACAAATTGTCCAACACATTGTAGTATCTGTATAACCATCATGTTTATGTCTCACTAAGACTGTCTGCAGAGGTTTCCAACTCCTTTGCATGGTGAACAGGATGGTTTGACAGAGACCAATCCATTGCTCATGCCTCATGTCTCGTGTCTGTTGGCAATAGGTGACTGCTAGCCGGTAGCACAACATTTGGCAACTCTCTTTATTGTGCACTTACGAGCCACTCTTTATCTTCAGCTGTGTGCTGCAGCAACAGCAAAGCTCCATTCGCTTGTCCAGACCAAACTGATCAGCAGTTCAGCTGAAGCAGCATTCATTCTGGGCTCCCTGCATGACATGATCATGAAGACTGTAGAAGGTAAGAGATAGCCATCACATCTTTAATGCCCTGGCAGATGCAAAATCTTACCAAGAGCTAACGTGAAAACAAGCCATATAATGTATCACATGAGCTGATAAAGATTTATGCATGGCTCCTTGTCATCAGCAGTGTTTTGGAACTCCTGTGATTAGTGCCAGGGCTGGCAATGCTGTTATGGTTTGTGCAGAGAGTGGGGAAAACTACGCCTTCTTGATGCCTGTGCTGAAGGCTCTGATAGACAAGGCACACACCCTACTGACCATCGAGCACTTGCTGCCTAATCTGCCACAGACCACCAGAAGCCCCACTTTTTTTGATGACTTCCACACCTACTGCAAGACAGAAGAGTGGGACAATTTTATGGTTAACTACGTAAGTACTGGTGGGGGTGGGAGATTTGTTTGTTTGCTTGGTTGATGCCTAGTCAGCAGCAGAGGCTACCCCCTTGCAGATACAAGGATTGGGAAGCAGAAATAAAGATGGCAGAGACAAGTTGCGAGGTTTGAAAAGATAGAGGTTGGGCGTGGGGGTTAGGTGTGTGTGTGTGTGCATGCAAGTTAGAGAGAGGGAGAAAATGGACATGTCTGTGCATGCATCCACCCCTTTGTGTGTCATTGTCTCATGATGTATTTGCTGTACTGTGTAAGCAACATGAATTTCACTTTCTCAGAGGCAATGGCTGCATATCATAAATTTGGTGAAATTTCTTAAGGGCCAAGTTGGTTTTGCTCCTACTGTTTAAAAGTTTGGGATCATGGCTGATTAACTTGTGTTTTTATGTGTTTGTGGCTCATCTAGGTTACTGCTGATTTTGCTTGACTGTTCACTGCTGAATGGGGCTGACAGTTGCATGCTTTAAAGACACAGAATGATGATTTGTGGTTCAGATCAGACCCCAGCACGACCATTTTGTGGAATCACACTTTGGCCAGATCAGCAGCACCATGGACACCTACTGGAGTGAGTGCAGAGAACAGGTGGAACTGGCTTTCCATCGGCACAATCGAGAGATTGGGGAGAGCAAACTCAAGCTGCAGGTATGTGGTTCTTTTGTCCTCGCGCTCAGTTTCTGCACCGAGTTCCTTAATTTGAGATTACTTAGAATTTTATTAAATCATGAAGATTAAAATTATCAGGGTTTTTTGGAGGGGCTTATCTGTAAAAGAGTTGGCCTTTGTTTCAGAGCCAAGTATTTGATGCATTCACTGCAAAAGTTTCTCATGAAAATCGGCGTTTCCAAAACCTGCTGACACAGCAGAAGAATCAGCACTTGTCCTCCCTGCGCCAGTGGCATGCCATGAAGGCTTTTTTCACCAGTGAGAGGGGAGCCTGGAATGAAGGGTAAGAAGTCATACAAGCTGTTTCTAGTTACAAGCTCATCGTAAATAAACAAGACTTTGCTCTTGACATCGTGGTGGTGGTGGTGGTTTTGATGATAGCTGAGTATCGTCATTGCAAGCATGTGACATCAGCTCAGAGAGTGGATGTTTGGATAAACAGTGGATTCCAGTTACTTGTAACATGCTGGAATGCTTTGGGCAGATCAATAAGCTATCTGTATTACCCAAAGTTTTAATTAAAGATTTATATAAAGAATACTTTTTAACATTTGTTCCAATTAAATGGATTCCCGAAGAAAGCAATGGCCCTGTTAAGTGGAATTTACTGTAATATATTAATCTATAATGCTTTCATGAAAATTCTCGAGAATGCAGAATGGCAGACGTACACAAGAACACTCTTAGCTGAGTTTGCGAAATAAACACCTAGCAGAAGGCACATCAAAAGCCCAGAAGTTACCTTGCTTAAACAAACCTCCTAGAAAGAAATGAGTGTCTGACTGGAATGTGGGTGAAACAATTTAGTAGAACATGCAGACCCCTTTTACCTTGCAGCCAGACAGAAGAGCTTCATTGGAAACTGTCGAACCAAGAAAACTTTTCTCGCATGAAGGTGAAGCTGATTCCTAACTACAACTTTGATCCTCACCTGGAAGAAAGTCGGTTAAGAGACAATATGGGTAGGTTTTAATATTTATTCTTTTGCTTTTGTGAATATCACTGTCTTATCACAGAGCAGACTGTGTACCGTTTTTGTGAGCAAAGTGCTTCCAATCTGCATATGTTAAGAGCAGAAAAACAAACTAGTCACCAAAAAGGGAGAAGAGAAAAGAATGTTTCAAATTAAAATCTGTGTTAAGCATATCACTAGCTTATGTGCTTACGTTCTGGGTTAATTTTTCATAACCTGCATTCCTTTATAAAATATAAAGTTAGGATAGGATAGAAAAACAGTCAATCTGAACCAAGTAAAAGACAAACCACAGACAGTCATCGTTTTGGGGCATTACCCTTTCGTCAGGACAAGGACAAAAAGTAAACACAAGAAAAACTAAACACAACAAGAGAATTACACATGAACACTTATCTGATTTTTTTTGTGTGAACCACCTGCATCAGGTAAGTGTTCACATGTAATTCTCTTATGTTTAGTTTTTCGTGTGTTTACTTTTTGTCCTTGTCCTGATGAAGCGGTAATGCCCAGAAATGCTGACTGTGTTTTGTCTTTTACAAGATTCAGATTAACTGTTTTCCTATCCTTTACTACTCCAAGTAACAGTCATTCATTCTAATGTTTAAAATATAAAGTTGCCAAGTGATGAAGGCACTATTACAAATGGCTTCATCTGAATGAATTTGGTCAAGACAAATATAAATGGCAGCCTTTTAAAAAGAAAACATCTAAAACTAGTTTAAACTACACATAAATGTATAAAAGAGTTTGCAGAATGAAAGTGTGAAAATAAAATTTAAATGGACATGAATTTCATTTCTAGTTATGGTGCAAATTGGCATTGAAATTGTTGATTCCGTGAACATTGAAATTGTTGATTCCATGAACATTGAAATTGTTGATTCCATGAACATTGAAATTGTTGATTCCGTGAACATTGAAATTGTTGATTCCATGAACATTGAAATTGTTGATTCCGTGAACATTGAAATTGTTGATTCTGTGAACATTGAAATTGTTGATTCCATGAATGAGACTACAACACACGTACTTACTGTTGTGAGTTCCTGTAGATAATCCAGAGGAACTGCTCATTTCCTAAATGTAGCCAGAGAGCAGAGATACATGCAGATGATTCTTTGTACCAGGAGAGCCAACAGAAGAAGATGCCATTGCAGCAGAGAAAATTCGTGTGGCAAAGGAGGCACTTGTGTCCCGAGAAAACATTGCAGACGACACGCTGGGTGACGAAGAGTGGAGCGTTATTAGTGCTTCAAGGTCCAGCTCTTTGACATTTCTAAAAGTTCCTATTATTGTCTGGAGCATAAGTAGTTCAGCTAGGAAATTTTAAGGATGGCCTGCTGAAATATGTTTGGGCTTCTGAGTGTTTCTGTCCCCTTTCCACATGCAAAAGTCCACAGAAAATTTGCGTGGTTTGGTCTTACTACTGTGTTTGCCATTGTACAAGAAAGTATGCTCGTGCAACCCAACTGAGGAGTAAAAAGCACAGTGCAATACAGAAAGAACTTAATCAAAGATAAAACTTCAGTTTATTTTGTTTAAGAAGAATGCACTTAATTATATTATGTTGAAGAACAGGAGCCATTAAACAAAGCGGTTTAGGTTAAGCAAATTCTGATGACTGTCAGAGGCAGACAAAATTTGAAAAGCCAGTCACATTCTCAATATTTTGTACACAGTGCTGCAAGTGAAGAGTACACAGGCAAGGAAAAGCTGGTCATCTCAGAAGATGTGGAGCTGGTCACGCTTGTAAACATCATTAAAGGTCGACTAGAGGTCACAACAACTCATGTGTACTTTTTTGACTGCAGCCTGAACAAGGAAGAAGGCAAGATGGGGTTTCTGGTTGTGAACAAGAGTGGTTTTGTTGGTTAGGATTATCGGTAACTCCAGAATTTTTGGAAGTAACTCCTGTAATGATTTGTATGTTAAAGCCAATTTAAGCATCATTGAAACATAGCCATCATTGTGAGAGCCAGATAAATAAGTTAGAAACTTAGCTACAGTTTATTGTAGTCACCACTCACCTTACAATATGTAGTGGGAAAGATATCTGTTATCGATGAGATCTAGAGGCTGGTAAGTGGATTACCCATCTTCTGCGCATTTCTTAATCTATTTCTGATAGTTTTCATGAGAGCATCTGTACTAATGTTCCAAAATTGGTTCTGAAAGTGTTAATAATTTATCTGTGGTTGTAGGAGGTGAGGATTTCAAGTGGGCTTTGTCACAGCTGCGTGAGATCCATTTTCGGCGCTACAATTTACGCCGCAGTGCAGTTGAAGTGTTTCTTGTTGACCAAACAAACTACTTCATCAATTTTCCCAGAAAGGTATATTAAGCAATCACTGTCCTTTTATAACAGATTAACATTGCAACTTAGTCATGATAAATGGGTATGCTATGCATTTCTCCTTGTGTTTGTGGATGAATGTATGAGAGTGTGTGGACGTGTGTATGTACATTTAGATGTATGTATGTGTGGTTTCATGGTTTGTTCATGTTTCTGTATTTCGATGTGTTTTGTGTGCTGGAGTGAGGGGTGGGGGGTGTCACCTGCTGACTTTAGTATTATTTGCCACATTTTCTTCTGTGAATATATCTCGTTTAAAGCAAAAAGTGATTAAAATGCTGATCCTTCAGTTAGCTTCAGTTATGCTTTTTCAGCACATGCGTAATAAAGTATACAGTCGAATTCTGAGCCTTCGACCACCAAACCTCATTTACTATGGCACGCGATCTCCAGCTGAACTTCTGAAAGCATCTGGCTTGACACAGGTACGAGTGTAGGGTACATTTTTGCTCTTTTCGTTATGATTTGTGGGAAAATACACTATAATTGATTCTAATACTGCATAATAAATCTTTTTTTTTTTTCAATTTATTTTGCAGAAATGGGTACAAAGGGAGATCAGTAATTTTGACTACCTCATGCAGCTCAACACGATTGCTGGGCGAACTTACAATGACCTTAGCCAATATCCTGTGGTAAAGCCCAGAATTAGATTTTCTTTTAGTACTTAAGTCTGAAACGACTGGATTTAACTGTGTGGCCAAGTAGTTTTCTTTCTAGATTTGTATGAGATTGACTAACATGCAGGTACAGTTCAGCCCAATGTCATTAATATGTTGTGTCTCTCTAGAAAACTGCACTGGTATTCCTGTGACAGGTATGCATATAGTGTGTGAAAGAGAAGTTATTCAGTATTCATGTGTGTGGGTAATTTCCAATTTCCGTGGATTCTTCAAGACTACACCTATTTAGAATGTGTGTGTGTGTGTGTAATTTCCAGTTTCCATGGATACTTCGAGACTACACTTCAGAGGTGCTGGATCTTGATGACCCTAAGGTGTTTCGAGACCTGACCAAGCCCATGGGTGTGGTAAATCCCAAGAACGAGGAGGAAGTGCGTGAAAAGTAAGTTTCCTTAGTTTGGTTGATTGCTCATAAAAGGACTGTTAAGACAGCCAGCCTGTACGTATAATGTGAAATACATTCATGTTTCTGTGAACTGTGCACTACTATACTCCCATCAACTATTTTATATCTTCTGGACCTGTAAGTGGTAAAAGAACATTTGGTGCAGGTTGGGGTTACAGTTTGCTCATTCTGTTATATGAAGAGCTTCATCAGTTTGTTCCTCCCACCCAGTTATGTAGCATGAGTTGCACGAGTCATTAGGCAAGAGGGGAAAGCCAGCATAGAGTAATGATAAGTTTGCTCTGATTTTGATAAACACCAAAGGAACATAATCATAGCTTGCCTTCAGATTTGCCTGAGATGAGGTTTAGGAGGGAGTGTGTTGTTAACGTTGACAGGTACGAGACCTTCGAGGACCCCACAGGAACCATAGAAAAGTTCCATTATGGGACACACTACAGCAATGCAGCAGGAGTCATGCACTACATGGTGCGCATGGAACCATTCACTACCCTGCACATTCAGCTACAGAGTGGCAAGTAAGCTGTCAGAAAGTAATGCTTTTATTTGGACACTTTTTGGCGCCGTATAATATGACAGAGTTGTGTCCTGTCAAGGTTTCTGTTTGGCTGAGAGTACTGAGAATGACAGGAAGAGACATAGCTGGTTAGCCATCCTTCCATGCCATTGGTTTATGACAATACTGTGCATTCGCTGACATCCTCAGATATGCACTGAAGGTCTTACACATGAAAAAAACATAACGCAGCTTGAAGAATGGATGAAACAATCCAGTTTGTCACTGGTAAAACCAGACGCAGATTCACTTCTGTGGAGTCTGCATATCTTTCACTTCTGTAGAGTCTGTGTATCTTTTATTCTGATGTCTTTCCATCTTGCTTTATTCTTAAAGTAACTACATTTTGTAGCACGGGTTTGGAATCACTGGGGTTTTGCTACACTGTATTCTTGCATTATCCTCAGATTTGATGTGGCCGATCGGCAGTTCCATTCGGTGCCAGGCAGCTGGCATTCTCTCATGGAGAACCCCAATGATGTGAAGGAGCTCATCCCAGAGTTCTTTTACCTGCCTGAATTTCTTGTCAACCATGATGGTGAGTTTGTAGCATTGGAGACATCTGCATGCTTGTCAACTGTCATCATAAGTATGCTGCACAGCAGATTGTCAATAAAGGTCTGGTTTGAATATCTACCTACCACAAGGATGGCCTGAGTGATACAGCAGGCAATTAGGGTGTGGAAGAACTCGCTTTGAGACACATGGCTTATGGGCAGAGAGCACTGCGTGTTTGGACAGCTCAAGAAAGATTCTGTTTATGGCACACAATCCGAAGTGCAGCGTACGTCATTCTAGATGGCATGCCATGGAACATTTTCCGATACAGCTGTGTGCCTTTCTCAGAAATTTACTTCCCTGTCTTTGTTTTGAGGTAGATGTTATTGCTTATTTCATACCCACAGCTGCTGATGAAACAGACTTTAATGCCTTTGAGGATGGAGCAGCTAAGTATGTTTGTTGCAGGCTTTGATCTTGGGAGGCTGCAGATCACAAAAGAGCCTGTCGGTGATGTTGTTCTGCCGAAGTGGGCCAAAACCGCAGAAGAATTTATTCACAAACACAGACAAGCTCTGGTGAGTTCAATGCTTTGCTGAGGATCTGTCTGTGAGGCTGTATTGAAAGCAGCCTTTTCTTTTCTGACTGAGATGTTCACTTTGGGTCTAGTGTGTTTGACCCATTGCCGATAGGCACAGGGAAGAACACACAGTACTAACCCACATTACTGTATAGCAGATATGTGGTAGCAGATAGCATTTGCTCAACACAGTCTCTGTGATCTGCAGGAGAGTGACTATGTCTCTGACAACCTGAACCACTGGATCGACCTTATCTTTGGCTACAAGCAGAAAGGACCTGCCGCAGTAGAGGCCCTCAATGTGTTCTACTATGTCACATACGAGGGTTGGTTTTGTATAATGTCATTTGTTAATGTTAACTCACATCAGGACTAGCACATGGTATATACGTAACACTAAAAAAAATTTCTGCTTGGCTTTCATCTGGCAAGTGGACTTTGAGTGTGTATGTGGTATGGGAACATTTTTGACGGTTGAATTTGTCTGTGAGCGTATCTCATATGTTGATGCAAACATATGCTTGTAACAGGTGCAGTTGACCTTGATGCCATTCAGGACCCCAAAGAACGAGCATCTTTGGAAGGCATGATCAACAACTTCGGGCAGACACCAACGCAGCTACTGAAGGTGAGTGCATATGTTATTGTCAGCACTTGTCAGTTACAGGACCAAGAGGTGAACATGACAATTGTGGTGTGTTGGCGGCCATGCAAGACAGATTCTTAGACGTCGGGTTTGCTGTCAGATGCGAAACCAAGATGTAAACATGACAAGTCATGCTTATGGCAGTTACAGCACACAGATTCTAAGATGTTGGTCAGTGTTCTTTTTCGTGTTCTAGGATCCTCATCCAAAAAGGATGACCTTTGAGGAAGCTGTTGCTAGGGCCAACAAGATGGGTCGACCAATGAGTATCTTTAATTTTTTGGCAGACCTGAAGCCCTTCTTTGTGGAGGTTAGTATATTTTTGTTCTCATTCTGTAACATAGACATCAGTTGAGCATATTCCGTAAAAATCCTTCAGGTTCTGTTGATCATTTCCTGTAAAAATCGTTCGGCTAAGAACATGACTTTCTGATATTACACCTGACCCACCAACCTTACTCACTCCCCCAGGAGCTTAGGGATGCAGGTTTATGTTACTTTTAAAATGTTGAACATAAGACAATTGGCCAGTGAGTCACTAAAAATATAAAGTTGTTGATTTATTAATTTTATTGTGAACCTTATTGTGGGAGGTGCAGTGGTAAACATCCCTGTAAGATGCGATACTTGTAGTTGTAAACCATTGTAAACCTTCCTATGAAACTATTTAATAATGGAAGTGGAAAATTTGTTCAGGTGTCAAGTCCAGCTGACCCCTTGGTTTTTGTGAATGTTCCGCGCAACCAGACACGTTCTATCCTGCAGAAGGGCATGCCAGACAGCATGGTGAGTTGATTGTCAATTGCAGTAAATCCTACAAACCAAGGACAGCCTTGGGGAAGGCTGAAACTGTCCCTTTATGACAGATTGGCCTTTTGTCCGGGCAGATGTCAAGGCAAGGCATTGCAGTGGATCAGGAATACCACTCATACAGTACTCATACTATACTCATATAGTGCAGAACAACATTTGTTAGTAAAGAATTTATTTGGAAACTTTGGGAGGCTTATTTCCATATTATGTACACAATTACATCATTTTACACAGAATTAGTAGACTTTTAAAACTGGTTTCTGTGAGAGAAGTAAAATCTCAAAATGTTAGACTGGAATCTTTCCCATATGAGTCTGAATATATTCAAGACAGAAGAAACAAGAAAGCTTTATTGAATTTTTAAAAAAAACTGTCTTAAGCTGTGTGCGGAGTCCACTTTTTTTAATCCATTTTGATTACACCAGACACCCATTCTTTTTTTTTGACTGTTATTCTTTAAACTTGTATCTTTCCATCCTAGTGCTATTTGCTAACAGGATAAACCTTTAGACAGTTTATTCAGGACATCTTACTTTTCTGGAACACAGTTTTGAAAATGCTGAATTCAGAACTGACGTGCACTGGTAGCATTAACCTTAAATTATGTGCTGTCGGCTAAATGCTATCAAATTGCAGTTGTTAATGCAAGTTATATGAGTTGCCAAAGGCAATAAAAGCAGAGTAACACTTATTGGCATCTGACAGTGCAAAATATTTTGCAGAAAAATATCTTTTACCTGTATGCAACAGGTGTACCCTTGATCCAACTGCAACATTATGTGTCAAAAACATGGCAGTCAAACTTGCGAAACAGGTGTTTGGCTATATATATGTGTGTAGTTTTACGGTAGTTTTTCTTTGTACATTTTTTTGCACTTACAGAGAGATTGCTTGCATGTGTGTGGAAGAGGCAGAGGGAAATCCAGTTTATCTTTCCCTGTTTGGAGTCCGTTATTATTTAACTTTGCCTGGTCACAGATCACAGTCACAGAAGATGGAATCATCGGAGTGCATGGGTGGCTGCCATTTGACAAGAACATCATGAATTACTACACATTTGAGAAGGATCCTACCATGCTGAGTCCAAAGTAAGTCTGAAAGTGTGTGAGTGATTGCCATTAGAACAGATAGTGCTGCACTGCAGCTGGTGACTTAAAGAACCAAGGAAGGGTGTCCACATTTTCATTTGTCACAGAGAACAAAGCAGGAACATTCATTAAACTGAAACAAAAAGGTAAACAAAAGGCAGTAACTGCTGTTTCTGTTACAGAAGCAAGAAGCGAGTTGGAGGTCCGTTTTCTCCTGGGCTTAAGATGGAACCCAAGCTGTTTGCAGCTACCCATGATGCTCGACTGCTGCTAAGTGGTGGCTACTGGGATAACAGTCTGCAGGTGTATCGCCTAGACAAGGGCTTGACTGTCAACCACATTATCAGACACATTGGTAAGTATCGGAGAATGCATACCTAATTTAAAACACAGTATCATTGCAACAGGTAGGCTTTAGATGATGGAGGCAATAGTGGATTTCATCTTAGGCATGCTGCTTCCCACTAGAAACAGCTGGAATGTGCAGTAAATATATTACAGAAGAATTAATGATAATCAAAAGATAACAGTGGTGGTAGTGGGGTCTGAAATGGAAGTATTTATCATTTTATGAAATTTTAGCAATTATCACTGTGTTCTTGGTCCACTACACTCTAACAGACATTATTGCTGTCATGTTACAATGTTTGAAATTTGCATCATGTCCCGACTCTTGCATGTTGGTGACAGATGTCATCACCTGCCTTGCCTTGGACCATTGTGGGCGACATCTCATCACAGGTTCACGGGACACCACGTGCATGGTGTGGGAGATACAGCAACAGGTCAGAAACGTTCTCTCCCCCACAGCCCACATTCTGAAACTAATTTTTCTGTTACCTAATCCTGAGAAAGAATGTTGATTTTGATTGTAACTTCTTTATTAATACCTCAGTACAAGACTTCGGTCCAACAAAACTTTTGGTCACTTTTGAAAATGTCTGAACACGTTTGCTAGGGTTTTTATGTGGCTTTTATTACAAGTTTTATTATGAGGACATATGCACCCAATCGCTTGCATTGGTTAGCTAGCATCATGATTCTGTTTAAAAGTATTTTGACCTAGGTAAGCCTAGTCACAATAAATTGTAGTTTGATGGAGTTGTAAGAACTCTTTAGCAGCAGAACTTTTAATTATTTCTGCCAAGAAGGTGGTGGAGTCAGGAATGGCAAGTATAGTGTAACGAGAACTGGCTAACACATATACATGCGTATATGCAGGAATTGGGAAGTTCCACAATTTTTACTAGCTCGATGGCCTGGCAGCTTTGAATTTCAGTAGTCCACTGAAATTTCCACTAGCCTAAGTGATCTTTTTTACGTTTTTGATAATCTTTCTTGGTAGCACATTTGTAAGGCTACAGGGAAATTTAAGTACAGTGGAACCACTCAATTACAAGCTTGGAAAATCAAGAAAAATTTGATCTTATTTGAAATAGATCTTAATTAGGACGTAAGGCTTCCTTGAATGATCCATATGGTGCTGTGCAAGGGGTATTCCAGTAACCAATTGGGTAAACAGACAAGCCATGGCCATGGACCACTGTATTTGCCTATTCCTGTTTATGGATACCATTTGTGTTGTGTTGAAATAGCAGCAGAGCTTTCAAACTACGTTGTTTTTCTCTGGCATTGCTTCATACAGGGCGGGTTTAGCAGCAATGTAGATACACGGACTGTGATCACACTGTACGGTCATGACAGGGAAGTAACTGCTGTCCACATCTCTGTGGAATTGGATCTTGCTGTGTCTGCATCCAAGGTGAGAATCAAGAGTGAAGATTTCTGTAGTTAAAAGTTTACAAAAAAGTAGAACTTGTGACATTTGAAATGTTTTTACCTATTTTCATATATCTTTTTGAATCATTGTTATTTATCTTGATGTATTTGATCTACATCTGCAGGATGGCACTGTGATCGTGCATACTGTGAGGCGAGGTAACTACATGAGAACACTACGACCGTACTGTGAGCCCAGTTGTACCCTGGACATCCCCCTGCTTGTTGTGTCTGATGTAGGCCAAATCCTCTTGTACTGCACTGAGACCAACACTTTTGGCAAGATAGTGAGTGACAAGATCTTCAGATGACTTGTATTTGCAGATCTGCTGCCTTTAGGCAACAAGAGCTCTTTCTGTGGGGAGAATCTTATGTGAGAGTCTCATGGCATAAACGTCCCCAAGTCCTTTAGCTTTCGCTTGCTGAATTTTCTCTTTACACCATGAGATTAGACCAGACAATGCAGCTAGCTAGTATCTCCCTGCAGAAAGTGTAGGTCTTGCCTTTAGGCAATGCGTGTCTTGAGAAATATTCAACAATTCGTTTGAATGGATTTGAACGCTGGTATAAGACAAAACTAAGGAATGCCTCTTTTTTGACTAAGCTTATTGGGTAGATGAATAGCACCATCAGCTGTGTTTTGCATGGTGACACTTATGGAAGAATCGTTTTCGGATTGTGTCACATAGTGCCACCAGAGCTGTGAAAGTCATGGTCTAATGGACAGTACATGTATCTCGTCAGAGGTGACCCAGTTATTATTTATGCTGTTGTAGACTGCTGAACTAAACAAATCAGTTGATCTATAGCAAGGTGGTGGTGGTGGTGGGGGGAGTACTCAGAAGGAGGGGCAAAGATGTGCTTGTTTACATGTTGAAAGTTTTGCTTTTTTTCCTCAGGAAAAACATGTACTACATGAGTACTCAATCAATGGCAAGTTTTTGTGCTCTCGGCGAGTGGTGACAGGTGTTGGTCACATGATGATATCTGGTGACCACCTGGTGTTGGGTGACACTGATGGTCAGCTCACTGTCTTCCATCTTTTCAAGTAAGTTTTCTGAGGTCGAGTTTCAAGGCATTTCTTGGGGAATGCTTTGTAATCTTTTTCTTGTGGTGAGGGGTTTTTTTTTGGTAGTAAAATATAAAGAAACAGACAGTTAATGGGATATGCCTTCCTGACTACCAAGGAACCTTTGACAGTGCGAGAGTAGTGTTCATAGTTCATAAGCAAGTAACTAGTTGGAATGCACATTTGATGTGTATGATTTTGGGGAAGGGGAAGTTTGTGTTTGTGTGTGTGTGTTGGTTTGTGTGTGCTAGCATGCATGTACCTACATGTGAGGGTGTGTGTGGATGAAACAAAATGAACCAATGTAAATATAAGCCATGTACTGTTATGCTTGGCAGCCTGAAGCCCCTTGCAGCACTGCAGCTTCTGGTTCCAGTCCAGTGTTTGACAGTAACCAATGGCAGCAGTCATATTCTGGTAGGGCTGCACGATGGCAAACTTATCATAGTGGGTGTGAAGGGCAGACTTGACACCAGCTGAAGCCCAGCGTCCAAAAGATGTCTTGATGGGAAAACCACAGGCCAAGCAAAGGCCTGCTTTCTGATATGTCTCATGACAGGCAAACCTGAGGCTCACCACAGGCTGGAGGTCTGAAATGTCTCATGCAACCATTATAGTATAGTTTGGACATTGACCGAAGCTGACCAGGTCCCTGTCTGATTTGCATTTGCCTGTTAACAAGCATTTTCCATGGAAACAAAGAGCCCAGAGGCTAAACTGTAGAGCATGATGTTTTGCGTTGCTCAATGTCACTTGATGTCTCAGGTATGCTGAAGTCTCAGATCATGGAGGTATTGGTGGCTGTGTTCTTGCATCTCCACTCCTCTCTCTGAATGTCTCTTTTATTTTTGTGTTCACTCTGTGTTTGTGTTGGTGTGTTAGGGTGGGTAGATGGGTGGGGAGGGAAGGTGTGTGAGAGAGATTTCGCTTGCATATGGAGGTGTGCAAGAGTAGTCTTTTCAAAGGCTGTTTAAAAAAAACTTTGATAATTCTAAATGTGTCATATTATTCAGGATATATCAAGAACTGATACAGAAGTAGGTTTTCTATATATGCAAACCCTGATACTTTTGGGAGATAAACTGATAGAATATGGCACCCCCCCCCCCCAAAAAAAAGCCACTGGAGATCTGGACTTCTTAGACTCTCCCACACAAGGTCAGTCTATTGTGTCTTCAAGACCATATCAAAACCCAGCAAGAAGCCGCATGATTACAAAATTCAGTTGTGTATTAAAAGATAGTGTTTCTAGGCACAGAAAATCGTGCTTCACATGACCTTTGACACATCTATACATACGAAACACATGATCAGTTTTGAACGATTTACATAATTTGCAAGTGTCTTATCAAAGTAGTTTTTAAAATTCTCTTTCCACCCTACCCCTGAAGATTCTGAGTTATTCAAGTATTAAAAAACAAATCAAATCAAATTATAAATTTTCATTATTTTTTTAATATTAAAGAGTCGCAGAAAAATCTGTTTGGCACCTTTGAAAGCTTCGTAGATAACCTGATTCAGAAAGCTATTACAGGCACTGATCATTAATTCACTTACAGAAAAAGATTTTGTGTATGAAACAAATTTGATCATAAAATCTGATACTACAGACAGCAGCTACCTTGTCTAAAAATTTCCCTTGTTACATAATACTTGCTAGGAAGGTCTGATGTTTTAGTGTAACGTTTTGCTGAAATCCAAGTGAAGCCTGAAAAAAAGCACACCTGTATAATTTTTTCAGTCGCAATAGAATCTCTACTGCTGCAGTGGAGCAAATTGTGTTCAGATGCATGTGCGGGTTCTGGCTCTCATAATTTCTGTACAGTTTTAAATAATATTTAAAATCTTTTGTTGTATACGCTGCTGCAGATTGGGACTCGTGATTCTTTTTCTCAGTGTCTGGGCAGATACTGTAAAGCTAACACTTCAGTACAAGTTCTGTGTTCCCACATCAAACTGCAAATCATATTGCAGGGATTGTGTGGAAGTCTTCAGTCTTATTTCCACAGCATTATTACCTTTTGAAACGGCTGTTTTGTTAATAAGATTATTTTTATGATTATGGGAATGCTTCATATCATATCATGTGAATAGTTTTGTGGTGTTAATATATACTTTTTTTATATAAAAAACCCCATATATTTTGTGTCTGTGATATTAAGACTTTACCTCTCGATCAACGTAAGCACTTTTCTGAAATTTTATTCTGTGACAGATCAAATACCCATGTTCACTGTAGCTCAAATTCTGTGCAGCTCAAAGTTTTCTCAGATGAATGCTGCACAGAGTAACAGAATAAACTTCTGACATTTAGTACGCCAGCTTAAATCCAAGTCTCACATTCTCCTGAAAGTAGATAAAATGGTATATGCGAGGGTTTTTTTTTAAAAGAAAACACTGGTTGGTGATAAATTTTACTAAGAAGAATGCAGCAAGTTTCATTAGACTGTAGTCTGTGAGCATTTGGATTTTTTTCTAATAAATTGCAGAATGCTGGGCAGGGCAATCTGTCACAGCAACCATGATCCACTAGGCATGAGTGTAGACAATCCACTGACCACGGAACACTACGGTTATTTGTAACATGAACCCAAATATTTTGGGTAAATTTGCAATGCAGTTATTCTGCAGAAAACAGTTTACTAAAACCAGTTTTAGTTTCACTATGGTCTGTCACTAATAGGAAAAAGCAATTGCTACTTGGGATGTAAACCTATGAAAAACAACTGAAAACTATTGCAAACACAGATAAAGTTCATTTTCCCTTGTTAAAGTGCAGTTGCTGTTGTATTTGGGAAATTAAGCATGCTTTTTTATTTTACCTTGTCTACCTGTAGATGTCGTATACAAGATCCTTTACATAACCTTTACTTCAAAGATGGTTGTGGAAAAATTTGGAACTTGAAGGTTGAAAAAAAACAAAAAACTTTCATTTCTTAGCATGTGCTGTTGGCACTACAGCGCACAATGTCTACATATTAGCCAGCATCCCATCATATCAGTGTGTGCCTTTGTTTCCGTAAACGATATCTATAAGTTTACGGAGATGGCTTAATTGCGCTGCCAGTATATTTCACATTGTCAGTTTTTAAAATCATGCTCTTAACTGTGCAGATCTTAAGTAGTTTATGTGTGGATTAGAATGGATGTTGAGAAGTCATAATGAATGGATAATGGATAACGCATATCTTCTCTGTTTTAGCCCCCTGTTATATGTTTGCTTTATTTGTTAGACAAATATTTTTGGGTGACTACCACCCATGAAGCATGTGAGCAAAAATACTCTGGGAAGATGCAATATATTTCCTAGTCTATCTTCTTTCCACTGTTATGGTTATTATAAAGATGCGAAACACCTGCCACCATTTAAGAGAATCAGAGGTTGGGGAAGTACTTTACAAAATTGAAAGGGATCATTCCGTATTGTACACAATTCTTGTGGCTGCAAGTTGGCCAAAAAAAAAATAAGTCCGCACAAGTCTGCATTGTGAGTCTCAATTCCACTGATTGTGAGCAACACCAAAGACTCCTGCAAAACTTGTGGTATCTGTTCTTTCTGTGCCTTTGGTTTTAAGCCTTCAAGCAACAAACTGGGAGAAAACTGTGATATATTCAGAAACAGCTGTAGTGTGCCTTGTAACGTGTGTATGATGTTGCAGGTTCAGTCTGTGGAATAGTCAAGTACAATATTTCTTCCAAATGTGATTCAGTTTTATTGATGCAAAAAAAAAAAAAATGTATAGATCTATATTGCCACACTTCCTTCTAGAAATTCTTTTTCTTTAATGTCCTATTGCTTTCTCACTATATCGTCTTACCACATCCACAAAGGTTAGGGACAATGAGACATTGAATGTGTTGCATTTCTTGTGGCCAAAATAAAGCAAGTGCATATAACCGTAAGCATTTCATCCAAAAAAACTGGTTTCAGTACGTGGATGTATCAGTTCTGTGTGGAAAAGAATATGCACACTTTAGAAAAGCTGTGTTGCATTTATCTCTCCCTCTGTGTGTTTGTTGCGTTCATCTCTCCCTCTGTGTGTGTGTGTGTTTCGTTGTTTTCACTAGAATGTCTGAGTGCCTCGTCAGCGTGAAGTGTGGATGAAATGTGTTCTCGCACGTTAAAAATCCACATTTATTATTATTATCTGTTCACTCAAAGTTCAAGAAGGAAATTTTGGGCAGGACAGAGTGTGGTGTGATGACAGAGGAAAGGACAAGGTGGAGGAAAGACGTGCCTTTGTGCATGTGAACAGTAAAAAATGCATGCAGCGGAAATGTGTTCTGCTGCTCAAACACTGGGACATGACAAAACACACTGATGCACGCATATGCTTTCCCACTTTATCTCCCTCCTCAGCCTTCATAATAGTTGCTCCATGCACAATGAGCAGCAAGTCAAATCTACTCTGTAATCGAACAATTCAGACCCAGGTCTCTCGTAATCCTGTTTTATTGAACTCTTATTGTCTGACTTGTCTTTTCTTCACATACATTAATATCCTCTTTAATACAAAGTTTAATAAAACCAAATCCACCTTTCTAACTAGAGTTGAAAAACTTTTCATTTTTATATACATATTACGCCTCTATGTACATATTACAGCTCTTTATATACACGTTGAACCTTTTAGAACAAAGTGGTATTCACTCCCTTTCCTTCTACGCTTTCTCGTCTATTTTGGGTTGGTCACTTGCTATCTTTTGGAACAGCTTTCTTAACATCACAAACACCACACATAAAGTTACAAAATACGTAAATATTTCATACAGATACACACAGGGCTTGTAGTCTTTCCTTCCAACGTGATATGGCAGCAGAAAAAAGGAATGAGGGTTCATTTGAAGACTCGACTGGTCAAAATAGGTCATCACAAAGTGTCTGTATGCAAAAAACTTTCTATTTTTTGCATATTATAACCAACTGAAAAAAAGTTGATGAAAGGTATTTCAGTTTTGTGACAAACAATAATTAATAAACAACAAATGAGGACAGAGCGCTTAAATTATCGCAAGATAACTCCAACAAAGATACTGGCAGCGCTCACACATAGCCGTATGCAGACGCCTGTGCCCTAAAGGGAGCTTACCGTACCTAAACACGTAGCAAAGAGAGGGCCGAAAGAAAGGAACTTGGCAGATCCTCAAAAAAGATCTGCCCGCCCTTTCTTTATAACGGCGCTATTCTTCACACAGCTAACCCTCGGTGCACAACGTGTGCATACAGAGAATCCATGTTAATGAAGTCAACCCGCTCACTAAGCGTGTGTTGACAACTAGGATTCAATGACGAACACAACATAAGACAAATACATGGAATCCTCAACGTGCAAATTATAATTAATAAACAACACTCGTAATTTCCTTTATAATTTTGCAAACCAGCTATGAGAATCTAGGGCTCAAACTATTTTTGCCAAACCAAAAACACTGGTGGTAGGTTCAGGTATAAGAAACCATTTCTTTTTATTCTACGTTTTTAAGCGAAGACTAAATTTATCCCTGGGTAGTTCCTTAGCACAGATCAGTCATGGTGAAATGTATTTATTACATATCAAAATATATTGTTAGGCACATTGAAACCTGTTGTTTCTAAAATGCAGATAATTGAAGTTAAATTAGTCACTTACCTGTTATCAGGTGTGGAAATTCTTTATTCTGGAAAAAAGAATAATCTACAAATTTTAATTGTGATTCTGGAGAAAGTGAGCATCTGAAAACAACCAGAGAAGCCATAAAAGACTAACAATCAAAGGGCTACTTCTGACTCAACGCATCATAAAAGAACAGGGTCATAGCAGTTTTGACAGGAAGGGACAATTGCTTGCCCTTGCATTAAAAAAAAACTTGCAGGTATCTTTTACAGTATTTTAAACTACTTTGATTTGTGAGCTGTTGTAAATGTCGTTCAGGTTTAATTTGTGGGATGATTATTTTACGCAAGTGGGGGGGGGGG
>SMGT01011599.1:161850-174066 GCA_004794575.1 Lanistes nyassanus
GGGGGGGGGGGGGGGTAGGATCCTGTTGCAAGTTATGCACTAAAACATCCACCAAAAGGATAGCTGCAGTAAGACAACAGTGTAAAGGGGCAGTTTAACGTTCCAGATATGGTCATCATTGGAATCTACACAATGTGTAGTTCCACGAAATAGTCCGTTGCCACCGATGCGTTTGAATCTGCAACTTTCAACACACAAGTTGGATTCTGTACCACTGAGCTATCCAGGCTCCTTAGTGACGCCCTTCTAACAGTAAGTGGTAATATAAATCAAGTGTCTGCCCTTTAAGGAAGAACCTGCAGAATTCTTGCCAAAAAACCCAACTCAAACGGCTTGTGATTTTTCTACAAACCTTAGGCTTCACCCCCTTCTGTGGGGCCACCTTCTTCCTGTTTGGATTCGCTGGTGTCTCCTGGCGTTTCTGCTGTTGTTTCCTCCTTACCCTCCTCTTTGTTCTCTTCGCTCTCCGTCACTCCTTGGCCCCCTTCATCTTCTGTCACCTGCTGTGTTCCTCCCTCCTCCTTTGCTTCGTCTGTAGCTCCACCCTCTTCTGTTTTGGTGGGCTCGCCTCCCTCACCCTCTCCTGCTCCAGCTTCTTCCTTTGCCTGCGTTTCAGGAGACGGTTCCTCTGGGTTGGTTTCCTGGGGACTCGCTTCTTGTTCTTGAGGTGCCTCTTCAGTCGTTGGCTGCTGTTCTCCTGCACCCGGCGCTGCCGAAGCTTTGTCTCCCACTTGTCCTAAGGAGTACATTCTTTGTTTAGTTACCTTTTGATGGAACTCCTCCGTTTATAATCCTTCAGTTACCTACACGTGCACCAACCTAAATGAAGCTTTCGGGTGTAATGATATTTTGGGTAAATGAAAGCATTACAGGAAAATTTCTTACGTTACTTATGGTCATTTAAAGGCTTCTTTGCTACAATCTACCACGCAATTATCTCCACAGACCACATACTGTGTTCTCTAATCCACTAATAAAATTTCACTCAGTAACTGTAGCAAACAAAGACTATCCAAGCAGTCTCTTCAAGATGTAAAAATGTAATAAAATCTGTCAGCTGTTCTATATGCATGGTGTTTAGACAAAACTCAACTTATTGAAATGAGTCTTTCAAGAAACAGACCTGTGTGGTGAGTCTGAACATGAATCCAGAATGCACATATTTTTACGAACCCACTGGTATGTTAAAGCAAATCTTTAGCAGTTAAAGTAAGCATCAAGCAGCACATTTTCAGTGAAACAGTACAATTCTGAGCACTCTTAAAGTAAAATAACAAACACAACATCAACATGGGTGTTTGCACAACTGCAGTACCAAAGGACAATACAGACGGCATCAACAGAAAACAATGGTCTTATCAACTGTCTACTCCAAACAGAATCTCCCAATACAGGGTTGCATCTTGTATCTTCTGTTAACAGTTTTGGAAAATAAACAGCTATGAGGATCTAGTTCCCAAACCTCTGTCGAACAGGATTAAAGCGTATTTTCTTTCACCAACAGCAAGCGATGGAATGCCACTACACTAGGTTAGCACTATCATCTTCACTTTTATCCGACGAGAACCCAAATGGAGAAGGAAGGAGAAGCAGCCACTCTGGGTACAAAGGGGAGCAACTGAACAGGGTTGCTGGGCAACAGAAGGCATGCAGAACACTGGTACATTCCAAAGTCTACCTGAGGAAAGCAAATCCATTCCCTCATTTTCTGGCTCCAAACTATCTGAATTCTTCTCTGTTCCTGTGTCCATCTCCTGAATATCCAGTCCTACATCCACCATGCTGCCTCCTTCATCCTGCCCCTGCTCCTGGCTGTAGTGCGCTTCCTCCCTGTCGCCAACCTCTGTAGTTTTACCTTCCGCATGTTCCTGTGGACTATTCTCTATTTCCTCAGCTTCTGACAATTGTTGCTGTGGGGCACATCCCTCTTCCTCTAACAAGAATTGTTCTTCCAATCTCTTGTCATCCAGGCCATCATTGTTTTCTTCGCTGCCTTTCATAGACGCGTCTTCTGATGCTACCTCCACATCTTGTATCATTTAACAGACAGCCATAATTGCATGGGTCAAGTTACACCAAGTTGTTTTTTTGTTTGAGGCTGGAAACTAAAAGGAAAACAGGAAAATTCTTGTGCCATATCCACAGTGGACATAGAAGCATAAATGAGTGAAAAAGACCTGAAAAATGAATTTAATAAAATTATTGTACGAGGTTAGAAATGTGTACTAATTATCCTTAGCTGCGTGTTCTTTCTCAACTAAGGCAAAAGAAAGTAGTACACATTTCTAACCAGTACAAAATGTGATGGTAAAAGACGATATGATTTGTGAATGAAGATGAACCTCCCCCAAAAATATGACAAACACATATTAGAAAATACTTCATCTCCTTTATCAGGCTGATTTTCCTGACAGCTATGAGCAACTTTCCGCTTTTTAGTACTAGCAAAGGCCAGTAGGTGGTGCTGCTAACAAAAGTTTTTCCACCCTGACTGCGTCTCTTATTTCTACGTTGTGGATATTGTTTTGCTTCACTCTTGCAATGCAAAATGAAAAAGCTTGGTGATATGAGAAGTTTGTAGAAAGGCAGAAATTGTGGTGCAAAGGTGGACACTTCAGAAACACCAAAAAATCCACAAAGATAAAGTTAGGATAATACAAACGTACAAAATGTAACAGGCAAATTATGGTGTAATTATGGCAAATTGTGGTGTACAGATTTTGTTCAAAGCATCTTGCTTGGGTGGTCAGCTGATAAGGAGTGTTAATTATATAAAATTAAAAAGTAAATTCTATAAGGTGCATTTTCAGTAGGCAGTAGAAAGTTAACCATCAACTCTCCACACCGGTGAAAGTTACAATTTTAAGCTGATCAAAACACGAGCAATTCCAGTAAGGACCACCACCAACCCCCATCCCTCAACCACCAGCACGAGAGAAAATGTGGGATTGGTATGTCAGTACTTTTTTTCTTGTTATCCAGGGTGCTCTGCCCAATCTATCATACTTTATGGAAGTCAAGCCAAGCTGTTGTGCTGCCTCCCTTGGACACCTGTGCACTAAATTTTTTTTTTTTTTGCCCCAACATGTCCTCATGGAACTTTCACATTTTTATTTTATCAGCAGAAAAATCTGGGGGACAAGGAAAGAA
This sequence comes from Lanistes nyassanus, assembly GCA_004794575.1. Taxonomy (NCBI): domain Eukaryota; kingdom Metazoa; phylum Mollusca; class Gastropoda; order Architaenioglossa; family Ampullariidae; genus Lanistes; species Lanistes nyassanus. Next base: position 165,001 of record SMGT01011599.1, read on the forward strand.
ATAAGGTGTCAGAAAGCACAAATCCTAGGTTACTGGGGTTTATTTTCAGCTGAATGTTTTGAAACTTCCTCCTGATACCACTATAATAGCCGGGAATACCTGATCTGCAACACTTGTGAGGTGGGTACAGTTGTGTAAATACTTTAAGGATTTTATTCGACACTTTTCCTATGGATGCTGATTAATGTGCTGCAAGACGGCCTATATTATATAGCATAATGATTATAATGTACGTTCACCCTGATCAGTCATGGGCCGATGGCCCATGGGGTGAATAAAGTCATGTTATTAGCTAGCACTAATATACATTTAACTTTTGGACCAATCAGCAATCTGGGCACAACAATTATACAACTATGTGTGATGCATGCTTAATAAAAATCATTAGTAAATGGGCCCATCAGCAAAATAAAATGTGTGTACATGAATGGTGAAAATGTTACAAGTTTTGTTTGAAATCAAAGCTGATGAAACGTTTCAAAAGCCAAGCCGTAACAAAATCCAAGCAACTGAAAGACAGCAAAGAACTTTTCAGCAAGATATGTGTTGTTAATTGCAGATCAGGCTGAAAGCTTGATTTTTTAAAAAAAAGTGCCAGATAGTGATAAGAATAGCTGATGTAAAAACAGGACCAAACATTTGAAATGCAAACACAAAATGAGCAGCCAAAAGTAAAAGCCCAGTGCTGAACACATTTTGGCAGAAGATCAGCAAGAAAGAAGCGAAAAGCAGGATCCCATATCCATGGGCGAAGATGGCAGGCTCTGGTTTTGCAGGCAGGAGAAATTTCTGTAGATTTTTAAGGAACTGGAGAGAACTGTTTACCATTGTCTTCCTGCTGGCTTTCTTCTAATTTTGTTTCCTCCAGGGGCTGATCTTCTTGTTGTTCACCTTGTTCATCTTTCGTCTCTTCCTGCTGTTGGTCACTTGGTTTTTCTTCTCCCTGTGGCTGATCCTCTTGTTTCTGACCCTCATCACCAGGCTGTTTCTGACCCTCATCACCAGGCTGTCTCTGACCCTCATCATCAGGCTGTTTCTGACCCTCATCATCAGGCTGTCTCTGACCCTCATCATCAGGCTGTTTCTGACCCTCATCACCAGGCTGTCTCTGACCCTCATCATCAGGCTGTCTCTGACCCTCATCACCAGGCTGTCTCTGACCCTCATCACCAGGCTGTCTCTGACCCTCATCACCAGGCTGTCTCTGACCCTCATCACCAGGCTGTCTCTGACCCTCATCATCAGGCTGTCTCTGACCCTCATCACCAGGCTGTTTCTGACCCTCATCATCAGGCTGTTTCTGACCCTCATCACCAGGCTGTCTCTGACCCTCATCATCAGGCTGTTTCTGACCCTCATCATCAGGCTGTTTCTGACCCTCATCATCAGGCTGTTTCTCATCTTTTTTCTCTTCTGACATCACATTTCAGATCAGTGCAAAAACTTCCAGCAGAAAATTGAAAACAATTTTAATTTCCCACCACACTGACAAGCTGTAATGACCATACACATGAAAACCGCATTTGACATTTGGTGCTCTAAAATGACAAAGCCAACAGACAGAAATAAAACATCTGAAACTTGAAAGTCTTCTGTCTCTTTGTAGTCTATGTAGGACTTCGCATACATCACAAAAGTGCTCTCTCCACGATAAATCCAACAAAACAAAACAGAAACCACAAACTGTGAACCAGTGTTTCAGAGGGTGCATCTAACAAAAGTATGTGATATTCTATGATATGCAGGCATCATGTAGGAGCAAACTGTATTTTCTGACCTTTGCTGCATTATGCATATCCGAGTGTTGACAGCTCCCTGATGAAATTTTCAAAGAGCAAAAAGGCCCCCCAACCAAACCCCCCCCCCCCCAAAAAAAAAAACTATGAATTACTGCTCACCTTCTGCCTGTTGGTCTCCAGCAGGTGGTGCTGCATGAGTGGAAAGAAAACCACAAACAGAACATAATCAGCATACAAAAACAGTTTTGTGCAACACTGTCTGTATCAAATGCTTTCTCAAAGATAATGTAGCACAACTTTCAAAATTTTTTCTGGCTCTTTAATGAATAGAGCATATATTTTCAACAAGAAATGATTGGAAGAGGATTGCTGAAAACCATTAACTTTACCTGCTATCATTGATTTGCAGACTATGTTTAAGCACACACTTTTTTCTCCAGTAACTCTCAGGCTGATGAGGAAGTAAAGGTAAAATAATCATGACATTTGCTCACCTGCGACACACACACACACACACGTACACATGCTTACAACTGTGATTTAATCATATTTACCAACAATGGACTTCAAACTGCTTTAACGTTCCCATCGGTTTGGGTGATTGCTCTCCAAAAGAAATTTCAATGGTTGCCAGCACTCAATAGTGGGTTCTATAATGACTAATAAAAGGGCTCAACAGAAACCAGTTCGATGGAAAGGGAAGTAACTTGCATCTTTGGATACATTAACCGTTTTCCTTTAGAGCAACCTCCAAGAGACGATATTAGAGGCAAAACAAAGGATTTTCCTGACCACATCACTTGGCACATTATTAAGTCAAGGGCCTAAGGCATCTTGTGCGTTCAGTTTGGATCTTTTAATGCAGGTTTTCACACAGAATTCACACCAGACGGATTTCAGGAAGGAATAATTCTATTCTTCTTAAGTTGCACTTTTTACTGTTGAAATTATGTTTTTATCGGTATTAGTCTTTTTTCTTATATTTTTTTAACCATACATAGAGACTGCAGGGGAAGCCATGGCATGCATGATGAAGACTATGGGCAAAGTTATGGCTGTTAATGTGTTAATGTCAACGTTACAAAAAGGGTTCATTTCTTCTCCTACAAGATATTAGCAGTCCTCATTTGCTGGCAACATGCATCAGGTTAAAATTCTAGCCTACCAGTGCTCTGACAATTATTTCAATCAGCAACATGCCATGCTAGTGTGTCAGCAAAACATGGCGCACACAATGTTCCACTACAAACTCAAAAACCAAATCAAAAGTCATTGCAAACAGAAAAATTTTAAAAGTTCTCCACATGCATATGAGGAAACGACAGTAACGCCTCCATATCTGCTGATTGAGTTACCCACAGTCCACCACTGCCAATACAATATTTCTGTGTAAACTTCTGTTTGACTTTTCACGACCCATTCATCCTTTGAGGTGTATAAAAGACAAGCATGTTCTTCTATTGCTCATTAATCCTTTGAAATATATATAAAACGTCATTTTCATTGCTACATTTACTGTCATGTAATAATTGTATGGTACAATTTACGGTATAGTACTGGTACTTTATTATTACTATCTTTAAATGCCATTACTCTTACGACTTATCCAGTCTATCCATAGATTCACCCATCCATGGTAGGTCTTGGAATGTATGCCATTCTTGGAATGTGGGGCCCTACTGCATCTAGAAACTGTGTTCTAAGCTTTCACCAGAAAACTACAAAATTAAATGTGCGATCTCAAACTGTAAACATAGACAAAATAACTAACAAACAATACAAAAAAGTAACTTGCAGACATAAGCAGAAAATAGGAAGCATCACTGCTAGAGGCTGACCTGCAGAAATCCAGACGTAGGTTATATCGACCACAAATGTTAACACAGCCATGACTGACACTACCTGTTATTTAAGTTTCTTCATCATTTGTCAACCAAATGCTCTTTCTACAGATAATTAAAGGGGATTACTTTTCTAACACATTTAAAATAGCATGCACTTTGTTAGACATAGTGACTGACAGCTGTTATGTGTACTAAGGATTATGCTCTGGAGTATCTTTAAGCCAGGAGGCAAAGCTATCCATCTGCCCACCAGCAGATTCTGAGAAAGAGTATTTTCTGTTGAGCAGGCTGTTCGAATGCTTCATTGTTTCATGCCATGACAGCAATGGAGATGTCTCACAGCAAGCGAAGAAGAGGAAAGGGTGCTTGAGGTGAAAAGAGTACAAGAATGGCCGAATACCCAAAAGACGGTAGCTACCCTGTAAACAGGCGCCACATCCAGAAACAAGAACCATATACAGCCACTCTGGTACAAGGCCAGAGGATAAGTTTAGATCTAGTAACAAACCAGCAAGAACGTGCATCAGATCAGCAGTAAAACTGCAGTTTAGATTTTGCGAATGCATTCGTCTGAGACCATTGCCTGGTCACAGCTTGTCTCTCAGAACTCTGGAGATCCTAAAGGAGAATTGCCGCTACCCTCACACGATGTTGGTTTAGACATAGTTTATCGTCCAATTCACATGACCAACATGTACAAGAGCACTAAACTGGTGCCAGAAAAAAGAAAACTTTCATAAAATACCATAAAGGAATACATCTTAGCAGGGGTCACGATAACCAAACAGCAACAGAATAACAAGACAATACAAAGTCATATCTTTTCATTTACCATGGTAATAGTATGAAGGTGTATGTGAATCATTCTGATTTAACAGTCTCTTCAAATTGGATAAAGAAGTTGTAGTTTTTAAATGTGTCAGGAAAAGCATTCCCGTCAGCTGTAGCAGATTGGGAAAATATTTCTTTCTCCTTTTGTTTGTTTGTTTTTTGTTTCCCTATTGTTGTTTACATCATGTTTTTATTATAAAAGGATGAGCTGTCAGTAACTGTTAACCAAATTTTGTTTTAAAAAAAACTTCGAGAAATCAAGGTAGTTAGCTGGAGCAAAAGATGAATTAACAGATACTAATTCTAAAAAAGCTGGTATTTTCACTACAAAGCATCTTGGAATGGATTATTAATCAGTAACATAAACAACCAGAGTGCTCAGAAATGTGGACAGCACAGGCATTATCTCACTCTACAATTTAGTTGCTAGTCATTAGGTTGTAATGTACAGAAAAAGCAGTGATGTGCTGCTACACATTGCAAAATTATAAGGGGAAATGTGAATTTCACTTCTCTTTTCATTTTTCAAAGACACATTGGATTTTCCGGACACAGGTCATCCGGCAAGCAGGATTCTATATCTACCTTTCACAGTACCATCAGGGTTGAACTCCAGCAGCCCAAAGATTTTGTGAATTTTGGTCATTGCCTCCTCTTTGGTCGAGCAACCGTGAACTGCGTTGTGCAAAATGTCCTGACCAAACTGAGCACGAATCCTAGAGAACAGCATGAAGATGAGTTTGATTCAGTGGTAACAACACCAGTGATGACAATGTTCACTGATGATGACATATTGAGACCTTTAAACAATGTGGGGTTAGTTCCTACACCTAGCTATGCACAAATGCATAAGCACTGTAAACAAGCAGAAACATTTATTAATAAGTTAATACCCAACAAAACTACTGTCATCTTAAATCTAACTCTTCTTCCATCTGTCAACCCTGTGTGGTGCTGATTTGAGCATTAGCAAAAACTTCACACATGCTGTATGTCATATAGACACGGTGCAAATTATGGAACGTACGAATCAGGTGCTTCCTGCTTGGCAATGCTGGGGTCTGTGGGCCCAATCTCTTGCCTCCATCCATCCACTGCTCCCTCCCTTGACAGTACCATGAACATGGTGGGCCCACTGAAACATTGCAAGCCTGTAATTACTATACTATCCCTTGACAGTGCTGATGCAACAAGAACTGTTACTAATCAAATAAGCAATGAGAAAAAGGTGTAACATAAACAGAAATTTAAAGAAATGATTATCTTGATTTTCTCTTGACTTAAGCACAACAGTGGAACAATTTATTATATCCAAGTGCAAAAGAACATGCACTGATTTCTATGTATGTTTGTGAAAACAAAAAGTTTCCTGTATGTCTATAAATGGCGCTACATGTACATTCTTCCACTCAAGTCCTCCAGCTCCACAACTAGAGGATTGTCCACAAAGGGTTAAAAGCACCATATTCTGACAACATTTTTAGAAGGAAAGAAAAAACATTGAAAGAAAAACTTTTAAATTAAACAGAAAAGAACTTTCTATATGCATGATCCTGCAAAAAGTTGTAAAAACAAATTTAATGTAAAAAAAATCAATAAGAAATTAAATTAAAATTTAAAACATAACAAACTAGCATCTTAGGTACTGTAGGCTGTAAACAAAAAGCCAACATCTGCCAACGAGAAAATATTGCCTTGTGAGAGAACATTTCTTGAATGAGACCACCAAGAGCTGACATCCCCGTGTTTAGTCATCCGTGAGATTGACAGAAAAAGAAGAGGAAAGAAAACAAGGTATCAAATCTTTATCTACAAAAACTTCTATGTTGTATCAAAACTTGTCAGCACTACAGTTAACATCACTTAACGACCTTTGTCACTGGGATATATGTTTACTTCTATCAAGTTTACTCCATGACAAGAGGACCTGTATCAGTGCTCTAGCTTAGCTCCATCTCCGTGTGAGTCACCTTGTCATGTACTCCACCAGATCCGTATAGTAACTTTTATCTTGGGCATCTTCATAGAAACTTGCTGCAATATCGTGGGTGATGGTTGTCTCTTTGTGAGCAGCAATGCGGAAGCCTGCCTCGTGGATCTTCTGAATGATGGCATCTAAATAAGTTGGAAAAATCATTTTGAACGTCTCTTTCCTCAATCCGTCATACTTGTTATGTCTCTAAATGCCTGAAAATTTCCTGCAAACTGAATACCTCCGGATACTGAAAACTGAATACCTCGTTTACAAGAAATCACTGGGGCAACAACCTTTAGCGTAATAGGAATAATCTCCCTTTTTCTGTATTTCAGTAACAATTGTTTACATTACACAGGCTAACCTAGATCAAAAGTTACTGGCAACCAGAGCCACACCACAATATCCATCAAGGGAAACATCAGCGGACAGAAATAAAGGGCACCTACTCGCAGGCAGATTTCTCATGTTGTACTATCCTGACAAGCTCCGATAAAGACCAAAAAAGAAATACCTTTGGTGCCATAGGCATCAGGTTTGATCACAGCAACAGTCTGTTCTATGGGGAAGAAAAAGTTCAGTTCTTCCTTAGCAGATTTTGGTGAGTCAGATCCATGAAGCTGGTTCAGTGGACTGCCTTCTACAGAATACTGTGCTCGCAAACTGTAAAAAGCAAATTTTCCTTCTTCTGCACCATTTAACACGTACTGTGCTGGTAAACTGCAAGAAAGCAACTCTTTCCATTCTGGTGTTCACGATATAAGGTTTACTCCCAAAGCCATAATTAATGCAGGGCTGGGTAAGCAGTGCAGCAGTGCAATTCAAATTGTAGTTCGCTACCAACATGAGTAGTGAGTAGTGTAGTCGCTGAAAATTTGTGCAAAGTATCGAAATATGTAGCAAACTACACATTTTTCTGTAGCTAATAGCAAAATGTTTTTGCTTCAAGAAAACTTGAGTGACGTGTGTCCCTCAAGGACAGCCATGATTTGCCTGTGCCTTTTGAAGCCTTTTGATGGAGGATTGCAAATCAAAGATCTATGAATGCCAAGAGCAGGGAGGAACACTCAAACAGAAGTTTGCTTTTTGTTGGGACCTCTTCTCAATGTGCATCTTTTGAATATTTTGATGCTTTGTGAGAACATTATCAGTCCCCTCAATGCCATGTGCCAGCAGAAACTTGGCAAGCTCTCTGCAGTGCTTGGCAGCTTAGCTGAAGGTCAGGAGAGGGCTTTGGTCTGATTCACACTCTGCACTCTTTTCTACAGTCTCCTTGTCTTGCTTGCAATCTGCTGCTGAACTTTCAAAGTTTTATGTTACTTACATTTGGAAAGTAGCAAAAATGTAGTGCACTACTTTTTTTTAAACAGAAAGTAGCTGCTATTTCTTTTAAGTAGCAAAAATGTAGCAAACTACACCTTTCTCGGAACCAGGATAAAGTAGCGAACTACAATTTTTTCAGTAGTGAACCCAAACCTGTATTAATGGAGTAGTCTGCTTGTACACACCACAAACAGTAAAACTTCACTCTGGTCCCACGAGATCAAAACATTTTTCAAAAGACATCAAATGACACATGCACACATGAAATCAGTCACAGACATTTAAAAACATGGCATGTACAAGCATTAACTTTGCAAGACTCCAAATCTTTATCAGTTTAGTAGCTTACATGCACGCTATGAAAACTGAGGGCTGTTTATTCAAGAAAACATTTCAGTGCTTTGAGTTTTGCTCTCAAGGAAACCTTAACAGCTGCTGGTGTTGAAGTGCAAGAGGAAATAATAAAGACCTGTCTGGTGCTGTTGTTTTTGCCTCTTCAATATCTTTGGGTCCCAGCATAGAACGCCAGTGATCAATGGCATCAGTCCTTGCAAGTCCCAGTGCTAACAACGGTCCACTGAAATAGTACGATCAAGACAGTTGGACACCGGCACACAAGCTGTCCTTTTATCCACATAACTCGATTATTAAAAGCTATCCTTTTTTTAAACATATACTATGGAAGACAGTCTGTAATCTTCTTGCTATGGTAGTCTAAATATTGCAAAATCTCACTTCTCCATACTTATCACATATGTGAGGATCTGACCCACATTTTTTCACAATATTCAGCAGCTGCAATCTGTTTTTTCTTTTTTCACAAACCTGTTCTCTGCTTTCTTTTTAACTTCTACTTGCCTTCCTTTAATGGTTTTTTTGGTGCATCATTTTGTTGGCTTTAATAAAAAGATGCTGTAAAAATGACAAGACAAATGCACAAAATCAATATACAAGCCTTTAGAAATATTTACATATATACATGCACATGCACAAATAAACCAATGCATGTAACATCCTCTTAATTTCAACAGATTTCTTGCTCGGACTACATCTTGTTTTTTTGTCCATCAAAGACATCGTTTACCTTGACATGCGCGTAGTCAGCTCCTCAAAGTACGGTTGGCCAACATGCTCAGAGTAGAACTCCTCAGCCTGCTGTCTGGTCAGCTGCACTATCCTCTGCAGTGCAATCTGGAAGCCAGCTTCCTTGATCTTCTGCAGGATTTCATCTGAAAGCAGCATCACTTGGTTTGTTTGCACATTTGGGATTCCACATGCATGATTACCTTATTTACACTGTAGAAGACCGCGCTGTCCACAAGATATCTTCCACATGCATGATGCCCTTATTTAC
>SMGT01011599.1:174289-206118 GCA_004794575.1 Lanistes nyassanus
ACTGTAGAAGACCGCGCTGTCCACAAGATATCTTCCACATGCATGATGCCCTTATTTACACTGTAGAAGACCGCGCTGTCCACAAGATATCTTCGACGGTGCAGGGAGATTTCCCCTTCTTCTACTTTTATTTGGGCTTGTCCCACATTTTGTCTTTTGGTAACATACATCATACCTCACCAAAGGTGGAGTTTTTGGTTCTAGACAAGTAACGAGAAATGATCTGAATAACTGGCAGCCTCATAATAGCTCGTGACAGGTCTAAAGGAAAAAAAGGCATGCATTCTCCTAAACGAAAAAAGAAAAAAAGAAAAAGAAAAAGAAAAGATCCAGATAATTTCCGACTACAACTCATACTCTGTGGTGGTGCTGATCATATACCTTTGTTTTGGGCAAAGGCATCAGGTCGAATGAGAGCAAGTGTACGTTGCAGACCCTGTTTTTTGTGGGTGGGCACACGAAGTGATGGGAAAAAGAAAGCCAGTTCCCTGAAAAAGGACACAACACAGCACTGTTTGTCACACATGCTGATATACCTTCTCAAGTCACTGTACATATAAACCATTAACCCAGTCGATGCCTCACAGCACACATTTATGCTATGGCCTTGTGTGCCATGGCGAGCAGCATGAGCCGCATACCGTACATTTAATATTGTTCACAACACCAGCATAAAATTTCTTCTTGATTTCAACTTTGAAGCAGTACCCTTGACACTTCTTCAGTTCTGCATATGTTATTATTTCTGTATATTTTTTATAAGTTGTTATGTGGCTAAAGGCTTCAAATGGCAGCCAAAAAAGCAAACCCCAAATCTCCAACAGGTACAAGCCACTAAGCCAGGTAGCATAGGTACAAGACCTAGCTTAATGAGTGTCAAAAGCAGCTGACGATTTGTCTGGGCTTTTGTGTGGTGCTTACATTAAATACCCGGAGAATTACACCCAGCAAGGAGTTGGGAAATTCCATCCCGTGGCAATCTTTTCACACAGACTATCAGTTTTCAGTGAGTCCTTTCTATTTATGCTCCAAGTACATCATCTGTTTGCTCACCTCGCTGCTGTTTCTTGAGAATCAGAACCATGAACTGCGTTCATAAATGCCCCAGCTCCATACCGAGCACGAAGACTGAAGGAATATACATTCAAAGTGTAAATCAGTCAACAGTCTGTTGTATCTGGCAAAGGATAAGTAAAAGGCATGTAATCACATGTAATGACACTAATTACGACAGTTTGCCCTTTGCATCTGGACAGTCAATCTAATAAATAAAGCTGAATGTTTGTGGCTGGGCGTGTTCGTTATCCAAATCCGCACACCTGAACCGATCCACACCAAATTTGGCACACTGGTTCCTTTTACCCGCAGATGGTCATAGGCCATATTTCGACCCTGTACCTAGGCCTAAGTAAAAATAAAATAATAAATATGATGAAGCCCTTAACAAGTCAAGACTAATATAAAGATTTTTTCTTATAACCTATTGCTTTGGAATAAAATCCCTTTTGTTGACATAATCCCAAAGGATTAAAGGAAAGGGCATTTATCTGAAAAACTGATTATCTCTGAAGACTCACAAATGTCGCCACATAACAGCAAGTTTGTTCCTGGGGACTGAGTTGTCCTCCTTAGTAAGCAACCGAATCCAATGTGCCCATAGGAAAATATTTAATCTGTGTTTCAAAATTTGGATTACAATTCATATTCATTAGGAATTTACAAAAAATCACAGCATCAGTTCCAAACTTCTGCCATGTCTGTTTGCATCAGACGATGTGAAACAGCCCTAAAGAACCTCCACGTTCGAATTCTTTTGCCACGCAGTGAACAAATTAATTTCCTTTGATAAAGATCTACCATCAAACACACCGAGGTCACTGAGGTCACCAAGTTTACTGTATACCTGGTGGGTGCCACTTCCTTGGCCTCTTCCACCTGTGGTGGTCCCAGCATGTCACGCCAGTCGTGAATGATAGAGTCATCAGCTTGACCCTTGGTCAGCACCAGTACATGGCTTGGGCCACTGGCCATGAACTTGACAAGGTCCTCAAAGTATTCCTGTATATCAGCCACAGGTACATCAGTTTGTAATCCCCATTATTTAGGTATCTTGTGTTATCATTTCAGTGTGAAAAAACAACAAAATTCGTCCAGCTAAACAAGGAAAAAACGTAAATACAAAATCAATTAAATGTTTTACAGCCAGTACAATCCTTTAGCTTCAGAGCGAACACAACACTTTAAAAAAAAAGTTAGAAAATCCACCTGATCTTGTAGGTGAGCATAGAATTGCCGAGCCTCGTCCTCTGTAAGCTGACGCTCTTCCTGAGCCAGCACTTTGATTCCATGTGCCTTCATCTAATCAATGAAAAAACGCACACACGTTTTTATTTCACACCTCACACCTTCATTCCATTTCTGTTTTCCTGTATGTCTAAATCTTTCTCTTCCTCTTTATAACAACTTATCTTTTTATGTTATAGTTTCCTCTGTCCTTGCTTGTCTGTCTCTGTCTCCATCTCTCTGCTCTGTCTCCATGTCTCACCATCTTGCTCTGTCATTTTTTTCAGTCTCTTTCTGTGTCTGTTTCAAGATTCCTCTATCTCCCTTTCCCACCTCCCTCTCTCACATACATCCACCTACTGTGTGCATGCATGCACACACAGACACTCACACGCTCACAGACTTTATGGGTGTAGTGACTGTGTCAGGGCTGCTGGTGCTGCTGCTGATGCTGATGACAATGACAACTGCCATTGACTCAAATACAAGTGTATACCCTTCATGTCTGACTGTTTGCCAATTGCTAATATGTCAAAAAAGAAATCGTTTGCTGTGAATTATTTAGAACTCGGACATTGCAAAAGATATGCATGTAGATGGGAAAGAGAAAGGAAAATGTAAATGAATACTGGGAAGCACTGAACCATATTTACTACTTACTTCCTCTAAGATTTCCTCCACCTTTCCATCCTTCACAACATTTGGCTTTATTATAGCCACAGTATAACCTTCTTCTTCTGAAATAAAATGATCAAACAAACAATAACAATCTTCTTAAACTGTGCACTAATGCACACACTAACACTAATACAAAGAGTGCTTTTCTTTACACAGCTCACTTTCTCAAAAAAATATGATTTTTCATGACACCCAGTCAAAGATAGTACATGTACCATTAACATCACTCCTTCCAAGAGACATGAGAGATAACACACCCATGAAGAACACTTAGTTATCATTATTATATAGACACTTACTTATCATTATTATAGTGAATTTTAAGACAATTGATAAATTCCAGCAACAAGAAACAATTTAAAATTGTGTTGTTCATAGAATGGCAACTGGCAAATGTCCATCTGCCTTGAAAATAGGAACTGTCATAAAAAGTTTCAACTATCAAAGCTTGTGTCTATAAATACTCAAACAATGATCTGTATCTTGAGCAACATACAGTCTTGTACTAGATAGGCTGCCCTCTTACCTCTGTCCCTCAATACAAATACTAAAAAAAGAGTCTTTGGTTAAAATTAGTAATAAGCTTCAGCAGATGTTAGTTCAGGAAGGGGGGTGGGTGGGTGGGGGCAACAGAGAGTGTGTGCTTTAACAGAACTAAGCAAAAATCAATTTCAGATGTACCAAAGTTATGTATGCAACTTAAATGTATGCACAGTACTAGTTAAGATTTCTAGATGTTCTCATCAGACGATCTACCAAATAAACTGGTAAAAATCAGGATGGCTATGTCTGATGAACATGTATACATGTACTTGTGTACATTTGGATGAAGACAATGCTATTAATGACTAAGAGGGGATTCTGTAGAAGATCTCCATGAAGAGTAAAACATTTGTAAACTTTCAAACAGTTTTCGAAGTGGGATGATCAACCAAAACTGTGGGAAAGGAAATCCTAAGAGACAAGTGACACCGTAGGAAAATAGAAAAAGTTACAAATGAAAGTGTCAAATTAGAAAAATGTCCAATTTTCACAGATAATCTGCCTGATCTTTGGTTATACTCTTTGTACTGGGCTAATAAAATACATGCAGATTCTGCACCATTTTGTGTACAAAATCAAAGTGAAACAAAGCAAGCATCTGGTACATGAGATGGAAATAAAGGTGTACAAGTACTATGGTGAGAATACAGACACTGACAATTTAATGGATTTTCCACCTGATCTATAGTTATACTCTTTATGCTGACCTAATAAAATAGACTATGGACCAGTTTGTGTACCAAAACAAAGTGAAACAGACTAAGCACCTGATATGTGAGACAGAAATAAAGCAGGTGTATGGGTACTATAGTGAGAATGTAGACACAAGGAAACAAAATCAAGCCCCGACCCGCAGGGTAAAAATTAAATTGCTACATAAAGACAATGGTGAGAACATGTATTTTGTATAGTTATTCCAACCTTCCTCTTCATCAAATGCAGACATCAGACTGTCGTCATAGAAAACTAACTCATCATTATACTCAAACATTCTTCTGTCATCTGCAACCAAATTAGGACCAATACATGTGGTAGACAAATGTCCTTTATGTGCGTCAGCTTAAGTTTAAAAAAATGTGAACCAATGCAAATATCTGCTCTTTCTGACCATTTTCTTGATTAATGATCACTGAAATAAATTTTATTGTCAAAATGCAACGCAAAAACATTAAATTAAATATCACTTTAATGTTCCCTTGCCAAACTCTACAGCTACAGAAATCATGATGGTTGAAGCTAGATGAATTATAACTTAAAAGCAGAAACTGATCCTATGAAGGTGAATAATTTTGATATAATGAGTTTAATAAGTTTTATTGTTGTTGTTTTGATCTTGTTATAGAGATTTTTCACCAAAAAAATATACAGACTAAGAGTTTGCAAAAATCCAAACACAGGAAATGGTCTGAGAGAAAGAAATAGAAATATACCCCCCCTCCCCCCCACCAAAAAAAAAAGAAAGCCCTTCCTCACTGCTAACATCTAAAAAAACACTGCCCCAGCAAATCGTTAGATGTAACCATATAATTGTAGCTGTTAGAAAGCATTAAACTTTTACAGCAACAATATGAATAGCTGAACTGGAAAGGATTTTGACTGATGATGATATCACTGCACACACACACATATTAATGTACTCACAAACCAAATGCAATTATTGGGACACATCCACAGATACACATGCATGGGCATGGGTGCACATACAGATGTACACAAAACTGAGTCACCGTATTTGTAACTTTATCAGAGCACATGAAATTGAAAGTGGAACAAAGACATGATGGGCAATAATGAGGATGGCAGTAGAGGATGCTGTAGCTAAGGATGTTGGGGAACTTGAGGTAAGAACATGACAAAAGGCCTTTGCACAGAAAAGTAGTCAAAGAAAGAAAGCAAGTGAAGCAAGTATAAATTGCTGCCAATAAAAAAATCCTGACAGTTTAGCGTGTTGTTAGATTTGTCCGAGGAGCATCAGCACAACTGCAGCTTGCTGTCCTTGTTACAACAGTTAACAAACAGGTAAGCAAAGATATCCTTTTCTCACTCTGTCCTCCCCTTTGTCCTTGTCTCCCTTTACACCCATATGCACCTATTCAACTCATTATCTTTCCAGCCTCAGACCCCAACCCCCCACCCCCACCCCCCACACACATTGAAACATACTTGCACACAATTCTGTGTTAAGTTCAAAATAAACTCTAAGGTTTTACAACAAAAGAAAGGTTAGCTGCCATGTTGTCAAGTCTCAGCCACAAAGAAGGTCTGTGTTAGAAGATAGCCAGGTAAATTGGGACTGCTGAAATGTTAAATACCTTCTTCATAATCACCCGGGTAAGTAGAAACTCTGCGATGGGGTACATAGCCTGGTAGTCATTAAAACATTTATTTAATCATGCAGTGGGAAAAGCACCAACACATAATGGTTTCAGTTACACTGTGTCACACTGCGTGAAACACAATGCATTTCCATGATCTCTAAAATCTTTGTTTTACAAACCATCTAACTTATCAGTAATGACATAGCTATAAAAATAATTGTGGCTAATCACTAGTAAACTTCCTGATGCACCCCTAACCTGACCGTAGAATTGCCATATCAGATGTTTGATCTATTTTTATTGATCAAGGGTGGATGTTTGCTGCTTAACGTCCCACCACAAAATATGTGAATATCAGGACGGTGTTGCTTAGACAAAGTTAACGTGCTACCACAGATGGGACTGCTTTCGCAACACAGACCTCAGTCCCACCAAATCACATTATACTGACCAGTCCTACTACTGCTACTAGATTGCCTATTTTTAAGTCTTAGGTATGACTTGGCCAGGATTTGACCACCGACCTCCCACCTCAGAAGCGGACATCTTAACCTCTAGACCACCGAGACAGTCTGTTCTGTTGATCAAGCAGATGCTTTTAAAACACACTTTCGTTGAAGCTACTGTTTTCAAAAAGTCAAAACTATGTAAAACTGCAGTCTAACTTTGGGTTATTTTTACACTGATCCCCTCGTGGCACAATCATTTATCTGTGTTGTGCTTATGAAATCTACTGAAATACTTACTGCTATCTTCCTCCTCTTCATCACCTTCACGAACAGCTTTGTCGTCTACTGCCAGGGTGACCAATAGGTCTTTCACCTGAGCCATTCAGGATCGCAAATGTTAAGCCAATGGATCCCTTAGTGTTACTGCTCTTGTTTAAGAAATGAAACACTTTTTAGAACTGTTAATCATTAAAGTACAAAATTAATTTTATCAATTATTAGACAAATAATCTGTAAATTAAAATGTCTAATTTACTCAAACATAAATTTATGTAATAAAATCCAGCTTGAAGGATAGCTTCTGCACAAGACTACATTCATAAATAATGCAACTGTAAATATTGACATTACTTCTCTTCGTTCAGAAGAGCCATCGAGGACTTTGTGCTCCTGAGCCAGCTGTTCCGTGATGGTCCTCATGATGAGGGGAGCATTGGCACCATGCACATACGCCACAAGAACTCCCCCCTGGTTGTAAATAGTTTTAATAATTATTTGGAATTTATTCACCACCTTTAAGATCTCAAGTACCGTTACACTGACAAACACAGGCATACAATATGCACAGAAGCTCGGTCTTACATTGCACTAGCTGCACGTTGGCAGACTCTCTTTCTTACGGCACAAATCCCCATGACAGACACAAAAACCACTTGTTCATTACAAAGAAACATAACATACATAAGACTGTAAAGCCATTAGGTTAAATCTTTCTTCTTATCACCAGAGATAATCATGATATTATTCATAAATTTTTTTATTTTATTTTTAAGGAATGAAAGGTAAAAGCTATTCACAGTCTGCATATACTGATACAAACTGTACCAGAAGACATGCATGAAATGTAAAAGAAATATTCTTTAAAATGGAAAAAGCAAAGTTTGTTTATATAAAAGTATCAAAATATTTATCGTACACTTACCGCATAAAATAGAAAGCATGGCTCA
This sequence comes from Lanistes nyassanus, assembly GCA_004794575.1. NCBI lineage: Eukaryota > Metazoa > Mollusca > Gastropoda > Architaenioglossa > Ampullariidae > Lanistes > Lanistes nyassanus. The sequence goes on from SMGT01011599.1 coordinate 181,787, forward strand.
CAGCTTCCTTTGTACTTTTCAAGAGGACTTATAGTGTCTGCCTTTGCCTACAACGATAACGTTTAAGTGAATTCGGATAAACGCAAATGCACTCGTGCAAACTCGAAAAAGGATCAGACATAAATGCATACGTAGATTGCATGAGTTTTGCTGAAGTTTAAAACCCAAAAATAAACCCCCAGATATATTCCCCACAGCATTATCTACAGAGTATGCCAGAATCTTACCCACTGCAACCACATGTATCGCAAATTTCAGACATAATACACAGCAACAGTCATTTAAAGGCAATTTTTGATGAATAAAAATGGATTTTGCTGACCACTGCAAACTTTAGGAGGTCATCTCCTAGCTCATTTTTGATGCGCCGAAAGTTTCCAGCCATAGCAACACAAGGACCACACCATTCTTGGTAGACATCTATCACTGTAACAAGACATGACAATTTACAAGGAAAATAATAATGGCATGTTTTTCATTCCTTACTACTGTATTACAGATTATATATTATCCCATTGTAAATGAACAGTCACAACTTACAAAGACTGCATTGTAAAAGAGACTAGGCAGACATTATATCAAATGTTTCCATCTAAATTTGTGTGTGTGTGTGTGTATAGGGTCCATCTGTCTGTCCATTCAGGCCTCTAAAATCTATGGTGCTCTGGTAAATTTCCAAAACCAGTGTTTGGTTCCAGAGCCGTCCAAATGTTTATAAAGTGGTAGCAGCTGAAGACAGCTCTGTACGTAGTTCCATTCTCTTCCAAAAATGTTCCCTTCATTGTGCCATTTCTTTCAGGTACTGGACAGTCTCATTGGATTTTAGTCATTTCCACTGCACTCCACTCACTTTTCTCAGTTAAAAGAGAACCCATCACAACTGTCTGATTATCAGTCTTTTCTAACAACTTTCAGAAACTCCTACCAAACTATGCAAAACTGAAGAATGTGGAAGAATTTTTTTGAACTATAATATGTTATACATGTACTAGATTCCACAAACCCCTGTTTTAACAGGTTGATGATGTAACCCTCTCGGGTTACCAGATCATAAGTTATTTCCCCTTGCACCTGTTCTAGCTTGGGGAAAAGCTAGTGGGTGGTTACAGAATGTAGTCCCTCAGGCAGATAAACCCCTGCCTGTGGGGGGAAAAAGTATTATGTTGTAAAATCACCTAGGCAGCACTTATGATAAAAACTGCATTACGTGAGTAGTGGCAAAGACCCTGTAAAATCCCAGTGGGATTAAAGGTGTGGGCGATTTACCCCCTTGCACTAATAGCGTGGAAGGATTTGGGAACCCACATGTTCGCGGGAACTCTGTCCCTGGGAGAGAGTGCATCGTTCACTTTATTGGTGCGTCTTCTCGTAGAGGTATGATTGCATTTCTGTCTCTGTTTCAGGACACCTTTTCTTCAGCCATTTCATTCACAGCCAGCACTATTATTGTCCCACAGCTTTTCTTTTCATTTCATCATTCATCCAGCCCTTTCACAACCAGCCCTACTATTTGTGTCACTCATTCTGTTACCCTGTCATACATCTCACTTTTCTTTCTCTTATCTGCTTCCCTTCTCCTCTTTCCCTATTTCCCCCCTTTATTTGCTTTCGGGGTTTTAGATCGATAGTTGATTAAATGTGATTGAGTCTATATAAATTTTTGGTTTCTTATTCTTTTAGTCAGCAAGGAGAGAATCTGCATGTGTGAAGCGCTAGCCTTCAGCCCGAACCAAATATCTTTTGTAAGACCACGTACACATTAGCTGTAATTCCCAGCTGGTGTGTACTGATTACAGTAATATGACTCTAAGGCATGGTGCTTAATGCCTGCTTTAGTTTAAAGTCCCTATTCGTGCTCAGAAATTTCTGCTGTACTATGCCAAAGACATGATAAGGGTTAAAGAATACCATTGTACTCCAAGCATTTCTACTGTACTAAAGGAACTTCTTACAGTTACTGGAGCATAGAAATGCCAGTCACATTTCCATCATGTTCCAGAACTTCAACCTATAGCACTTACTTCCATGGTGATGAAGGTTTCGAACGTTTTGTTCTATGTTACCTGTCTGCATGCACTAGTCAGTCACATGACCCCCTACAGTTTGCATATCAAGCAAACAGATCTGTTGATGATGCAGTGGCCCTGGGCTTTGCTAGAGTTCTGTTGGTCGACTTTAGCTCTGCCTTTAATACCCTAATCCCTCACAAACTGTTCGACAAGCTCTCTGCGATGTCTGTTCATCCTGCCATCTGTCGCTGGATACTGGACTTTCTACTCGACAGACCACAAGTCGTCAAGGTTGGGAACCTAATCTCTTGCCCAGCTACGCTGAATACTGGCATTCCCCAGGGTTGTGTTCTTTCACCTTTACGCTTCACTCTGTTCACTAGTGACTGCGTTTCCTCTGAACCATCTGTAATCATGATAAAATTCTCCGACGACACTACTGTCAAGGGCTTATTTCTAATGTAGATGAGAATGTGTACTGTGAGCAGACATGCAGCACGACTGGTTGGCTGGCGCTCCTCCAACAATCTGGAGCTTAATGTGTCCAAAACTAAAGAAATGATCATCGATTTCCACAAGCACAAAACGTCACTCACATCCCTAGAGCTAAATGGTGTGATGGTTGAACATGTCGACACCTTCAAAATGAGCAATATAGCCCTATAGTTAGTGTCACATTTTTTTTAAAAAAAGGCTAAAGTAGATATATACAATACAGAACCTATATGTGTAGTACAAAATCTGACTCAATTACACGTAGACCAACCCCAAAGTCCTTCTTTTGCAAGGGCTTCATCCCATTCCTCTGTAGAATTTAGTTCTTGCTGTAATGCAATCTCTTGCTTTTTCCTTGCCATCTGTGTTTTGTGACTCAATCTTTCTGAAAACAATTACAATGACAACATTGATTTATTTAGAGATTGTCAGCATCAACAATTTGACAGTTATACTGAGTAACAAAAGGAGAGATGAAAATGGGTAAGGAGACTGATACAGGTGGCCGTACACAGACTGGGAGAAAGGGATAGGTACAACGGATCTGGCATGTCTTGCTGCAGTATAAACATTTCACACATGCATATAGAATTTCTGATCTACGTTTTTGCAGACTTGTACATCCAGTGCGTTTTCTAAGGTTTAAGGTTTAAATGTCAACATACAATAATTACCGTGGACACAATATTTAACTGAAACTGTCGTCTATAAATCTTGCACCCTTTTAATTTACCCCTGTACCCAGACGTCCCAGTCTTGACAGTCAAGCTTTTAATACCGCTTAGGTCAGTAAAATATGCGTTTTGACAAGACTTGGAAACCTGGGGGAGGGTTATCAATCGCGCCATTCAGGCTTGATATTATATTATTTTTAGATATACTATTAAATTCAGTCTATTTTATTCAATTATTGGTATACGCTAAATTCGATGCTATTTATTAAAATGATTCATGGTGATTCTTAAAATCTTCTTGATTCACACTATATACGTCTCTTTTAAAAGAAAGTCTGTAGCAAGTATTTTTTTCTTTGAACTAGTTAAACATTACCAGATTTACTAGGAGAACAAAACAGGCTTGTTACCTCAGCTAATCGATTCCTCTAAAAGGAGAGAGCGTCTTCTCGGTTGCTAATGGCAACGATTAATTCCGGAAGGGAAGGCACTCTATAATTTGCCAGTGTGTTGTAGATGTTCTAAACCTGCTTGGTTCTTCCACGGACCTTCATACATGTTATTTATGGAGGTCCGTGGTTCTTCCCAGCCCACACCACTCCGCCACGGCCCGAAAAGTTGAGCAAAAGTTTACTGTTGCGAACTTTTGACAAGGCACACACGGGATAAAACATTACATACAATGTGCACCGTCCAGCTAGAAAAAATGCTTTAAGTTTGATTAGACAAAGGCCGACCTTATTCGCACGACTGTGCGTGCACTCTTTTATCCGCACGACTGAGTGCGCTTGTGGGGTACGTCGTTCTTCTATCCGCACGTCTCCAGATCGTGCGCTTTTAGAATGGGTTCTATCCGCACGACTGGTCGTGGGTTTTTGGGGTACGTTCTTCTATCCGCAAGACTCGTATCTGAAAGTGCAATCGGTGACTACGAAAGCATGTGACGTATGCATAGCTCGTGCAAGATACAATTTAAATGAAACATTTTTTAAGTTAAAATTTTGAAGGCACTGGCTGCTTTTACCAATTTAAAAAAACGGTGGCTGGGGGGTGGCCAACAAGGAGTTTCGAACTACCAACCACGGTTTCTCAAACAACCTGGTGATGGTCTGGATTATTGACTGTGACCCCGTAAACCTGAATACCAACTCGGTTCACATGGCCCTGCCAAATTGGAAACAAATCAACAAATAGATTTTTAAAAGAATTGCATGTGATGCATAGAATACTTACGTTTAGAGCCTTGAGCATTAATTGGGATTTATGACTTGCAGACACCCACCAAGTTGATTTGTCTGGTGGTAATCCGTTAGTTTTGACCATATAGTCTAGCCTAGTCCTGGCTTTTAAATCAAATATTAGCTGGGGGTAGAATGAATGATGACGTCAATGGATAAATCAATCAATAATGTGCAACATCAACAAGATTAAATATCTGCCAGGGATGAGGATATATAGTTGTCTGATGGTTCCAGGCCACTAAAAATTAAAAATTACAAGCCCATTAGGCTGTTGATTCCTTCCGCAACTGTAGTCATGCACATATGAGAAAACAGTGTGGGTCAATGGGCTAGCAATTTTATCAGAATCCACCATTTAAATTTTTTTAATGGAATGACAATCCTGAACAACACTTATTCTCTAACATCAATAGAACTGAATTTCCCGAGTTTAGCAGCCATTCACTTAACACTTGTGCCAATACTAGTACTGAGGTTGGATTTTGGGATCTTGCACACCAAACTGCATTCTGTAAAGTTTGTAAGATGGCCTTCAGATTCTTTCAAGACTGATCCTTATCAGAAAACCAGACTGGATTCTCATTTGTAGGATCCAGTAGAATTAGAAATGAAAATATAGTACAGTGTTACCAGGTAACTGTATACTATAATGTGTTAATAAAAGACTATAGCACGTGTGTATTATGCATGCACCTAGAAGTGTGTTGTACCTGCATCTCTCTCTCTCTCTCTCTCTCCCTTTCACAATTTTAGTTTTATTCACATGCCAAAGTGTTTCAAAAGTTTGGACTTTTTCATTTTAAAGTGCTTGTATTATTTCACAGCTTATTGATTGCTCAGTGGTAATCGTTGAAAAGTCCGAAGACTTGTTTAATTTTTCGTTGGTGTTTTGCATCAACAGTGTCAGGGCAACAGTGATATACTTTCTGCTTTCTGGGGATGACTTACCTCAGTCTTTGTGTCTTCTGTTTTACTTCTGCTTGAGAAGGATTTTACAAAAAATAAAAAAGAATAAAATTTAAAGGAGATGTTGAAAGCAAGATCAGTCGATAATAAGATGTCATTTTACACAATAAATGAAATATTTAACACAAGATCGGATTTTAAAAGTAACATGAATTTTTATATACAGCAATGAATTTTTCATGTTGGTTTATACATGTATTGAATAAATAACAACACACGAAGGGATTAAAACAAAAGCTGCCTAAAGTGACTGTCACAGTTCTAGCAGCTTCGACTGTAAATAATAACCAGACTGGATAGCATTACTTGCACTGGCTTGTACTTAAAAGCACAGAGGTAAAATGTCTCCTTACTCTTCATGTTAATGCTCCATGACCACCATTTAGTCTGTTGTCATCTCCATGTATCACAGAACAGACTACATATCATCACAATAAGTATTATAATCCACATGAATCATTTCAAGAAAAGTCACATGGTCCTTTTGAGCAGCCAAAGCTTGAATACATGTAAACAAATGCAGTACATGTAGAATGAGAATGTCAAAATATTCAGACACTTTCTGTATCAAAAGTCAGAATTTCGTGGTAAAAAGCATGTGACAAGGTCTTGAGCAAAAGTCAGGTCATGAAAGAATGGGTTTGTCAAAATGTATACACCCTTTAAATGTGGATGCTTCTAACATTGCACTGGGCCTTAATAGATTTACAATATCATGGTAACAGCATATAGTCACAGCATGCCTTTCAGTTTACTCCACAGTTGAAAACTGATTTTAAATGTTTACTAAATATTAGTGCTAAATGTCAACCGGTGAACATTTTATCCATATTGCTTAACATTAACCTATTAAAAATGCACTATATAATGTAACTATCTTAACCAGTTAATGTTCGTGCAACTCAAAAATTACATAAATATTCCATAACATAATTCAAGTAAAGAGAAGATGATAATCCAGATTAAAACGTCAACCATTTTAAGCAATATCATAAAATCTTTTACAACAATTTAAATCCAGAAAATGCCGGAAAAGAGAAATTAAACACTGAGAAAGGAAATCGTTTCATGCAGTCACCAATCCAAGCACAGAGGCTTTCTTCCTTGTTATTGTCTTCTGATTTTGGTTCAGTTATCCACTTCACCTTTTCATTTCTCACAACCCTTTCTCTTCACAGGGAGAGATATCTTTATGAGCAGTCATTAATTTCTCATGCTTCTGGAGCCTCCTCGGATGCTGGCTGGTCTGTTTCTGGTGGTGCCTCCTCGGCTTCTGGTGCTGGTTCTCCATCCGAAGAAAGTACAGTAGCTGGGAAATCTTCTTCAGGTGCTCCGGGTGCATTTTCACCTGTTGGTGACCCTTCATCTCCACCTGTCACTGATCTCTCATCATCTGCTGGCTTTCCTTGTGCTGTTGTTGTTTCTTCAGCTGCAGAAGTTCTGTCCACCTCACCAAATGCCTCTTTGAGTTCTGCCTCATGTTCGCTTCCAACTGTTGTCACACTGGGGCTGGAAACTAATTACATTTCATGCACAACGTGATAGTTTTAAAATCCACCACAATGAAAATTATGCTGCCACAGAACACCCATGTACATGCATCTATATCATACTGGGCCAAAAGTTGTCCAATTTTGGCAAAATAGGTCAAAATATCAAAGGTCTTGCAAAGATCTTCACTTGTGTTTCTGAACAATGCTTCACCTGACAGCTTCGGCCTGATAAGAGATAATTTGGTGGCTTGCTTTTGTGTCAATAAGAGATTTGTTATTGACTCACTAGTTATGGATGTATCATTTGTTATTGACTCACTAGTTATGGATGTATCATTTGGTCCAAGTCCTGCAAGTCCTGTCGTCGCTGGTGGTTTTTATTACACAGTGTGCAAACCCAGATTCTTGAGATTCTAAATTAAATTTTGGCTCCCAAGTGAGGTCAAGCAAATGTTAGTTTCAATCTGATCCTCACAAAACACATAAAGCAGAAACAAGCAACAAGATAACCTTATTTAAATAACTAAAGAGTTTAAAGGTAATTTTGAAATTTGCTTTTTCCCCTCTCATGACAGCTTCATGATGTTTTGGCTCGCTATACTCTGTGAAAGGAACTGAACGCACAGTAAAGACTTACTCGATCGGGCTGATAAGATATATTTATTGCATATTATCTACATTTTCAGCTTGCTCTGTGTGATACCTTGGACAATTATGGTCTTAAACTACCCATTAGCTATACTAATACAAGGTTAAAGCAACATATGAAATGTATTTCCTCATACCTTTGCTCTTTTGCTGGAACAATTTGTTTGATGTTAGAGATGACACATCCACAGAGATCCACAATACCAAAACTCAGTGCAAAAATGATGCGCTTTTGGCCCAGTGTCACATGTATAAATGCATATACGCATACTCAAAGCTGTTTACCCATATGATTTCACCATATTGGATATAGGCTTCCACAAAACACAAGTAGCACAATGTAATTGTAAAAAAATGTGATTAAAAAACAGAGAAAAGGCGAATACAGTATAATTTGCACTTAAGCATTAAATTAAAATTACCGCAATATGCTGGTAATCACAGATTTTCTGACTGATAATTATGTGTAAATATTAGTTCACACATCTCTACATATTTAAAACTCTACTTAACAAGAATGTAACAACTTAAAAAAAAAAGTCATATCCCCAGGAATAGTACACGCCCAGAGAAAAGGATACGCAGGTCTGCACCAACACTTGCATGTGCCCATGTTAGCAGGGGGATTTTGGTGACAAGGTTCCAATAACATGTATCAGTACCATCTCTTTTGATTGAGAACATACCACTACACAGTGAAAATACACATACATTTTTTTTGCAATGCTTGATTTGATATGTTGCTGTGGTGTGCTGCTTATCATTGCTTGTAATAAAATTGGAAGATGATACATTAGACACAATGTAGAGAATTATTAGTAATCTTTATAATATTTTTAGTAAAATAACCAAAACTTTTAGTAAAATTCTTATGCTTACCAATATCTTCATCAGGGAGTTCATCTAGCTTTGAAAAGATGGTTCGTATCTTCTTCTGTGCTTCGTCAATTGTCTGAGCGCCATACAAACCATTGTGCAAAATGTCCTTTCCAAACTGTGCTCTGAGGCTGAAGAAAAACCCATACAACTTCCATACAGCCTTACAGTCTGTTGGAAGCTACTTTAGTTTCCAGTAAAGAATACAACTGAATGACATATTTAAAGTGGAAGACTGCTGTGAGTAATATTGAGCCATGGATATATAGCTTTTGTGTCATGATACAGTGTTTGTCTAGCTTCTAAAAAAAAAACTCTGGCTATTAAAAAGATATTCCACTTATCAAAAAAAAAAAAAGGCGGGTAGGGGGCGGCATGACTTGACAAATAGCAATCATTCCTTACTGCCATGCACACTAAACTTTTCTTGTCCTTTTTTCTTTTTTTGACAGGATAAATGGAATAAAATTTTATCTGCTTAGAATAATATTTTTGTAGCATCTGTCTTGTATTAAGAGAGAGATTAACATACGAGTTTGGTGCTTCAAGTTTAGCAACTGCAGGATCTGTGGGGCCAAGTTCTTGCCTCCATCCATCAACTGCTCCTAGTCTTGACAGTATCATGAGCATTGCTGTACCACTGTAACCAGAAATAAGTTTTACTGACTACCTGTATCTATTGCACAGATGTGTGAAGGGAAAAGAAACAAAAGACAAACTGTAATTTAATGAAGGATAATAATCATTTTTAGAAGATAAAGATCTTTGAGTCTTTAAATTCTCTGTTAGAGTGAGCTATAGTTGCTGTTGAAAATGCATTTCCTTGTACCACAGACATATAACCGATGCATCACAAACTGTCACTCTTGGCCAGTGTTCGGCTATGGATGCTTATATTTCAGTCCACAAAAGACAACCCCAACAAAGTACTGGCAGCGCTAGACACAACCGTATGCTGACGTATGCAATCAAGGGAGCCTACCGTACCCAAACACGTAGCAAAGAGAGAGTCGAAAGTAAGGAACGTGGCAGATCTTAAATTTTACTTTCATCTCTGTGATTTCTGTGCTTTACAGATGGGTGTTTACTGTGATTAAACTGCAGCAAAAATTAATGCTTAACATCACTGATAGTTTTCCTGATGTTGCTATTTTTGTGGTTTATTATCAATTAACTTTTAAGCTGAGAAAGTTACATGTTTGTTCTAGCCATAGTATTTAGTAAGCAAAATGTATACCTGTTACAGATTTTTGGATTTAGAATAAGTTTAAGAATAAGTTTTGTGAATTAAAATAAAGAGTGCATGATAATAGAGTTGGCTACGCAGGCATCCTTCTTCCTATAGCCAAGCATTTTGTATGGCTATAAGAACCAGTTTCCAATCTACATCAGTTCTATGTGTCTTTATCTGTAATTTGTCTGAAATAATTTATTATCTGAACAATACTTTAACAGTACAATGTGTACCTTGTCATGGAATTTAAAAGATCTTCGTAGAATTTTGCACCTTTCGCTTCTTTATAAAGTGCTTCAGCAATCTCTCTGGTAATTGTGGTTTCTTTTCGTGTAACAATGAGGAAGCCAGCTCCGAGAATTCTTTCAATGATGAGATCTGTGAAAAAGAGATCAAACCACTAAATTTTAGCAGAAGTATATTATCTACCTTAGGAGACATTTCTGTTTGAGAAGACGAATACAGACAGTCCACCTGAAGCCTTTACACCTGTAATCAAGTTTAGTTTGGTCTCAGACAGTTATTATTTAGATCAGGTAAAGCAACGCCATAAAAATGAACAACAAAGTAGAACTGATACAGGCAGTATCGCACAAACAAATGTATCAAACAGACCTGCAAAGAGACCATCTGTGCATGTATTTCTTTATTTTCCTGGCACAATCAGTGGGTGAAGCTCATGTTAAGGGACATTTGTATGGTGCACAAAATAAAACTTTTGGGTTTATCCTACAAAAGAAAGTTTCCACAGGGTCATCGTTTCATGCAATATTTACAGGGGAAAAAAGTAACATAGGTGCAATCCCCTAGAACTGAAACAGACAAAACTGGGTGTGTTGTACAGCAAAGGCACAGGAAAACCTTGCACTTGATATCAAGTTGCAATTTGTCAATTACCATTTTTTTAATAAAGAAAAATTCTCAATCTTCACCAAAATACACAGAATTTTCTTAGACATCTTCATCAACAGTCAAAAAAACATGACCCCAGAAAAGTTACCAATCTTTGCCACTAAGCACACAGTACATATTTTATTGACTACTGATTCACCATCTGTTGTTGTTGTGTTGTTGGTGTTGTAGTGGTGGGGTGGTGGTGGTTGTTGGTGTTGTGGGGCTGGAGAGACAAATTGTTCTGACCCATAGACTAGACAGAAGACCTACACCCATTCAGCAAGTATCATCTGAGCAACAGTGTGCATTTAAAACAAACCTTTTGCACCATAGGCATCAGGCTTAATGACAGCAACAGTGTCCTCCGTATGAAAGAAGAATTCCAGTTCTTTTTTGGCAGATTGTGCAGAATCTGATCCATGGAGCTGGTTTATAGGAACGTTATCCACAGCAAACTGGGCACGCAGGCTGTAATCACAAAGAATAAACTGATGCCATTGCAAGAGTCATAACAGTCAGGTACCCTGATGACTAGTACTGACCTGCTTACATAACCATTCTTGTGATAGGGGGCTTGATATGTTTAAAAGAAGGATTAGCTATCAAAGGCTGACGAGGAAGTGGGAAGAGGGGATGAGGAGAAATCATGATGGTTTCCACGTACATACAAGAAGTGCCCTGGAAATGAAATACAATGGACCAAAACCAAACATACCACTAACAAAAAATAAAGTATAAATAAACATATTCCAGGCAAGTCCTCTGAGAATTATTTGTGGGATAGTATGCGAGTGATTCTCAAACTGATTCTGCACGTGTACTTTCTCACAAGGAAAAAACTTCACAAACCTGTCTTTGGCTTGCGCCTTTGCCTCATCCACCGAAGCTGGTCCTAGGAGAGATTGCCATCTGTCTATAGCATCACTCTTTGCTAGACCCAGAGCCAGCGCTGGGCCACTGTGTCAGTTACATTCCAAACACAAAATAAAACAAGTACATTCCTGAACCCAGATTCTAAGCCAGACAAAATCTCGTCATCTGCCCAGGGTGAAGACACACAAAATGATGTATGGTGTATCTATAAGTACAGGACACTTTGGGCAACTGCACACACAAGGCTATTACCACAGGGTGATAAACTGCTGTCTCTCAAAAACAGGCACTTTGTAAGTATGAAATTTGACTCCTTAGGAAGTTCCACTACAGCATCTCACTGCTTTATCTCATGTCATTACCTCTTTGCACTCAGCATAAGGGAAGTAACAAAATGAAAAAAAACCTGTTAAGTTCAGTTTGGAAGTTCATTTCTCTTTAGGGTTTTTTTGTTTTTTTGTTGTTGAATTTTTAAATATAAAATCCTGGAGTTGGCTCAACTGGACTTTAAAAAAAAAAGAACTAATCTGACTGTTCATGTTTTTGTAATGACAGCAGGAACTAACAGCTGCTAACATTTCTGGAGTGTTAGAAATGAGATTAAATGATGTGGATAATGCCACTGTTGTTGGAAATGTCTTTTTCTTATCTTCATACAATGTGAGCAAGTCAGGTTGTGAATGTCAGAGAGATCAAGAAATCTTGCATTTGGAGGGTTGTAATTCTGAACTATATTTCCTGTGGGAAAAGTGTCAAGTGCAGGGACACTTGGATAATTGGATTACCCAAATTCATCAATAAGCAAACTGTAAGTTGTATTTTAAAGATTTTTTATATAAATTAAGTGCACATACTTGTTGTCACCTGTCACTCCTAGGTAAGCCTGTTTGCCCCTCCCTTTCTCGACACCGGGTAGGTGGACGCAAAGTGGGTAGCTGCTCTAGGCCGGCCAGTACCGGTTTAATTGAGTTTAAGGCATGAGAGTGCATATAGGAAAGACAATCAGACAGAGAGACACAGGAGAGATGAAGTAGGAGGACCAAGAGAAGCTGACACGTGTAGACCCACAGACCTCTGCCCCTTGCCATCTTAGTCGTTGGAAGACTAGCTCCAGTTCTCACGCTGAATACACTGGAAGTATTTCGCCGACACTTCAACGAACAGATGCGTAAGTGACTGCTGGATGCGCCTTATAAGTTAAGGACTGCTCTTGCCATAAACTATCTTCGAGTCTGGGACTCGGGTTGATTTAAGATAGGTGGTTTTATCCTGCTGGAGACAGATGACGTTAAGCTAGAGGCTGGGCGTATGCCAAGAGGAAGGTAGAGGAAGTGCTGGTCGGGGAAGTGTCATAGCTTCATTGTTGGTCGTTGAATAGCTTTGGAATTGTGTATCGCAGAAGTAGCTGGTTTAGTAGTGACGAGAGTAGGAGCTCTGTTGTCGGTCACTTACTGTATTTGTGTATAGAGCGGGATCATAGGCCATTTTGCAGTTTGATTTCCCCTCTGTAGTTTGATTATCTTCTTTGTCTGATACCTCGTGCTATGACGTAATCAGGCAGCGTCTTACCCTAGACACGAGCACGGTGATTCTCTGTAAATAATCTGTAGATATATTTGATGTTGTCGAGTCAGTGTATGAAATATATGTTGAATAACGGTTCGCTGCAGCTGTGTCTTTGACGAGGGTGGGGGCTCTTGAGCAAGAAGTGTTTTGCCTGTGTGAGACTGAGCGAACGTGTCAGAGTATGAGAATCTTTTCCCTCGGGAGATTTCTCTAGTTATTCGCATTATTTCATAGCATCGTCACCCTTTGGTGTAGAAACCATTGAACTGAGGCAGTAAAGGTTTTGGTGATGATTGCTCAATTAAGTGTAGATTTACGAGATCACCATAAAAGTTGGTTCAGTAATTCTGGAGAAGTCGAGTCCAGTAAGTTAAGGTACGGCCCGGCATGTCACACTTGTAGGGTACAATATAACATAGCTAGATCATTAATTTTGATTTTTTTAAATAACAAAAAGTGCCGATACAGCCAAGAATGTGTATCACAAAAGTGCTGAGTGAAAAGAGTTAACATGTCTGTAACCAATTCATTATGTACAAAATCACAGCAAGTTAGCAAGAAATGAGCGATAAGGTGGAAATACTTGGCACTGCTTGCTTCCAATTTGCTAACAACACATGCAACATTTTGCGAAGTAGTTCAAGGGTTGAAAGTTGTGGATAATGCCCAGAGAAAATGGGGTGTGATGACTGGACCACATACTCCAAGTGCATCAGATACTGGAGACAGATGGTCAAGTGTCTGCAATGCAATAATTTTGCAGACCAAACCTACTGTTAGGAACATTGTTTCTGCTTAGACTGATATGCAGCATTATACAAAGTTTAGCTTTACCTGGACATATGAGCTATCAGCTGGTCAAACTGTGGCTGGCCAATGTGTTCTGAATAAAACTGTTCAGCCTGCTGTTTCGTTAGTTGTATCACCTTCTGCATTGCGATCCAGAAACCAGCCTCCTTGATCTTTGTCAGGATTTCATCTAGTGGTGAGGTTTTAGAAAGTAAGTAGATTGATCTTCCAGATGAAATATACAGACTGCTTTTGCTAAACTTTACTCATGACTGTAATATGTTAAAGCTGCTAATTTTGACAATCAATTTCTTGTGACAAAGTGAACCCACTCATCTGAAAAGCATTTTGCACTCAGTGAGTTTTTAAAGTAACTCATTTCTATATGCCCATCTTCCACCAACAGATGTCTCTTCATCTACTGAAAATTGTGCAGTTCTGATATAAAAAGTACTTGTGCAAACTTACTTAATGCAAAACACTGTTTACTCATCGCCCAGAAATCATAATGCTATGCTAATGCTTCTATGGACTGAAATGAACTTTCTGAAGCCTTACCTTTTTTATCTTTGTAAGCTTCAGGTCGAATGATCGCAAGAGTGTATTGGATTGGTGTCCTTGGAATGGTTGGCACTTGAAAGCTTGGGAAGAAGAAAGCAAGTTCTCTGCAAACAGAAATGTGAATTCTAGAATGGAAGGTGGTTCAGATATGTGCATCTTCTATTACAGCTTTAAATTGATATAAGACAATCATGCCAAGCATGGGTCTTTGACGATAAAGTTAGTACAATGTATTTCATTCTCCTTTACTACAGCATAAATGAATGTAAATCTTGAATGGTAAAAAAAAAAAAAAATTCCGAAAATTATCCAAGTTGGAATTTTTATATCATCTGTGTCAAACCTGACCATATATTGGATGCCAAATGTTCATATTAAAAACTTTCTCCTAGTAGGCTCAATTAGGAAACTGCACCCTGCCTACAAAAAAGTTATCCTAATAAAATATCAGAACAAGTTTAAATAACTTGTATTCAAATCAGAATCAACTTGAAACCAACCTTGTAGCTGTCTGTTTACTGTCAGAACCATGCAGCCCATTCAAAAGACCCTGCATTCCAAACCTGGCCCGCAAGCTAGAAAGAACAAAGACTGAATACAATTGTGATGTAGTTCATGGGCTGAAAGTTGTGGATAATGCCCAGAGAAAATGTAGTGTAATGAATGGACCACACACTCCAAGTGCACCATTCTGATTACATCTGCCACTACAAATTAGTACACGTAGTTCTGTGATATTACCTCTTTAGAGTATTTACCAAACCACAAAACTGGCTCAATGTAACTGCAAGGATTTTCATAATCTTTGGAAAAAGTTACAAATGAATGAAAAAAGGAAGAATAATAGTTGAAAGATTCATTAAAAAATGAGTAGAAAAAAGCAGATTGATAGGTGAAAAATTCATTAAAAACTACTACAAAACATTTTTTCTTACTTTTTATTGAATATCCGGCACTCCCTCTTAAATAAATGATGACTAGCTGCACATATTTTGTGAAGGCAAAATATCTTCATTGGAAACACAGGGTGTCATGATCACACTAACACACTCGATACCAGGATGAAAAATTAAAACCTTTAGCAGTTATTTTTCTTTCATTATTTCTGAAGAATTTGTTAGAAAAGTGTTTTTTGAGCCTCTGACCCACAGTACACTGGAATGTCTATTTCCACAAGCTTTATGACTTTAAGGATTTAGAGTGGAAAAGGGGCAAAGCATTGAGATATGTATAAAGTATTTTCTATAGTTTGTTCTTTTTCATAAACAAATGAATAGAGGGCACCAAGAAGGGAATGGGTATAATGCTCATGTAAAGAATTGCATTCTATAACTAAAGAATTGCATTCTATAGCGATAAAATTAATTCTGTAACTGTAGAATAATTCTATAAATTCTTTAGTTATAGAATTCTATAGTTACAGAATTAATTCTACAACTAAAGAATTCTATAATTATGGAAATAATTCTGTAACTATAGAATGAATTTGTTAACTATAGAATGAAATCTATAATTATAGAATTCATTCTATAACTAAAGAATGAATTCTATAACTATACCATTGTAATTATATGAAGACAGTTTATTCTGTCTATACTTGACCAGAAGTTTAAAAAATGCGTTTAAGCACACAAACAGCAGCTACACACTGACAGATCCATAATGACCACTTAAAATGTGCTTTTGTATATGTGTAGTTTTTTTTTTTAAATTGTAGTTAGGAGGTGTTTTTTGCACCCATCGTCTGCTAAAGCGCTAGGCGGCCACTCAAGCAGGGGTCCAAACCCCACCTTATGCTGCTTGGGGTGAAGGCCATGACCCAGTGCGGTTAGGACCATTACTGGAGTGGCTGGCTAGCATGTAACAGACGACAGGTGCCAAACACCTCCATACCCAATAAGTAACAATAACTAGCCACATACAAAGGCACATTTTGATGGATTATCATGAATCCATCCATGTGTAGCTGGTATTTGTGTGGCAACATATACATGTTCTGTCAATAAAAGTTGATTGGCAGTATGTGTGTAGTTTCGGTGTAAGTGAGGGGTTGCTGAGGGCCGGTTTGCACTGAAATAAATTGCTGGCCTCATTTTCATTGTTTAGCTAAAGAATTGGTATGGTATAAAATAGAATTCATTCTACAGCTGCAGCATTCAACTGTATATAAAGAATAAATTGTATATTCAACTAAAGAATAAATTCTATAGTTAAAGAATTAATTCTATAGTTATAGAATTCTGTAATTATAGAATTAGTTCTTTAGTTATAGAATTCATTCTACAGCTATAGAATGCAATTCTTTATATGCCATGAGCATTATACCCATTCCCCTCTTGCCACCTAATAAACAAAAAATGAAACAATGCATCTCCACTGGTAACAAGTTCTACGCTGTCAAACCTTACTAATACTCAAGTGCTGTAAGCCTATGCCTCACAGTAATCCATGGGGCTACTTACCACCTTAAAGCATAAAGGTTGTATAAAGCCTGGTTGGACCAATACGTATGCATCTAGAAACCATTATATTACCATCCTGTGAAGTAAACCATGCCATGGTGGCTAGTGAAGACAATGACCAAAAGTAGCTTGTTAGAAGTCTTACCTGTCTGGTGCCGTGGATTTAGCTTCTTCCACATTAGCAGGGCCAAGAATACTTCGCCACTCTTGGATGATCTCATCGTTTGTCTGTTTCTTTGTCAGCACGAGCATGCGGGAAGGGCCGCTTGTCATGAACCTGATAAGATCTTCAAAGAAAGGCTGGATAAATAAAGACCAGATAAAATGAATTTGCTTGACTACAAAGACTGAGTTCACTCTAAAATAAGCAAGTTAATATTGTTTTTTTTCTGCTGATCCTTTTCAAATGTGAAGGCTCAAGATATGTATACTGATCATTTTAATCATTTATAATGATATTTATCATTTTGATTCATTTGTGTTATAATTCATAATTAGCACAATCGCAGTTTTTGAAATGGTACAAATAAAAATGAATATACAGTGGAGTTCACTTATGATGAGATCTGACATCATGAGCAATTGTGTATCACAAACAGGTTTTGACTTCCCAACCAACACTCTTCTACTTGTCACTAAATATTGCTTACTGTGAGTGTGGATCCAATGAGAAAATAGTTATCACGAGGTCATTTCCATATACATGTACCAGATAACAAAAACGCTCTGAAATTAACCTGGTTAACATGACCAGCAAGTAAGATTAACTGGAATATTTGTGCTGGTCCTCTCTGTACTGAAAGTAATTGGGCAATATTATTTTCCTCAAAATTTTCATTTTTTTCTGATTTTACTTGAAACTGTACTTAGCTACACCTTCAGCAGAGAAAGCAGCATGTGGGTACATCACACCAATATAAACTTGCCTCATCCTTCAGGTGTTCATAGACAGTGCGAATGTCTTCCTCTGTCAGACTTCGCTCTTCTTGAGTAAGAATTTCGATGTGGTGTTGTTCCAGCTACACAGAAGTTAATATTTAACTGAGTGCACAATGGTTACTTTATGACATGATTTCCTGCTTAAAGTCTCAGACCACAATTTCTCAATAATCCTTTTGATCTGGACAGGTGGCATTCCGACAACTAAAAAAACAAAACAACAAAACAGGTGACTGTGGCTTGGGGTAATAAAGGCACAACAAAAGGAACTCAGCCAAGCTTCCATCAGAGTTCTTTAGTGAACAATCCATTTACCTGATAATTAAAAAGTTTCAATGCTTGTTGTAAAAATTAAAAAATAAATAATAAAAAAAATAAATCAGTAATTTGTCGACAACCAATTTACTCATTTATAACAGACAAGTTTTGAAGGATGAATATGAATCCAAACGGAAGAGTTCTGATCACAGTCACAGATCTGTGGTTAATTACACATTCAAGGTACACCAATGTTATTTGTGCTGAAGTTGTCACTATGATCAAAGTTTTGGACAAGGCACACAGGGAAAAAGCACAAGATTGACAAAACCTAAATGACAGAACCACTACCTGATGAGCCCTTTTCATATTAGTTTCTGCTTGCTAGTGGCCAAACATGAAGTTGGGGGTATAGCACGGCCAGTTGTCTGTTTAAAGACTAGGCAAAGAGACAATACAACTTCTGCGATGTGGTTGTCAAAGGGGTCAATTAAAAAAGGAGCAACAGTAGAAGAATCTGGACAAGAAATTTAAGGTTACAAACCATTCTAAGAGACAGTTTTGGGCAAACAATAAACATGATGGTCTAGCAACAGGTAATCGTTGATTTGCCTCTTCCCTTCAAATAGATGATCGACACTCAGTGGACTATGTGGTAGTAATAAATCTTGGCTATGAAAGGCCCATGTGGACACTGGCAATGTAGACTGTAGTTAACAGAAGAACCTCCTACAGTACGAGTTTTAACATATACACCTGTCCAAAGTGGGGTGGGGGGTGGGCGCTTCACTTTCATGTGAGTTGGCAGCACCAAAAAAAAAAAAAAGGTGTTGAGAATAATAGGGTGCAGACAGACAAGAAAATATATGCATTATATTTGTATCGTAAATGATCATGTTTATTATTTCTGCAGAGTTTTCATAAAAAGAATGTTGCTTGTATCACAAATTTGTTCAGGCAACTGTATCTATAAACATCACCAAAAAAAATTATTGAGTGTTTATTAAAAGCTTTTACAGCATTTGGCTAAGACAATTGTGAATCTGCAGATTTGTTTCTCCAGTTTTGCCACTGTCTGAAAATATTCATGAAGACACCGGATTCACTTTCACATGCGAGAGAGAGATAGAGCACAACTATAACAATGTACAGTGTATTTTAATGTCTTATGCTGGATTCTTTATCGACTAAACTTAATCATAGGTATGTATGTGTAGCCGGGTGGTGATTACATAACCCCCAGGCCCCCTGAACTCCCCTAGCCGGCATAGCGTGGGAAGTTGCATCATGCGCCTTACTGGTCGTCTGTTACTTAAGAGTGAAACAAAGGGTATCTGTGTCTTCCCAGTCCCTGACCCAAGGTGGCTAGGGAAGGGTAGGGCCACTTAGAAAGAGAGGGGTGGTCAGGGCCGAAGAGACTGAGCATCTCTTCGGAGGCGAGGGCGAAAGGTCGGCAATAATGTGCGGGGAGCGTGGTTAAAAAGAGAGAAGAAAAGTAGACATTTAGTTCAGTTAAGATTGTGAGCTTGGAGAGTTCATTCGGGATTCATTCAGAGTGAGAGCTTCGAGTTAGTCACTCGAGCAAGGATTTTAGTAGCTGTGCTCTCACAGTGACGTGAGAGGAAATAAAGTACATGTAGATGTGAAGACGCCTTGTTGCTGTGTCCAGAGTGGAAGGGTGACAGAGCCATTACCACAACTGCAAAAGTAACAAACCCGCTACCGCTCGACCCTGTTACATATGTATGTATGTATGTATGTATGTACACGTAGAAGTACTTATCTGCGATTTCAGGGATCTGCAGTAGGTCTTGGAAGGTATCACCTGCTGATATTAGGGGGTGGGGGACCTGTACTTAAAATAAGACCCCTTCTCCCTTGTCTTTTCTGTTTTTTGCCACATTTGTTGTGTTATTTTTTGCACGTGTGTAAAGGCTATCAAGTGACGTAGCTGCACATTTAGCCTTTAATGTCATAAAAACTATGTGTTCCCTAAATTCAATCTTTGTCCCTTCCCTTTACCCAAAACAAAAGCTGCATTACTATACACTTTAAAATTCATTACATCGTGAAACCAATTACGGTGTAGAATTGATTGTAAAAAAACCCGAACCATATCATACCTGTCTTGTAAGTGACAGAATTAAGCAGAAAACATACATTGCAGATTAATATTCGTGGGTAAAAAGCACAATTGTGAAACAGTATGCGCTTTCCCTTGGCAGCATGCAGTAACCTATCGAGGTTCAGTATCTGGGTACTTTCAACCTGGGTAAACTGTGTTGAACAATTCAGTGGGGCAAGAACCTGAGATTTTATTAATATCCAGCGATTGTTACTAATAGTACTTAACACAAAAACTTCTGCAAAAAAGTTCATGGCTTTGATTCATTTTTGTGTTTCAGTTCTGATGCTGTACAGGTTTGACCATTTTCAATTCCTCTGAGATTAAAAAAAAAAAAGCCTGTATCCCGTTTAACTAATTAACTCGGTGCAAGAAGCATACCCTAACCCGAAGTTCTGGTGTCTGGACGATGGCGCAAAAAGCACTAGAATCTGGTTGTTGCCAATGGATACCAAAAATAATGAAAAGGGCTCATTCCATAAACTAAAATAGCAGCACATGGCACATGGCATTTTTTGGTACAGTGTGTTTTGTGCAGTCCTAATGTATCTACTAATTTGCCTGGCTGGAAGGACATACTGTATATTTTGGCTGCTGTGTGTCCTGGCTGCTGTGTTAGTCCACCATGTAATTTATTTCAAAAAAGCTGCTCCAAGTGTGACTGCTAGTTGGACAAGGCACTCCAAGTGTATTGTCTGCATTGACACCGAACTGCACTGTATGAAGATACATTTGGAATGAATGACACAAAGGGTAGGTACAACGACCTTTATGACCCTCTCAGCACCAGGAAAGCCCTCTCCCCTTATTTTTATCCTTGCTTATTTGCTTGTTTTTATTAAAATGAAGTTTTGTTTGCCAGTCACATAAATGATATACACAAACTACAGATTTATCATTTTAGAAGGAGGTAGGGGTGGGGAATTGAACATTCCCTTGGCACAGAATTTTACAATACACACACATCATGTCAGGACACACTGTTATTTCTAAAAAAATTGTTCTTTATTCTACTGAACAGTGCTTACTTCTGCCATAAGTTCATCCACTTTTCCTGCCTTTAGAACATTTGGTTTGATAATTGCCACAGTGAACCCTTCTTTAGCTGAAAGATAAAGCAAGCAACCTCTGAAATTTGATCCACTCAACACTTCTCAGCAACAAGGATATCAAAGAATTTCAGTGCTTATCAAGATCAGCAAGAAACTACTGATGAAGCGTGACTTAGCAAAAGGCTGTTCCACCATGATTAAACTTTGCTTGACAGCAAGCGTTACCATCTGATGTGCATACTATACTTTTTGTTAATAAACTGACGGAAGGCTTCTTTCCACCAGGATTTAACTGCAAACCCACTCCACTGATCAGTGCAGTCAAATATTTATTAGGAATGAGCAATATCATGCAGTGTGAGCTATAAAGGGATATATAAGTGATTGATTAATTTCACATCTGCCAAAGTACTTCTTTTACTTAAATGCCTACCAGAGCTCCCCACAAAAGTTTTCAACCTAGAGCGTCCAACCACTACCAGACTAACAATGTGCTGATGGCTTCCAGACCCCTGGGCACACACTAGGGCCATCATTATTTTGTGCCAGGAAACATTCTCTCTCTCACATGCATGCATACACGCATGCACATGTGCATGGAGACTGCATGGCTTTACTTTGCATCCAGCCATGTTTAACTTAAGAGTAGGGATCAGTTTACTAAATTTCTCATTTCCATTGCTTGATAGGTATATAAAATGGTTTATTGCTAACTTAAAACCTTTAAACTAAAGGCATGTATCATTTGATAGTGCAGTTACATGCATACGCATATGCCTAAGTGATCAAGTTTGTATATATGCTGATAAAAATCCTGTTCGAACTTCTTTTAGTGTATATTCTATGGATGTTAACTATTATGTTGTACTGTATGATAACTTGTGCTGCATGTGAATTATAATGTATGTGCATATTCACCCAATCAGTCATGGGCTAACAGCCTATATACTGAACAAAGTGTAAGTCTCTCTCTCTATATATATATATATCTCACACGCATGCATACACGCACATGGGCATGCATGCGGCCACAGACAATGAGTACCATTCATACAGATCCCTTCACCCTTCATTTCCACTTTAACATCAGGTGTACGTTGTCCTCACAAGTAGCTTAGATTGAAGAGTATTCCTAATGGCCAAAACCACTAAGTTTATACTTACACGATTAACAAATTGTAACCAGACTCCTTTTAGTAACATACCCAATTGTTCATTTTCGAGTCGTCTTTCCCTTTCTGCTGCTTTTTTAGCTTCCTTCTCAGCTTTCCTCTTTGCTATTATGAAGCTATCTTGCACCTAAATAGGGTACAACAGTAACACACGTTCTCTTTGTTTACATTTTCCTCTACCACTTTTTTTTATAAAAAGGACCTGGAGACAAGCTTTAAACTAGGAGATCTGACACTTTGCATTTCAGATTATGAATAAATTTTAATACCTAAATCTAATTCTCCTATAAAAAAAGTGATATTTGGGATGTAAAATAAGGATGAGGTGCAGGCATTAATTTATCAGTCTGCCTGTTTTGTACCTGTCACATACGGGCAAACCAACAAAATCTCTTCCTGAGATTTTTATCCCCCAAGCCAGGTTGGAATTTACACAAATAAAGACACAGAATACGGATTATGATATTTATGTTGTGTTATGTATGAGTGTTATGGTTAATTAAGTAGATCACTTCAAATTTGAAAATACTGTGCATGCTGACAGTGCCTAAATACATATCACATGCACTAGACAAGTAAATCATGTAGAGTGCATATGCAACACAAGACAGAATTTTATAATACTAATGTAGTTGGAAGCCTATGAAATTTACTGTGCTGGAATTGTGAAGTTTGTTCACCTCTATGCGTTCTGCCAATCCATCTTTTACTTTGTGCTCATGGTCCAGCTGTTCTAGGATGGTCCTCAAGACCAGCGGGGAATTAGCACCATGCACAAAGGACACTAGTTTCCCTCCCTGGAAAAATTTGCTTATTTAAAAACACATTTTATGAAGAAGCTATCTGGTAATTCAGTTTGGAAAAACTTGCTTCAACATTATGATTTACAGCTGTGATGTCTATCTCACTCATATATGTTATGATATGTTGATGAGGTGTACATGTCACTCACACAAGTGAATCTGGGATAGTCCAGACCTTGAGTTTTGTCCAGATACTTCCTATTCATCTCCCACCCACTCCCCCACCACATCAGCATCCCTTTACACTCTCTCCCTTCCCATCCATCGTAATATAGCCTTTGTAACTCATTAACTGACTTGACATTAACCACAGACCAGCCAGTCAACAATCAACCAATACTTGCACCTCACAAAAACTGTTACATTCTTTGATTTTGTTAGGGGTACAATAACAAAGTAATGTCAAACAACATGCACAAATGCATTTGAACTTGCAGCATAACAGCATATGAACTTATGGCATAAAGGCATATAAACTTACAGCATAAAAGAGGAAACATGGCTCACACCTTCCTCTGTAGTCTTTCAGAGCGTCTATGTTGTCTATCTTGGCCTGAAAGACACAAATGAAGAAACATGCATTATAGTATATACACTCAGAAAAGAATTCAGCGCACTAATTAAAACTCAGTCCTGTGATCATCCATTCTTTCTTGTAGTCTTTTGTACATGGATTTACCCCCACCCCTCCAATCCCAACTGCTTGGCCCACAACATGCAAGTACCCACACATGAATGCATTCACACACATGCAGGCATACATGCATGCATGCACAGTTATGTATCATCTTCTTCTTTAATCCTTTTGCTCCACCAGGGAATATAGGACCTCAACGACACTCCTCCAGAGGACTCGGTTCGCAGCGGTCTTCTTCAGCTGAGCCCATGTCCATCCGGCTGCCTTCATTTCATCCTCCGTGCACCTCCTCCATGTCTGTCTTGGCCGGCCAACTTTTCTTTTCTCTTGTGGGTTCCAGTCAAGGGCTTGCCTTGTGATGTTATCAGAGCTCTGTCTGAGGGTGTGGCCTATCCAGCCCCACTTTCTTCTTCTGATTTCTCGGTCGATGGGGATCTGGTTTGAGGCAGCAGTTGATGAAGGTTTGGAGCTTACTTGTGGCTGTCATGGTCAGTCTCTGGGTTTCCGAACCATAAAGCAAGACTGCTTTCACATTGGTGTTAAAAATACGAATTTTGGTTTTTTG
>SMGT01011599.1:217839-228098 GCA_004794575.1 Lanistes nyassanus
GGGGGAGAGGAGAGTGGATCTTGTAACAACAGTCAAAAATCGTGCTTTATCTCTTAAGAAACTGTCGCAGACTTTTAATGTTAATTGGCGATGGGTAGTCCAGTATTAATGATGTAGCTAGTATATAGATGTAGAATATACAACA
This sequence comes from Lanistes nyassanus, assembly GCA_004794575.1. Lineage (NCBI taxonomy): Eukaryota > Metazoa > Mollusca > Gastropoda > Architaenioglossa > Ampullariidae > Lanistes > Lanistes nyassanus. The sequence goes on from SMGT01011599.1 coordinate 217,985, forward strand.
TGCGGATGAAAAAAAAGAGAGAAAGAAAAGAAAATGCATATGGAACGTGGCTTGTCTGTAGCAGCAGTAAACTTTGGTAAAAACTGCTTTCTAGGCTTGTTAAATCATGCACTTTCCAACCAAAATATCGAATATACCAGTTTTTCACGGCTTTCTTCCTATTCACCATCATTGTACAGTATAAAAGGCCTACCCACGGGTTATCTGTAGCATTTAAAATATTAAAATATTGTTACTAAATAATATTTTAATAATATTTTAAAATATTATTAAAATATTATTTAGTAACAATATTTTAATATTTTAAATACTACAGTTGCCTTTGTAAGTATATTTTTGCTTCATCATTTCTGGCCGGAACACAGCAAAACGAAAACCAGTAAATGGATCGTTAAATAGTCATAGCATACTCATAGATTTAGAATGTACTTTTTTATACAAAAGGACCATGCATGAATATATACATATATATGTTTGGGGGTAGGGGGGAGAGGATTTTAAAAGTTTATAAAATGGCTCTTAAAAAACAAATATACATTATATGTTTTTCCTGATATAATACGCGTATAATACAGTACACATGTATTGATATTTGCTACATTTATTATCTATTTAATTATCACTTTAATTATCAGCTCTCACCGTTCGTGGAAACCTGCTGTCGCTTATACCCTGCGCCTGTACTAATACGTACTCAGAAATGGGTATTTGTGCAAAATAATGCCGACAATTGTCGATCGCTATTTGAAACACGTTAGGATAGATCGTGTATTCTTGTTCAGCCGTTAATGATCTGCAATGTCTTAGGTTAAGAACCTGGTTATAATGCTTGGGTCGCTACCTATCCCTCCGAACCCCATCCAAAACGTATATTGAGCATGTAAAAGTAAACGTACACCAGGCTCTATCTCCAACCAGATTCAGTCACCGTTCCTACAACAAAAAAAAAGGGGTGATTAAGTTTGTAGCCTATTTGCTATACGACATTTGCCTGAAGAGTGTACCGGTCTGCAGAATTGCGACCACGCCCTAGGCTCTAAATATTTAGAACAAGCATTTCCTGAGCTATGGGTTCCTTTACTGTCAAAGCAGAGTTCCCACTTTCCAGTAAATATTTTTCTAGATAAATTAACACTGAAGGAAATGTATTAACACATTTGTACTTGCCAAACTCATGCATGAACACTGACTCTTGCATCTTGTGAAAGATGGTGGCTACAGTTCAACACCTGGAATAACACAAAACAGCTGTACCGAGTGAAAGACTTTTTGCACATTTCTCGTATATTCAGTTCAGTTTAGTGTAGACTGGGAGTATGAAGTCCTCACGAAATTAGTTCGTAAACGACAAGTGATACAGCTTTGCAAAATTGAAATGGATTACATTCACGTCTGTTAACATGTCAACATTTATAAATTCCCATGATCCACACACGCAGAATTTCCCTTTAGATTGCCGAGAAACGGCAGTTGCTAAACTGAACTGCATTATTTTAGTAATGTTAATTGTTTATAACAATATGTGTTAGGGGATGGGCACATAAGGATTCTCACCCTTTCCTGGAGTTTTTGTGTGCTAGTTAACTTGTTTAGCAGAAGATCCATAAATATTTATAAATAGATCCATAGCAAAAGACCCATAGCAGAAGATCCATAAATATTTAACGAATCAGCTGAAATGGGGTACGGGGATAGTAAGCGATGGAAAAAAAATGCGCGAGCCGCTGGGGTAGCCGAAGGTAGTTTACCTGATCCATGAGAGAAAACTGTTTCAGTCATTAGCACAACAGATAATTTGGGGACACGCGTGTAACGCACGGTGAAATACTAAGCTGTTGTAGTCTTGTGTCCATTCTTTTGATAAATGTTGGCGGAAATTTCCTAATCTTATTCCGCAACTCGTATACGTTACCGTACTGCATACTGCATACAATGCCCTGCCACTCAGAGTCAACGGAAGTCAAACTGCAAACGTTAATGTCCGATGTAAAACAAACAAACAACAAAAAACCCAGAAATAAATATTCAGAACTGAACCTCAGAAGAAGGATTGTCAGATGCAGACAGAGACGAATAGACGAGGTGAGAAAGGTAAGAAACAAGAGTTGAAAGACACCCCCCCTCCCCAGCATCAGCGGTACTGAGAAGAGATCCTCCAGATGTAGAGATTTGCTACAGAAGAATGCGAACCACGGGAGAGAATGTTGCCTGTTGCATCCTTTAGGGTCTTCGCCAAACTTGGTCACACCATTACCTTTGGTGAAGTATAAGCCGGATACATTCGTGGAGTTGATAAGGCCATCATCCGATTAAATACAAATGCCGACTTCTAGAAATCTTTACAGCGGGGTAATTTCTTTGATATCAGCAAAGTGAGGAGTTTGTAACTCTGCGCGGGGGGCCTTAGAAATGTGTCGTTCTTGCACAATCGGTCATAATTTCTCAGGCTTTAAAGTTGCTTGCATTGTGACAGGCTCATCGCCTGGAGGTCTTGGTTCCAAGGTTTGTCGCTGTTTCCAAGATCATGCTTAACTCACTGCTTGAATTGTATAATGTGTGTATAGTATTCACTGTAACTTAACCACTGTATGATTTAGGAAGACACGTAATTTTTGGGGGGGCAGTAAAGAGGACTGTGTATTCTTTATAGTCTATGGCGGCTAAAACAGGTCGATCACTGTGTTGTGTGTTCCAGATTGTTTCTCAGCAGACAGACTGACAGAGGCAGTAAGGCCCACCATCAGCTATGATGGCTGAAAACACGTAATCCACTTTTCCAACTGCTTTTCTGGATTCTTGTGTCGCTTGGTAATGGAAAAGAAGCATTTCGTACAATTAGCCATACCTGTGTAAGAAAAGGAGTGTTCTGAAGATGTGCTATGAGAAAATAAGTGGAAGTTTTGCTTGAAAGGAGCACAGTGGGAAATATTATTAGCATTACATTAGTGTTATGTATCTGCATAGATTAAGACTCAAACCACATATTTGTTCAAGTACCACTCTGCAAGACGTTCCCAGTACGTCTTCTTACAATAGCTCAGTACATTAAGATCATGCTTCAGAACCATGTGCAGTGAGCACATGTTAGACCTTAGTGTTCTGTCTGCGAGTTCCAGCTGCTAACAAAGGAATTAGAATTCTGTCTTCATGCACTCGAGAAGATACTGCCTCTGGTAGACAGCCATATGTCCATTCCATGTCTGAGAACGTGAGCACGTCTGACCACGTCTTTGAGAGAGGCACACAGGAAAATACCTGGAATTTTACCATGGCAAACATTGCGACTTCCAGTGACGACAAAGATGGTGGAGGGTGGACCTTGGATCGCACGCCCTGGATTCCAGCTGTAGTTATGGCCGTCGCCATGCTAGCATTCCTTTCCTTGTCCTTTTACAACCACCACAAGCGAGTGCGGCGGAAGAAAGAAATTATCATGGACTACCTCACAACATTGTTGTACAGTGACGTGTGGTCTCGGGGCAGATCAGTCAGCATTTTGTGTCACACCAACAGCATTTCCTTTGACGAACTGGGACGATCCTTCAAGATCAAGATGAAGGAGGAGAAAGAACCGCAGGACATTATGAGAGAGAAATACATCAAGGATTTGGTGGCGACCATAAGCAAGAATAAGAAGGCCAGCTTGAAAAGGATCGTCTCCGCGCCTAACGAGTGCAGATTCAACCGAGTCAGTGGGCCCATCACTGCAGACAAAAAGGCTTTCAGCATGAGCCTGATGGATGCAAACATGGATACAGACACCGACCCACTTGACCTTGGCCCGCAAGGAGCACTGCAGTGTAAAGGGAGCGTATCCAACGGAATACTTTTGAATCCCAAGGCAAGATTTTACAACGCCAAATACTCCGTGTCTTTCCATGGCATCTCTCATGACGATCAAGACAATTCCAAGGACCCAGTAAGAGGCGAAATTCGAGGCCAATCTTGGCAGCAAACACTGCCGAATTTTCCGGATCTTTATTTCAGCAGTAAAAGTGATGACACAGAACGCAGAAACGCCGACAATTCTGAAGGCTATTTTAATCGAGATGGTGGAAGAGAGAACGCACGCATGTCTAGACCTTCAAAAGAGAGTCAGACGAGTGCAGAATCAGTTCACGGCAAACTGAAGCGAGCACGGGCACTTCACGGAGACTCTTGGCACACGCTGTCCTCAGACGACCCTGAACTGTGTTACCCTGACGGTTGTCTAGACAGAGGAAGGTGCTTGCCCCCACAAGCTGCACCCACGATCTACACTGCGACATCTGCCGTCTCAGACTGCAATACCGAAGTTCCGTGCCGGAACATTACGAATGTTTTGGAAAGAAGTGGAGTCTACACTAGCAACATAAATACTCTACCGCTTGCAAGCTACAAACAGATGAAAAGTCTGAACTCTGACCCGACAAATGCAAGATATCCCTCTTTAGCGGGAGAAGTAACTGACAAGTTCGCACATACTTTCGTAGACTCCCCAAACGATTTGAACCCAGAGAAATCTTCAACACAGAACTCAGGAAGCCCTGTGTGTGCTTCTGACATTGATGACAACAACAAAGTGTCTTTCTGGATGCAGACCAACGACATGAACCCTAGCAGTGATGAGGACTCTTCCGAACAGCTGTGCATGTCATTTGTAACACACAGTTCCGGCAGTCTTGAGAGCTGCTGTACTAATCCTGCAGGTTTAAGTGCTTTTGACAGGTTGGACACAAAGGTCTACATTGAAGAGAGCAGCAAAAGTGACTCCAGCATGAGTCGAAGTTCTCCACGAAGAGACTACAACCCGATGCTTCCCGCAGAAATTCAGGCTATGCCTTCCTCGTCTTCTCTTCAAACTTTTCTTCCTGTCGTGCTCAGCGGACATCCACCCAATTCTACCACTGCAGATGTCCTTCCCCCTGCGCTGAAAAACCTTAAAGCTTCCTTCTCCGTGCTCGCCAAAAGCCCTCAGACAATCAGAAGGAACGAGACGATCTCGAAAACCCCAGGGCACGACAGTAAGGACAGCAGCACAAAGCTCCGAAGTATTCTTAAAAAGACCGTCTCCACACAGTCCACTACCGCACTGCTTCCAGACGGCAACTCGACGCCTTCAGGCTGGCGTAACCACGACCACGGTTCGACAGTCGATGACTCTCCTGCTGCAAAGGACATACTGGACAGCGTCCAGCGAGAGCTTGAGCACGACAGACATTCTCCGGAAAGAAGTGGGGCTGAATACTCGTTCACTCCCACGCCGCTTCCAAAACGGTTCTGCCGGAAAGGTGCGACCGAGTCTTCTGACAAGCTGAGAACGACAGCGAGTCTCTGGGACTTGTCCGGTTCCACAGGCAGCCTAGGAACGGCGAGCTCAAGATCGTGGAGCGCAGAAAGTTTGAGGGCGGACGGACTCGGAACAGCTTTGTCGCTGGAGGCGCTCACCTCACAGGGTGGCTGTTGCCCAGGCTCACGCTTCGATTCCAACCTGCACCGACTGCCTCGCTTTCAGGTCCGCTCTGGCCGCCAGCAGCCTCAGAAGTTCAGCGACAAACGCAGACATGTCATAGGTGCGTGACTGGATTGGCTCTTTTTCCACCTCTGTCTGTCTATCTCTGTCTGTCCGTCCGTCCGTTCCACCTTCTGTCTGTCTGTCTCTGTGGGCGCGCGCGTGTACGTGCCTGGGTGGTTGTGTCCGTGTCTTGTGCTTTGAAGTCACCCATAATTATTCTGAAGGAAAAGCAAAATAAAAAAATAAATGGGCCTTTTAAAACCTTTTCCCGTGTCTGTAGGCGCTACTGGAGGCTCATATGACGACCATATGTTTAGCAGTCCTGCTTTAGTCACATGTAAGAGCGACCTGGTTACGTGGATGCATCTGAAGCAGACGAAACATCCTGGACGAATGGCGTACATTGACCGGGGACGGTATATAACCTGTAGCGCATCGATCGAACGGCCATGCCACAGAACAAAGCATTCGGACAACCAAAATGAAAGAATTGAAAGAATGATAATTTTCTTTCTCCCTGTTAAGTTGTGTACATCTGCAAAGCTCTCCAAACTGATGGATGTTTCTGTGAGCCGTGGCTGCCTTTTGCAGCAGGGGCAGCTCTGTTGGTAGTAATTGCATGGTAACGGGGGTAACTGCATGGTATTGGTGGTAACTGGATGAAACGGGGTTTCTCTTGACGACGACGAGTTTTCTTCCGCGCTTATCTCGGACTCTACCACATGCACATCAGAATTGCAGAAGTCGTCATTTCATCTCTCTCTCTCTCTCGCTCTCTGTTTCTCTTTTGGGGTATACACCATAGTCTGGTAAATCAAGTCTGACCTCAGCTTGAACAGGCTGCCTGCCTTCAGACTAAACTTACTTGGAGGATATTTGGTGTACTGCGTATTGCAGCTGGAATTATGTTTTGCTGGTTGCACTGGGAAGCGAATCGATTTCCAGTGCATTTAAAGTTAAGCCAACACTTAAAGAGACGAGAAGGAAACGTGAGGTTTACTGGTGCTTTCTTTGAACTGGAATTTTAAACAGTTCAGAGCCCGGATGTCCGTGATTGGAGCAGTTGATTCGTCAACAATATGCGGACATGTGTTTCCACTCGTGGTCTGCATCCCTGCACGGCGCAGAAATTCTATTTACCTTTCTGTAAATATTTTTTACAGAAAAACATAGGCTGTGTACACTTCGCATCCGTTTAATTTAAACAGTGCAAGACTTGGTAACAACATGCAGGAAACAAAGCAGAAATGCGTAGTTAACATAGAAAGCACGTTTTTACTGCCTTGAGGTTTTCAAAAATTTTACGGTTTTTTAAAAATTTGTATTAAGAACCCGTTTTTATATTCTTTTTATACAGAATGTACTCAATCATTCTCTGATTAACTGAACCACCCACCCACTCCCTCAATCCCTCAGATTTTAGATTTAGAGACATCTGCCACAATTTGTGGTGGTGTTGCATAACGGCATTAACTTATTTAAAAACTGTACTTGTCAGTGGCATAATCGCATTATGGTTCAGTGGCGCACGAGATATCATTTTCGATTTTTCTGCGTGAAGAAAGTATCTTTTGTCCTTAGCATGTCCTAAATGTCAGATTGTGTGTGTGTGTGTGCTTTTTTTAAAGGCCGGGATAACAATTCTGGTGCATTTTTTAAAAGTCAGCTTTGACATTTTGATAGTAGGACAGTTGCAAGAAGAGCACGCGGAAAAACAACGATGCGAATGACAGTTTACTGGCAAATCTGTTTCGCCACACCTGCGAATTACAAGTTAGAAAACACGGAGCGGCATATCAGCATTTCTCACATCGAGCCGCCTTTCCCATTATGTACAGCCATGTTCTGGCACCGGAAGCGCGAGTGGGCGGAAAGGAAGGGTTCAGCGGAAGCTGGTATATAGCGCCCGGCAGCTCGAGGTTCATCAGACTTCAAGCGAGCTTCTCCCTCCTGCTCATCCCATCCGCCTCCCTGTCTGTCTGCTTGTCGGTTTGTCTTTGCCTCTTAATTCTGATCTCTTCTGTCGTTCTTGTCACGGGGGGCCACTTTCTTCCAGCCCACTAAACCCCTCCCACAAGCCGACCCCCTCCCCCCGCACACACACCAACCGATCCCTCCCCCACCCCGTCTCTCCCTCCACACTAGGACCATCTCAGCAAAATGGCTGAAGTCGGATAATGCAATAAGACCTCCCTGTCTACATGTCCTTACACCTTCTACCCAGATCTTCATCTTGATATTATCAGAGATAAGGAGTATTATCGAGAGCATCAATATCGTTCTTGACAACAGTTAGGTGTCTGTCTCCATTTCTGTTGCCATATTCTCATTTGTCGCATCCACGCCCATGCAGATAATTCCTTTCCCAAAAGAATATGGATTTTGAAAGAGCAACCAAAATGCTGTTCTTTTTCTGGGTATGTCTCGTGTTAAGACAATGTGTCTTCCATACCATGTATAGAAGCTAGGTTATTCCTCGCTGGCGTTCCCAGAATGCATTGTAAAAGCCGTGCGCAAGCAGGTCTTTGGCATCGGCAGGAAAAAAAAATCATTAATACGTTTCTAGAGCTCTAAACTTTGCCTGATATTACCTATACCCAAAATTATTTCTTGCCTCCGGACATTTGGCGCGTAGCCTGCATAGGGGATTTCCTTTTGGTCATTGTTCTTAAACTGGAGAACGCTAATACGCGAAAGGGTGGAGTTTTCTGAAGCAAATTAAGTAAATAAAAATGATATTTTGCCTGTCTGAATTTTGCTTCAGGCAAAACAGATGGGGGTTTTTTTCTTCGCAGCGCACGAGAAGATTTTAACTGGATGTGAAACGTAGTGTTACATCTTTTGTCTACTACAATATACATATATTAAAAATTCTTGCTTTTTTCTCACCCTTTCAGGTTTGGCAATAAATATTTCAAAGTTATTGCTTTTCAATTTGAATAACTTGTATTTAAAAATTCCAATCCAGTTCAAAAGCTTTAAATTAAAAGGTCAACGTTATACATATATGCATGCACGTCTACAAAAATTCCGATTCACCATTCTTTTTCTCAGATCAATAAAGAGCTTACCTTTCAGACCTGGCACTCGAATTGGGCCTGCAGTGCTTTCCTCTCATTTTTGTGTAGAACGAGTTAGACGACTGACATTTCTTGTACGCTTTGTTAAAAAGTCACGTTCATTGTAATGTAAACTTTGCTGATGGCTACTGCTAACAAAAATCAACGCATTCCTCGGGAATAGGCCTAAACGTTATTGGGAACAGGACATTTCAAAAGCTACATATAGCTTGTTCACTATTACCTTCAAAAATGTATGTGATATTTTTAAGATTTCAGTGAGCTTACATCGCAGACTGAAATATACAGCTGTAAAATATCAGTTATTATTTAAAGCCGAGAGGCATGCAGTACTTGTCGTCTTCAGCATTAGATTAATGAGATATTTCTGTGTGTGTGTGTGTGAGAGAGAGAGAGAGAAGGGGGAGAGAGAAGAGGGAGGGGAACACTGAGAACTGAGAATTTTGTTCAGACAGACGCAGAAGCATAGAGTGCCTGTGGCTAGAGCGAGTGTTTGCGTAAAAGCTTGAAAAAAAATTGTTCAAAACTACTGAAGTTTACAGTTTTTGGTCAGTTCTGTTTATACCGCGTGAAATGTTATGATTTTTTCGTAACGTAAACAGCGTGATCCATGTTGTGCCATTTTGCTATGCCTACATCAACTGTTGATTTTTCCTGTCGCTGCAGAACCCAGAATGACGGAAGAAAGTGGGAGACGTGACCTGAAATATGTTGGACCTTTCTACATCAGCGAACAGAAAGTTACAACAATCTGACAGACAATGCGGAGTATTCCCATGAGCTCAATCTTAACTGGATCAGCCCTTATCAACGTTTCTTCCCAGTCAAACACCTCAGTCGACCTAAAGCTAATTTTTAAAATTCCTCTAATGGAAGAAATTTATATTTTAAATTTGTGTGACATGTACAGCCAGACGACCTAAAATATTAGCAAAATTTGATGGTTTCAAGAATCATAGGCGAACGTTGTGAAAAAATTTATATAATAAATAAAGACACGTTATTGCCTTGGCGTGCGTAAATGCAGTGCGATTATTTTTTAAGGGATAAAAAAATAACCTATCATGCCATTTATGTAAATTATCGTTTATGCCATACCCACTTCGCTGAAGTTCGTGTAAGTTAATTTTGTTTTTAGAATGTCTGGATGTAAAAGACATTAAGCTGTCTTACTGGGATATATCGATCACAGAGTTTTATGCAGAATGTGCACTTCAGCTTGAAAACTGCTTGTTCCTTCTTCAAGAATTCCTTTAGACTATTTATACTTCTGGGTTTCCGAGACAAGTTTAAAAATAAGGCTCTAAGGAATTTCAGTTGTCTGGTTACAAAAGCGATTTTTAACGCTCTGCTACATATGACAGAACTGATTGCGAAATGTCAAGTCAGTATAAAAAATTACAGTTCGCAAAAGAATCGAATCGATCTGCATTGACACAAGGAAAGGAATGGAAATCAGGTAATCTACAATTTAGCAGAAGAAAGCAGAATTTCAAAACTGCACACTTGTGTATACACAGCATGCGCGTGCGGTCACGCA
>SMGT01011599.1:228402-250149 GCA_004794575.1 Lanistes nyassanus
CTGAAACAAGTGCACATCGAAAACGACTGCATGGGGTCGTCAATATTTTATATCTCGTTTGATTAACCCTTTCGTCTGCCCGCCTTTGGCCATTTGGCATAGATCGGGGGAAGGGTGGTGAAGTCCCGTAAAAGGTGATCAATATAAAAATTATTTAATCAAAGGGCAGATGTTTCAGTGCCCTCAGTGCCTCATGCAACAGTATTAAATCAGAATTAGTTAACTGACGTTTCCTCTACTATAATTGACGCTTTCTTTTTTTACTGTTCTCGGTCATTTGAGAATAGTTTGTTGAATCTCATTCACAAAATTATCGACACACTGGGACACAGTTTGTTATTTTTTACTGTTTTTAACTGTAATGCTTGTCTTCCCCCCATTTGTCAAGATATAGTTCAGAAGGTGCTTTTGTGTTTGTTTGTTGGCTGGTTTAGCTTTCACTAGCATTTGTACAGCTATTATCCAGTTATTAAGCCGTCCATGTAGCAATAATAAGGCAAACTGATATTTTGTACAGTTCGTGATGACTTGTCAACCTTGGCTGGGAATTTAGTGCCAAAAGGATACAAGTTCAACACTCAACCATAGGGTTTTTTAATCTCAAAATGCGCTGACCAAAAAAATTAAAAACCCAAGTAAAATACATTGTTAATATTACTCCAGAATTGTGTGCGCTAAGTTAAAACTATTGCATGTTACTTTACTCTCTTTTTACTGTTGCTCCCGTTGTTTGTTACGCAGCTACTTTGTTAAACAACAGTTCTCTTTTCACAGCCTCCCTTCATCAAGTATCAACACCAGACATACTTTGTGTGCTTGTTGGAGTTTACATACAGTCATTTGAACACAGATTTTAAAAACTTCGCGTTAAGTGAAAAGATGCATTTCTTGTGTCTAAAAGTAAAGAGTATTTTACTCGCGGCAGCGAAAATTGCTCACTCCCCAGATGCGATCTGTTGTTCATCACAGATCTCGGCTTCACTTCGGTTTCATTTTGGCGAGTAAGATTTTCCATTTACAATGTATATATTTTGGTACCATTCGACAGTGGCTAGTATGGAAAAACGTATACTTTCAATGCTGTTCCTAGCCAATACTCAAGGGATCGAAACACGCACGCACGTTCAAAGAGAATATATACTGGTGTCGTTATTGTCTGGTATCTGCTAGCTCATGTCAGTATTGTTGCAGGATTTTTATTGTGCATCTTCATTGGTTTGATTCTTGGCTAAGAAAAAAGATATCTTCCAGTTTGTCTGTTGCCAACCATTTCAGTCTGCGATTGTGTCCAATAACCAAATCCAGTGCGTGTTGCTGCATAGTTTTACAAGAAACAGTGCGGGATATCGTGTATTAGTGTGTGTGTGTGTGTTGGCGGGGGGCTGTTTCAGTGTTACTATTAATAGCTACATTTTAAGCTAGATCGGGAAGTAATTTCGTGATGTTTTGTGTTTATTTGGTGAGTCCTCCACACATTTTGCGGAAATAGAATTTTACTAGGCAGTTAAAGTCACTCTGCAACACAACAAATTACAGTTGTACGTCATGCTGAAAAATAACAGCTTACAGTGTTTTAAGCTCTGTTCAGGTGGAAATGAAAATGTGTTTGACAGCAACTTTACAGAATTTGTATTAACGATAACGGTGGCTTCAACACACTGGCAGATACTGGAATAGCAGGACATTTTTCTTAAATGTTTGGTGCTTTGCCCCAACCACACAATTTAATTTGCCGATTGAAAATGTTCGTCTAAGTTAATTTCAATTTGTCTTGTTCAACCAGCGTCCTAGAAGTTGCACGAGCAACATTTGAATTTTTTAAATCATTAGATCGTCAGGTGCCAACCTTAGTGAAAACTGACGAAACTCTGCGTCAGAAAACGGCATGATTTCAATATGAATGCGTACGCCACAGATCAATACATGAAGATAATTAAATGATTGTGAAAATGGGTTAATGTTTAGACTACATATATTTGATCAGAGAAAAAAGAAACCATTTATATCGTACATAGCATGTCATTTTCATGCCAACAACGTATTTTGCTTAGACATAATTCTTACCGGACATCCATTGTTCTTACCTGTAGTTGTGCCTTACCACCACTCTGCACGGCATGCATGCGAGAGTACATTAAAGCTTTTAACTAATCCAGGCTCGAGTTGTTTTATTGAAAACTACTTTGGCTGCATCTGTGTTCGGGTGCTTTTATGCGAGGAAAAACGATGTTGAGAGAATGGCTGTGGCTGATGAAGCCGTACAATACAGATGAAGCAAGTGCAGATTACTTATAACTTTCCTGAATTAAAATAATTCCTGGAAAGAAACAGTCAACGGCGATAAAACTCCTATAGGGACGGTAGCAGCACAATTTTTTTTTTGAAAAACAATATCAATACGTGTGTGCGCGCGTCTGGGTTGGGTTATGTGGAAGCAAAGGGACAAGGGAAACAGCTGAACAAAGGTTATGATTCATAGTACCACAGCTTTGATACATAAACGCTCAGGTAATCGACGTCCCACACAAAAGCACCATTTAGTCCGGGTCTATAAACGATTAAAACAATGACTCGATCAGGTGAACTATGCTGAAAGTCTGAGTGTGTTGACTGGCCATCTATCAGTGTCAGACGTGCACTTCCCTTGAAACATGTAAATCTGGGTGATTTGATGTGAAGCCGAACTTTCCTGAATAGGATGAGTGAATACTTCGTAACGATGTTAATCAGCAAATGGTGCATGCAGTCATTTAATTGATTCAGGTTTGACAGCAAGGTGATAAACCCAGAGATAGATGACCTGGGGCTGCGGGAGACAAGCAAATCATTGTAGTGAAGCAGTCTGAGCTACTCTGGCTGCTGAGCTAGTTCAAAGTGTTTTGCAGGTAGGTTTACTAGAGCCCTGTTCCAGGTGAAATAAATTGCACTACCGTTGAGCTTCCACTTTATGTATTTTTCAGTTATGTTTATAACTAGTCGGTCAAAGTCTCAAATAATAGTGGCTCCGGACCAGTGAGGATGGCAAGACGGGGAAATGCTAGTTCATATCCTCAGCAGAAACGTTTTCTACGACCAGCGAGGCTCTTTGAACATTTTCAGCAACTGTCGCAAGATCCCCGTGAAGCCCATCTGGTTGTCGAACCATTCGGGTTGTCACTAGGAGTCTATTACACTTGAACAAGGGCTTTGCCTTCATGTAGAGTACACCTGGATTTTGAGGTTTACTCCCGTCTAACCGTTTTCTTGCGTGTGCCTCTTCCTCCAATGCCCTGCCGGCTCCCTAGTAGCAGGCACGCCAGCTATGGTTGTTGGCCTTCCACAGGCAGACCACTTATAAATACCTGATGCTTCTACGCAGATCTAGGTAATACCTGGGGGCCTTCCACAAGCAGACCACTTATAAATACCTGATGCTTCTACGCAGATCTTGGTAATACCTGGGGGCCTTCCACAAGCAGACCACCTATAAATACCTGATGTTTTTAGGCAGAATTAGGTAATACCTGATGGCCTTCTACAGGTACACCTGCGGATACTTGATGCTTCTCCTCGGGTAGATGATGGCTCTCCACAGGTAAACATTTTGCTACTTGACAGTTCTCCGCAGACAGACCAGGTAATACATGACAGTACTGCACAGGTAAACCTGCTGATACTTGATGGTTCTCGGCAGACAGACCTGGTAATACGCGATGATCGTCCACAGGCAGACCAGGCCATACCTGGCTCGTTGTAAAGATGACTTTTCGCCCTACACCTCCACAGACGACTCGCCGGGGAAACAGTGTCTCCAAAATCTGCTTATCAAACGCATGTTTCAGCATGATGCGACTGCGATGCCGATAGCATAGGAAGTCCACGAACAGCACGGATAAAAACGACACGGCTACAAGCAGGTGAGGGAGAAGCAAGGAGACGAGGGCCTGAGAATCAGGAGAGCATTCACTGGGTTGCCTTGGCAATGCGTTGGTGATGGAACTCCTCTCTAGTGCCAGACTAAGAGCTGCCGTTTTGTTCGCGACGGGCGAGCTTGGCAAAGACATTTCGATCAGCCGACGCTGTTTTCCGACTTCTTTCAGTGGACCTGGTAAAGTCAGTCTTACCTGCAGACTGTAAAATATGAATGTCACGAGTAATCTTTAATCCTAGTTGCTTTTTGCATGTCATAGACATAAAAGGAACAATATGCTGATTACAGTAACGACGATAATCAAATTCAGCATGAGAAATGCCATTTCCAAAAAAATAAAATCCACAATCACTGAGGCAATAAGCCAAATAATGGCCCTTTTTCTCTGTCTCTCTCTCTCTCTCACACAAACAACGTACTCACAAGCAAGCGCTCATGCATATTCATTCACTTCACTAGGTCTAGAAATTGATATATATAAAAGATCGATCAGGCTCAAGTAGAATTATTTCAGTACAGAATGTTCACACTGCAACAAGGTTATGACTTCCTGAGAAATCTTAAACTATAGTCAGTTCACATCTTACATGTTTGGCAGCTGTGTCGCCGTTACAGTACCAACAGCGCACCACTCGTCTTTGCGTTACACGTCCAAGAGTTAAATTCAAAATCTACCCACCGTGGCCTGAGAATCCTTCTACAGGGATTTCAAATGCTGCCTTACTCCACTTTCCAAGTTCTATCGAACCAGTTCAGCTGACTCCTCAGACACGTACACTTGTTGAGATGAACACTGGGTCAATCTGACGGTTTGTATTTTCTTTTCCCTTGACCACTTTAAAAAAACGACTGTGGAGTAAACACGACTGATGTCGAGAATAAACATCATGCTACTGTTTCTCCCTCTCCCCGCCCCACTTTTTTTTCAAGAAAAGTCCAGATATCTGTACTGTCTACTAGATTTTTTCTAGATGACCAGACAGATCAATCTGTATTTGCTTACGGTAAGAATGGTGTATGAGGACCACTATTTTCATCAAACGTCTCTGAAAAGGGCTCTACCGGTTTGAGTTAGATCATAATTTAAGATGGACGCTTTGCAGATTTATTCCCTGTTATCCTGTCACAGAATACACTCTTAAATGGTCGCCTTTTTCCTTACAGAAACTATAAAGGACTTGACAAATAATAATGCGTGTAGAAACCCTGCGCCCTGAAGTACAATTGAACATGTTCGAAATTCCCCAATTCCTCTACTAAAATGGTAAAGGTCAACGGCATAAAAGACTGAATTTCATTTGATTTAGCATTACTTTTATGATTAAGGGCAAAATAAATCAAGAAACCGTCATTAATTTTCTATAGTTTGGGCAGCCACTTTAACTGTAACAGTCAGTCAACAAGTTTTATGAACATTCTGTCCAAACGTCGGTCTCTTGTCACGGCTTATTTCGAGCTGTTTCCCATTCTTTGTTGCGTGCAAAGGCCATCCGGAACGGGTATTAACTTTTTACGAGGCTTGCAGACAGACTTAATCGAGCGAAGCCAAGAGAGACCGAATCAAACGCTGTTACATTTTGCCCTTACAAGGAACTCGCGTTTCAGAGATGTGGTTCAAACTGCTGAACAGCACATACCAAGAAGTAAAAATGGCAAAGGGATACGCCAGAATCTTCACAGTCAATGCTTCAGACTCGGGTAGAATTCTGGGACTTCACATCACGTCACCAGAATTCTTTAGGTTACTTCTGCACTCTCGTGTTTGCCATTTTTAACGATCCATATGCTGCAATCAGCTATGCCATCAGGGTCAAACAAATATTCCAGGCAGACAAGTATAATATCACCAGTGAGTTACATTTGGGTTTTGCAGTGCGATGCACATAAATTTTTTTTACGGGATTAACCTTCTCAAGACTGAACAAGGAACTAGATTCCAGAAATTCCTATACCTTTCAAACATGTATGCGGACGTGTCGGCAACTGAACACAGAAAGAGGTCGAAACCGTGACATCACTAGTACTATTTCTGCACTACTTGAATACTCTTATGTTGTCAGGGTTACAGCTAGGAAAGCTATATAGAAGCCGATATTATACAATGACATTACAGCTCTTCAGCAGGTGGTATACAGCCCGTGTTAATTTCAAATCGTTTTTTTTCAAATTTCGCAAAGGAAGGGGATTATTTGTAATGAGCTAAAAGCAGCCATCTGGAATAACAAACCAAATTGAAAAAAGCACGCCGGCCGTTACACCCTTCGAGAAGAATCTGCTAATCGATACAACAGGACTGCGAATCATAAATTATTACGGTAAAACCTCCAATATACGGCTTTGAAAAAACAGCCAAAAACAGTCCTTATAATGGAGGGGGTCTTACAAGGGGGTACTAGTTGCACTGAACCGTTAGTACATGTAGGTACATGTACAGTGATGGATGGTGTGAGAAATAAACACATCTGCATGTATGTTATCATGGCAGATAACTGCAGCATGTGTTTTGATTTTTTTTACCACTGAACTACATGTTAAACTAGCTTTTTCGCATCTCAGTTACTGAGATCACACGTTAGTGTGACGTAACTCTCTACCCGCTACCGACCCCTTCCCAATTCGCACAGTTTACAGTGGGTTACAGGCACTGCATGACTGTTTGGTGAATTGGCCGAAACAAAGGCTTAAACATAGAATATGAAGTAAGACTTTCAGGAATGAATTACGACAAAATCTGTGATATCATCTATTTGTCCTTCTGCGAAATATCGAAAAGACACGCTAGTCTTATATTGTACAAAACCTTCACTTCCTTCAGTCCGTTAGGGGTAAAGTCGTAAATGGACGTCAGATGCAGTATTTCTTGCCGATTTCTCTTTGCTGCTTCTTTGTTAGGAGCACTTTCAATCTTTTTTTCTAGATTTAAAACAGTTCTTTTGCGCTTCTCGTGGGATTTGGGGTCGACTTTAGCGTTTCTTGGAGAACATCTTTGCAAAAGGAAGTCTGCTAACATTTTTCCGGTCAACCAGGGAAACTCGTATACTATGCAAAACAAGCCACTTTCGTAGATCGTTGGTTGGGCTAAGGAGGGAGTCGTAAATGGGAGGTCGTTTATATAGTGAATGGTCTCCATCGGAAATTTTTGAATCCTATTCTGGAGGAGGTCGTATATAGGAAGGTCTTATAAGGGAGGTTTTACTGTACTAGAAATTTGCTGGGACTCCTGCGCCTGGGATTGTTTGAAATCTCAGAGTGTTAGGCATCGTGTCAAAAGAAAGGATCCGACATATTTTAAAGGATCATCTGAGATCAGCATGTGTAATTTAAGTTTAGACTGTTTAAAAACCTGATTCCAGCTCATTAAACAAGACCTGTCTTTGTGATCCAGTCACGGCTCACACGGGCTCAAGTGGTAATTCAAATCCGATGGGCGTGAGTCAAAAACAAATGAATGTTCGGTGCTGCGGTTAAAAGCTCTGAGCGTGCCGAAAATTTGCGACACACACGCATAGCCCCAGAAATCGAAAACTCAAAAACGTGCAAGAAGCTCGATCTTCCCAAAGATCAGCGATCCAATTAAGAAATTATGCTCTCCGCTCTTCTGATCGATGTGGCGTTAGTTGGTACGACCCTGAATCACTTAAAGGTCGCCGACAAACCAGTAAAGTAGCAACTAATGCGTGCTCTTTAAAAAAAATCCATCTTAATTGAAATTATTTTGAAAACTGCTGTTTTGTCTATCATTTTGTTTCTTGCTGTAGGCTTACATTGACACGTAACGTTTTCATCGCAAATTATTGTCTGAACTTTGAACGATCGAGGGCTGCCTTAAGATAACAAATACCGAGCGACGATGCTGTAGTTCGTAACATTGAGTGGTCAATATTGGGTTTCACGAGACTTCAAAAAACATACGCAGCTCGTCCGACATTAATCAGACTTTAATTGGGCCTATGTCAAAATTCTGTCCGACCATCTATACAGTGCATAACTTTCGCTAGCCCTCATCGTTGACCGAGGAACGTTATCGGGGATTGGAGGTAGGATCTTCTGATCCGAATGTAATAAACTTTATGTCAGACGGCTAACCCAGGTAACCACTACTGTTGGCATAGTCGGAGAATGACACCGACTTGCAGGTGCGCCGTGAAGAACTAGAAATGCGAGTATATCATCTGTTCATCACACAGGCTGACACGGCAGTACCCGCATAATGGGTACATCCACTGCAACACCAGTGATGGGATGGGAAAATACATGGTTACTATATAGATGTATTGCCGGGCTGTAATAAAAAGTTATAGTCACTATATTTATAGCCAGTTCGGCAATCGGGTTATTTTTGGCCGACTTTTGCACGCAGTAGTGTTACAATTTATCGGCTTGATGAGAAACATGCAACACCCATATATATATACTCATATACCAGCTGGATCATTTAAGTAAGCATTGATTTGCCTATAAGACCTATATATCTTTTAATGCTTTTTTTTCGAGGCCCACGTAAAGTTCAGAGGTTCCACTGTAGTTAATTTGTAGTTAAATGCGTTACTGAGACAGACTCATAAAAATCCCTGGGATGGTGAAAATTTCAGTAAGCTAGATTCTAATAATTTTCAAAACTTTGACTATTACTAATTTACTATTAGTACTAAAGTTTTGCTATTACATAGTACACTACCATGCAGTTATTAGTACAGCCTGCTGGCGAAGTGGAAATTAAAGTACTGCTAGGCTGATGACAGCACCCTACCTGAACCTGAGTTATTTCAACGGATATCACATAACAAAAAAGAAGTGTTTATCTCTGGTCGCTAATGCTTGAAGTCACGTCCTTTGTAGCACCTCAGCTTTTTGTGCGCTGCATGGGCAAAGTCGCGCATATAGGCGCTACGGTACGCGACGTAGTACTCGGAAACTCGCCAACAATGCACAAGGGAGAATACTCTACCAATGTTTCTGTTTCAAAATGGAGGAGGAGGAGGAGTCGCCGGGGCATCAAAGTGCGGACAGTGCGTCTATTGCAAGCACAGGACAATCCCTGACACTCAGTTTGGCTGAGGTTAGAGTATTATATTTAATGGAGGCTTTTTCATGAAATTTTGTACAGTGCATTTTAATAAAGTTTTTGCGTTGTACTTTCGTGGCTTGACGCATCTGTCCTAAGTACTGCTACTAGGTTTAGGTACTGGTAGATCTATAGTTTCGTCTAATCGAAAGCGAGGGCTCGCATCACTTCAGCTTCTACTGGCTGAGTGTAAAATATCGTTTATTTAAATAATAAGAAAGATCGTATAGCTAAATGATGGGATATACTAGTACATTACATGTAATGTAGACAGATCATAAATCATATATCATCTAATGATCTATCATTCTATGCCTCTGCATCCTACAGTGGCTACAACAGCAACAGGAACGAAGACTGTGATTGTCTTTAGTCATGTTACAGTAGTAGATAAAGCTTAGGCCACAGGCCTGTAGCAGAGCTATCCTCACTAACGTCTATTTTACTTTGTCTTCATGTCTTTTTCTCAGCAAGAGTTTGCATCATCATCGGTTGTGATATTCTATTTCAATTCTATTTCAGCTAGAAAATCTGGATGAAGCAGAATTTGAAATTCCATCAGTTGATAAGCCTCCAACTCTTGAGAGCATCCTGAATGAGGTATGCCGGGAATAGTGTAGAATTTGGTACTGTTAATTGTTATCAAAGTACTTCCCCACTGCACTTTAGTTGCACAGTTAATGTTTTATCATTACCAGAATTCAATCTAACTTTTTTTTGGAATAGATGCATAGTCAGTAATAACTTCAATAAGAGTTCACAAAAGAAAGAAGATAAGCTAAATAAATACATTAACAATAATTTCCTCCTTTTGGCTTTACTCTGCCAGCCAGAAGATGAAGCTCTGGATGAAGACGAACTGGCTGTCACTGTCCCTTTGCCACTGCTTAAGGCTGATTCTGGGGAATCATCCTCACTGTCTAGTGTTGAGAGCATGGATACAAGGCGCAAAGAAAAGTGAGTTGGAAAACTTATAAATATCATTTCTTTTCATCGTGTTTCTTCAAATAGCATTTTAAAAACTTTTAAAGGGGAAATTCTAGTGAGCCAGCATTAGAACAAGTACATTGAAATATATTTCAACGTTTATAAAGCCAATTACATTGTTGGTTGTAAACACTGAGAGACATGCAGTGGACACAGCTTATCCGGAGTTGCTTGAGACAGGTGAAATTATCTTGTGTTAAACAGATCTCATGTTAAAAAATTGGGGTTTATAGAGGCTTCACAACTTTGATGTGCATAAGCTGCTATATCCTCACATACTGATAGTCACAATGTACTTAGTTTAGTCCAATGGCTAATTTAACATACAGTGTGTGGCATGAGGGCTGTCACTGGACTTTCCTTCAGCTGAAGTTTGATTCTGGTTACTCTCACTTGTTGTGGATGTTAACCAGGTTAGTTTAAAAGCATGTGAAAATGACCTTGTTACATCCACATTCATGTTATACCCATACTTGCAATAAGCAATACATATTTATTGACAAACAGAATGGTGCTGGTTGGGAAGTCAAGGTGGTATCAAATCTTGCTCTCAGTGGACTCCACTTTAATTCTCTGTGTGCATGTGTTTGCATGTGTGCACTTCTGTGTTCCAGACTGCGCACTGCAAAGATCCATGGATCCGTGCTGAAACCTAAAAAGCTGAAAAGTATTTCTGCTCAGCTTTTGTCAGCAGCTGTGAGTAATTTTTAGGTTAAAAAGTTCATTTTTTGTCTTTATTTTTTAATTATTAACTTTCATTAAATTTTGTTGGCACAAGGGAGGGGTGTGTGTGCACACCTGCATGCATGTGTGTGTGTGTGTGTTTGTTTATTCTGGCGATGGCATGGCTCTATATATTTTAAATGGAAATCCTAAAATATGATACTAACAAAGACAAAAACAGCACAATTTGAAGAACATATGAGTTTTCTGACATTTTTAATCATCTTTCACTTTTACAGGATCGGGTTGATGCAGGAATGCCAACAGCCATTGTGAGTTTCATTTGTTTGTTTAATCTGGTCAATATTGGTTTTAATATTGGTTTTCAAGCCCTTTTACAAGGTCTTTGACGTATTAAAAGAAAATTGGTTTCTTTAACTCTATTCGGATATGTAAAAACACACGCTTATTAGGTGCTATTATTATATTAATGCTGTTTTTACTGTGTTTCTGGACATTTTTTTAAAACTCAAAAACATTTAAGTAGTGTCTTGTTTTTCTTTTATAGTGTTAGCTACTCATCTCATCATCAGCAACATACCGTACTCATTTGGTTACCTTATATCCTTCTGTTTGTGTGGTAGGCCGTTTCATCTCTTGTGGCCATAGGAACATCACATGGGCTGGTGCTAGTCTTTGGTAAGTTTGATTACTATACTAAGTATATTCCTCACTTCTCATATTTAAGTTTCAAAATTTTGACAGCAGAAAAGCATTTCTTACTTGGATTTTAAGTCCAGACTGTATGACGTTATAAAAGATTCCTTGGCGTTTTTTGCCTGCATTATATTAATTTTTCAACAAATCTTTTGAACTTTAAATTGCATGGCTGCTACTCTGCCGGCTAGGAGCTGGATTGCCGGTATTTGATTAGTGATTTTGCCAGCACTGCTGGTTTTAAATATTTTGAGAAGCAGTGTTTGTCTAGCAAAACGAGGTTTGTGATGGCTGGCCGGTGTCCGATCCGAGTTTTCACACCTGTCCCTGAACCCCACCTTTCAGGATTTTGACAGATTTTGAGTAGCACCCATGAAATTGTCATCTTAGATTTTGCTTGAGTTGTGCCATGATCTGCTTTTGAAATAAGTCCAGTTTCTCGTTCAAATCCAGAAATGAGACTGGGCTAGCACATCATGGATCACATTTTCAGATTCCAGACAAGTGCTGAAGTGGTGTTTAGGCAGTACCGCAGTAGGAGCCCAGTATGGCGCTGTGTCAGCTCTCAGCTTCAATCGTGATTGCTCACGGCTGCTCTGTGGTTTTGCCAAGGGTCAGGTAAGATGTTGTGAAAAGGCTGTGAACAGTGTTTTTAGTACAGAACTGAGCTTGTAACTAAGAACTGTGCATGCATTATTGTTTTATGTTACATTGCAGTCAGCCTTTCTTACTGTCATTGTTTGGTGTGTATGTGTGTGTGTTGGGGGACGGGGTGGGTGAGGTGTGTGTGCACGTGTTTGCATTCATCCATGTGTGTGTTCATCCTTAGATCACCATGTGGGATCTGACTAACGGCAAGTTGATTAGAACCATCACTGACGCCCATCCCCCTGGTACAGCAGTGCTGCACATCAAGGTAATGAGCGCTTCTTGATAATGTTCTCAGGTGTTGAGAGTACTTGCATTCTGAACTGTTGTCTCATCGTTTAAAGTGTTTGGTGTTTTTTTTTGTTGCTTTTATAGCTTTTCTACCTCATGGACTGGATCATGTTTTCATTTTACATGCTGGGTTCCCTATAGCCTTAAAAACTTAGAGCAGCTTGAATTCTGTGCATCGAAATGCTGAGGAACCATCAGCAAGTAATGAGAGCACATGTTTTTGATTTAGAATAGAAAAAGAATTGTCACCTTCAGACACATGGGTAGAATATCTATGGCTTTTTAAATTTCTTTGCATAAGAGACACACGACCCTGTGTTGTGGGGAATTCAGTAAATGGATGTGTTGACATCTGAGGATATTTGAGATAGGGTGGTAAATGATTAATTTATGGCAGATATCAAGATAACAAAGTTGCCCACATTATTTTAACCATGTATTTCTGTCTTTCCCCCAGTTCACAGACAGCTTTGTTTTGGCAGTATGCAGTGACAGTGGTGGATCAGTGTTTGAACTAGAATTCAAGTAAGTGAAATGTATTTGCTGTGATTTTAATTATTCTGTTAATTGGTTGTGATTTATACATCTGAAAGTTACAAACATGTAGGCAACTGCGAAAGTTCCATTCTTTCTTCTAGCATAAAGGTATTGGACATAATATTTGACGATCTTCAAACTGGAAGTCAATATTGTCCTTGTACTGAAGATAACAATACTTTTTATTGATCTACAGGCGGCTTATTGGAGTGCGTTCATGTGAATCACAGTGTCTCTTTTCAGGAAGGTATGTAATCTATTTTGAATGTTATTTCTCTCTTTAACGAGATTATGAGAGTGGGCAGGCAAAGGAGGGTGTGTATGTGTCTGTGTGCACCCAGGTGCATGTAGAAATGGGTTGCATGTGTTTTTGTTAGTATGAACCTGGTACCCCTTCTGTGCATATGCAGAATTATAGACAGGTTATTGTGAATCATGTTTGTGCTCCCTAGCCGTGGTGAAGTGTGTGCCATTGAGCCGCTGCACATGAACTACACAATTAAAGACCACCCCATGCAGGATGTCATGCTTCTGGCTATGGCTTCTCTCTCTAAGGTACTTGGCTACCACAGCAGGATAGTAAACAATGTCCTGACCGTCCACTTTTTAAAACATCCATTTAAACTACCCTTGAACTTTTATAAACAATAGAGTAATTGATATACTATCTCCCCCCCCCCTTTCAGAACAGTCAGTGAAGTACCACATATAGAAACAATATAATAAGCAACAAATATTGTATCATTTCCTTCTTTGGAACAGATACTTAAACTAACATTGAAATTTTATAATAAGTATAATGGACTATGAATATCTTGTCCTCCCTTTTAAAAAGAAAGCAATAAAATGATGATTTAAATTGCCATCAACTATATTAACTCTTCCCTACAAATGGTTTATTGGAATGTAGTTTTGTATAACTTAAGCTATTTTATTTATCATTTAACACCCATCAAGATCTGACATTAAGTAATGAAACATTCTTGTAACACAAACTTGCTTTCCCTGTAGGTACTTGTGGTCACTCTGCGGCCTCAGCTGAAAGTTATGTTTACCCATCCCCTCAGGGTGAGTGAGCAGTCACTGATTATCTGTTTGTATCTGACTTTGTGTATAAAAATAGAAGTTTGCATGATGTGCACCTCAAAGGGGCCTGTGTAGCTCGATAAGTAGAGCAGGTAACTAGTGTGTGGAAGTTTGCTGGTTTGAATCCAGGTGGGGTCAAGGATTATTTTCTGGAGTTATGCATGATTCAGACTCCATTCAGCTATCTCCCTGCATGTTAAACTGCCTATCCACATTGGCCATCTTGCTGTAGCTATCAGTCTAGTGGATATGTCAGTGCATAGCTTAATAATAGGACCCCATCCCTCCCTAGTGCGAAATCACCACGAGGTGGAAGCACTGTCACTTTAAAATAACCAACTGACCAATGTGCACCTAATAGCTGGCATCATAATGTCTTTTAATTGCTGTGGTCTTGTCTTTCAGGGAGATCCAGCAACTCTCCCCCAACTTGCATGGCAGTTTGTAGTCATCCAGGTGTCGGAGAAAGATAGAGTGATTGACCCTGTTCTTGCATTTGGTCGTGATCAGACAATGTTTTTCTATCAAGTCATCTGCACAGGCCCCAGTGACATCCGTGCGTCAGGTCTACAGAAGCTTCAGCTGTCCTACAAGATTCTAAGCTTTGTGGTGAGACATCTGTCCCTTGTTTTTATGAGATCTCACTTCATATCTATCTCTGTGTTTATGTCAGATCTCCTGCACATGACATTTGTTACATCAACCTTCTCCCATATGTGTCCCTGTATTTATATCAGATCTCATCACAATATGAGTGTCCCTTTGTTTATATCATGTCTCTGTTGGTTTGCAGCGTATCTCTTACATGACGTGTGTCCCTTTTTTTTTTAATCAGAACAAATGTCAGAATGACGAGCCTAGGCTGCTTTTCTCTTAGCACAGTGATATTCCTAATGTAGTTAAATCAAGCACTGAAGTTAGATGGATGTATCTGAAGCAAATGTGCTATAAATAAGCACAATTTTAAACTTTCGCAGCCCCCATTCATTTTTTTTTGACATTCTAATCAGATGTGGGTGTGTGGTAAAACCTGCCTTGTGTGAACCCTTGGACCAACAGAGACATCCTGTCTCAAGACACTTATGATTGGCATGGATCAGATTTCAACACTAAATGACCTCTGACCAATGGACGTGCCAAACGTGGACAGGGGCGATGACTTTAGGGACATCACTTGTCACATGCTTTTAGATCTCCACCAGCTCCCCACATTTTTTACATTCTCATACATGGACTTTATCCAAGAGTTCATACCCACGAGCTTGTTTTCAAATTTTTATTTTATATGTATTTCAGGTTTTTAAAATGATGTGTGATAAAGTAATTTAAAATAATTTATCGCTAATTTTAAAGGCTATGGTTATAAATAACTGTACTGTGGTTTTAATTTGTTTTAAATTGGGGATTTACATTGGCATTTTCTTTCAAGTGCAATTAGGTCACACCTGTCTTGTGGGAGTCAAAATTTGGAACATGTACATGCAGTTAACTTTGCAATCTTTAATCTTAAATTTGAATACTTTATTGAAAATTTGAAACCTGAAAATGTGTAGTTTATTCAGTTAAACTTTGTTGCGGCTTTTTTTTTCTCTCTCTCTCTTATGATCAGTCTTTATGCTGAGTACAAACACAGGTGCTCCTGGGTTGGAAATAAGGGAAGCCTCTGATAAAGCAACGCCTGTCATGTAGGGACACTTTTGGGTGGAATGAAGGGTCTCCACACAAGAAAGGTTTCACTGTGTATATCCTGCTAATAAAAATTTTATTGTTCTTTCTTTGTTATCTGAACAAAGTATTATTATGATGTTAAAGATGTAACAAGAATTGTTTTTTCCAACCTGTGTATAAAATAACACGATAAACATATACAACCCTTGTTTTTAATCAATAATCTTTGATGAAATGATTTCAGTGGATGAATCCGCGGACACTTGTCATTCTGGATAAATCAGAAAACCTCCATGTGATTGATGTCCGGTCTGAAGAGGAGCTGGAGGTAGGCACAGTGTTTTTAAATATGCGGCAAGTTTATTAGATAAACTGTTCATAGTTTAATTAAATGATGATTTTCATCTCTAGCCATGAAACATTAAATATTAAATATCACGGCTAAACACACATCTTTTCTCTCATAGGAGAGAATTTTATAACTCCTGTTCTGACCTCTGGACAGACTAGTGTTGCTTGTACAACAATTACTTGTCTGATTGCAGGTGATAGATGTGTCAGAGGTGCAGTTAGTATACAGCACTAGCTGCTTCAAGTCACTAGCCACTGGAGGAAATGTCAGTCAGGCGCTGGTACGGAAAGGAGAGAAAAAAATTCACACAAGTGCAAAGAAGAGAAAAGGGGATGGATTCTTATATGTGATATACAGATAACATTTTTTTCACAGCAGAAATGCCAGGCTGTAGAATTTCAATCAAACTGGTGTTTAAGTCTTGCTTTTTGGTACATATTCACCTACTGACCCATTCTAGTTTTCATTACATTTTTTTTCTGCTTGTTTCTGTGTTGACAGGCTTTCGCTGGGGAACAGGCCTGCTATCAGTCTGTTGCTAGTCATGGCGGCCAGGTTTTCTTGTTGGGCACCAAGGCTGTCTTCATCTATGCCCTTCGCACTTGGAAAGATGTGAGTTTATTTTTCGGGAAAAACTTTGGTGCGGGTTGTGTTACCATGTAGGTAAGAAGGCAATTTTAGAGGGACAGTGCTTCCACCTTTTGGTGATTGTCTGGAAATGATAAGTGGGATTCTAAAACTCTTTGCTCTTCTGAGTTGTTTTATCTCATCTGAGCACATTTGTGCAAGAAAGCAGTATAGGCATGAAAGATTACTGCCCATATGGAAAGTTTGAAAATGTGAATTGTGACAGACACAAATGTGACCCAACTTATGTGCATTTTGGTGACGATTTTTGTTTTTTACTTGAACATTTAAAGGGGCCATCACATCTAGTGATTCACGAGCAATTTACCCTGCCACATCTGGGCAATTCATGACCGATCTGGGTCACATAGTCCCTGTGTTGCTCTGCGAGTCACTGGCACAGTTTTTACCAGCTGCCCTATTGCCGAGGAATCCAGATCACTCATTTCCAACAACCGCCAATCAGAATAGGAAGATAAATGTGTCCCTGCACCATGAAACCAGTCTTAAGCTTGAAAATTTTGAAATCTGTAGTGTTTCCAGATCATTTTAATATAAGAACCACTGTCTTAGGTTAATTAGTAACAGAGATATGGCCTGTTGAAGGTCAGAATATGGGTGGCAGTCATTTTGAGAAAATAGGCTCCAAAGTACTGACCCAATGTCCTTAGCACAAATGCTTATCACTACAAATTTTACACTTCCGATAAGACAGAGCAAAATAGCCATATAAAAAGGGGAGGGGGTGGGGGTCTGTCTGTAAATAGAGTATCAGCCAGCATTTGGCATTTTGAGTGACCTATTACTGCTGTGATTTCAAAGATACAGGCAGAACAGCTTTTCTTCTAAACTACGTGTAAAATGACGTGATAAACATGTACAGCCATGCATTCACAGTGTTCTAGTTTTTCAACATTATCTCAAGACTTTGTGTGTTGTGTGTGGGTAACTCGAGCAGCTTGAATAAGATTTTGATTACATGTATTGCCCTAGGTGTTAGAGGCTGTAGGCTACACGTACCTAAGAATCATCTCCAGGTCTGGGGTCCAGAGTGAGTGCTCCGTAGTGTTTTATTTCTTAAACTGCCGATGGGAGAAATTTCACAGAATGCACTATAGTTTGCTTCCATGCAAGCAAGTAGCTCAAAGTAATCTGTGATCATTTCAGCGCATTGATGTCCTCGTGAAGGCAGGCCAGTATCATGATGCACTTGCCTTGGCCTTGTCTTTCTATGAAGGGAAGGCCAAGGCTGCTGTGGGACTTCCATCATCTCACAGTCAGAGGACTCAGATAGTTTCTCAGCAGGTGAGATCTGAAGTGAACAGGTGAGACTTGAAAATAAACAGGCAAGATTGGTCACCCTAAAGGTGATATGCCAGCATGTTTGATTATATCCATCATGTGCAGTGTCATGATGCAGCACATGGTGCATACACTGGATTCAAATTTAGTAGGAGAACCAAATACTAGATGTGATTAAAAAAAATGTTTAATAATTACCTGTCAAGCAGGAAGCCAATGACGTTGACAACTTTTTTTTAAATTACAGATTATTGACATCTTGTTTGAATTTGTGGATCTGTCTGTGACAAAACTGTGCCCAGAAAAAGGACGCATTGAAGAACTTGAAGACTATTATCAGGTAATTTGGTTATTTTCTTGGCTGATTGAATTTTTGATGAGTAACATGCATTCTTTTCTCTTTTCACTGTTAACACAGAGAAAATAACACCCCCTGATATCAGCACAAGCTTATGGACTTCCTATTAATTTAATTTTAGGCATGAAAAGGAATGCTTTTTCTTTAACTGTTCACTTTTCCTAAAAGATTTGCCTACTTGCCTATCAGAGTTTGACTGAAGAAATGGAGAGGGCATTGAAAACCCATACAATTCAGAACTACTGCAATAAAAAAACTATGAACCTACAGTAACACCACTGTTGAAACTAATATTGCTGCTTTGTTGTCTAATATACTGGAAATTGTGTGTTGACTTGCATGGTGGTGTGGGCAGTCATCAGTAAACACATCAAAGGTATATTACTATTTGTAATTTGTAGATGTGTGCACCTTTCGTCCCTATGTAATGCAGCTGTGATTCCCGTTTCTGTTTTGAACCGATTTCCTTAGCAAGTTGTGTGTCTGATAATTTTGTGCTAAGGGTTTGGATCTAGACCAAATCCTGCAAATGCTAACAGACAACACAATTTTGCTTTGTTTTAAAGGTCTAGTAGAATGAAGAATGAAACTTTTCCGACAGTAACTTTATATTTAGCAAAATCAAACAAAAAGGGTCACACTCGACACACATATGATTTTATAAATAATACGAACTTGGTCTTGAGGTCTGGGCTCCGCTTTCAAAATGACACGTTCTTGATCATAGAGCTTGGACTTTATGCTGATGATA
The DNA here is from genome assembly GCA_004794575.1 of Lanistes nyassanus. Classification (NCBI taxonomy): domain Eukaryota; kingdom Metazoa; phylum Mollusca; class Gastropoda; order Architaenioglossa; family Ampullariidae; genus Lanistes; species Lanistes nyassanus. Next base: position 247,365 of record SMGT01011599.1, read on the forward strand.
GTGTGGAAAAAGCAGATGATACGTGCTGTGAAGCTGCAGTAAACAAAACAGTGATATCCGGCTGCACAGCACTACTGCAGAGCATATGAGTATGAATGGGGATGGACACACGATCCATGCAGTTCCAGCTGATGACAAGAACCACCGACAGTTGGTCAAGTTTGTCACCATATTTGGAGTTAATTTTGGGCCGGTCTTCGGTGCTTGAAGCTGGTATTCAGTAATATGTGAGTGCCACTTGGAAGTTTTAGGTTGGTGGAGACTATTAGGATCAATGTCACTGGAAGAGAAAATTGAAGCCCACTTCTGTGTTAACCATTCAGAAACCACACACAGTGACTGTCGTAGAGGCTAACACAACAACAGTAGCTCAGTGTCGATATCTTCAGCGTCTAAAGCAACTGATCAGAAAAAGCGCCATTCAGCATTAATAACTGTTGACAGAAACAGAGACTAGATATTCAAAGCGGCACTTAGGATGTTCCAATAAGGTAATACAGGTGTATAGTTCTTTTCACTCACAAAGTTTCGTTTTTCATTCAATAAGACTTTTAAATGCACATTGTGTCCTCCACTTTCATGCTTTGTGGTTCGTACTGCACAGTTTTTGGACACTGCTATCTTTGTGTTGTCGTTGAAATTTTTGTAGAATTATTAAAGTATTATAAAACTTATTTTCCCCTTTGCTAAATGTTCTCCTTTCTGTATTCACCTGAATTCAGTTGTACACTTTTTGAAGTTAATAAATTGCACCTAGTTATAAACATGGTTCAATGTAGGCTGACATTCCAGAAATTTAAAAGAACATTGAGTTAACCTGACTGAAGTATGGAAGCTGAATATCTTGGCCAGATGCCGAGAGGCATTTTGGGTTCGTAAGCATCCCCCTGTGTTGACACCAAAACGTTTAACATAAGGTTAGACAGTGGAGGAGGCAGCAATCCAGTCCCACCCCCAGCCTAGCAGGCAAAAAGAAGAAAAGCAAAAAAAGAAAAATGGCTGAATATTAAAAAACATTAGATATATTCACAAAGTGCATCTGTGTGTCTTTGTATATTCTTTCACTTATATAGTTACAATAAATTCTTAGTGACCTTGGTAGCTACTAGGTAACTCAGGGAATTTTGCAATATGGGGCTGCTATGCATGGCAGATCTTTTTTTGAGGATCTGCCAAGTTCCTTTCTTTCGGCCCTCTCTTTGCTACGTGTTTGGGTACGGTAAGCTCCCTTGGGCACAGGCGTCTGCATACGGCTATGTGTGAGCGCTGCCAGTACCTTTGTTGGAGTTATCTTTCGATAATTTAAGCGCTCTGTCCTCATTTGTTCTTTATTAATTGCTGCTATGCATGTTGTGTGTGTAAGAGAACATTGGGGGGGGGGCGGCAGGGTAGGTGTATGAATATGTATTTTTGTGTGCATGCCCATGTGTGTGCTGATATGAGAGGAGGGGAGGCTGGGGAATGGGGGAGGTGGGGGGCTGTGATAAGGAATGAATTAAGCAAGAGCCTTGGGAGAGACCTGTAGTTTCCAGTGTAACTTGTTAGCATCAAGATTCCTTGGTTAGTCTTGGCATTGTAAATTTCTGCTGATGACAACTTTCACTTTTTGTTCATTTCTTTAAATAGTCTGTTTTGGAGAGACTTCAAGTTTACTGGGTGGAAAAAATTCTTGCTTCCTGGGGTCTCTTTGCCTTGATTTAAATGGTTCAGGCTATTCACAGTTTTTTTCGATGTCAAATAGAGTACGTCTCCATTTAAAAATAATGAAATCTCAGTCTACAATAGAAATAATTTGTTTTCAGGAAATTGTTCCTGTCTGTGTTGATTACTGTCTCCATCTAAAGAAAATGTAAGTTTAACAGTGTGTGTGTGTGTGTGTTTGTGCATGTGCAAGTATATGTGCAAGTTTGTAAGAAAGAAAGAGAGGGGAAGAAAGATAACACATTTGTAACTCCTCAATGTATCAATTACAATAAAAGTTGTAAATGTATGCATTATTAAATTACATTTTAAAAGATGATATTCAGACAGTGAGCAATGCAAATACAAGCAGAATGCATAAAGACTGGGTTGATGTTTGGTGGTTAAATGACTGGAAGCAAAATAACCGATGGATTGTTACAGTGATCTTTGTTATCGTCATATATTATTATGTCATGCACATGTATTTACATGTTCAGTAGGCTTCTTCCAGGTTTTTAACAAGTACATGCACAGTAATTTGTCACATCTTCACCAGGGATATTCTCTTTGGACGGATCTACGATCGGTTTGCAGCAGATATGATTGCCAAGGGAACATTCCTTGAATGCCTTGAGCCATACATCCAGTCAGACAGATTGACTGCCATTCCGCCAGCAGTGATGAAGGATTTTGTAGATCACTATGAGATGAAAGGAATGCTGGACAGTGTAGAGTCCTGCATAGTGCATCTGGACATTGCCAGCCTGGACATACATCAGGTGAGTGTGTGTGACCACAGTGCACATCTCATTTTCTGGATTAAAGGATGTGTAGCTCTTTATTTTCCTTGGGACTGTAAGCTTGGACTTACAAAACTCAGATAACACTTTGTTATTTCCTCTGTATAGTCTCAGTTGCTGTGGGGGGCAGTGTATGTGTTTACACTTGCATCACTCAGATAACAAGTATTCATTTTCTTTGTAAAGTCTCAGTTTTGGGGGCAGTGTATGGGTTTACACTTGCATCACTCTGATAACAAATATGTATTTTCTTTGTAAAGTCTCAGTTTTGGGGGCATTGTATGGGTTTACACTTGCATCAC
>SMGT01011600.1:15867-40237 GCA_004794575.1 Lanistes nyassanus
CATGAAAACAGAAATATCCAAACCACCAATGCCGAGATGAAGTTTACTTACTACAAAGACAACTCCATCGGAGAGGGAAACGGGGACGGGGGAGAAAGGGAGAAGGAGAGAGAGGGGGAACAGAAAATAATGGAAAAGATCAGGTGACGACGATTTCCCGGTTGTCACGAATATCTGTCACACGAAAGGTAGAAACACCCCCTCCCCCCAAAAAAAAAATTGGAGGAGAGAGAACGAAAGAGGAGTTCTAACGGTCATGCATTGGACCACAGGTGTGCACGTGATGAAAAAGTCGATTTAAAGTGGGCGGAGGGAGTGTTTGACAGACAGGCAAACATTACATAAAGACGCACAAGGATGAACATATTCCAACCGCTTGCTGTTCTTTCCACCAGTCTCTCGCTGGACAGCCCGTCTGTGGACAGTTTCCTACAGAGAAGCCAGTGAACTGTAAGTCTTGGAATATTTTGTAGACCTGATCACATCTTTCTTTTCTGTTGGTGACCGTCTCCTGGTTTTCACCAAATTTATATCCGTACAGTTTTGTGATTGCAGCAATCAGTTTCCCTTGTCTAAGATGGTTTGTTGGTGTTGTTGTTTGTTTTTACCACGCTGGAAGAACAGTGTGTCATTAATAATGACAGATACAGTGCGGACGACGGGGTGTTTTCTTTCTTTCCAGAGCCTAAAGGAGAATGATTGTACAAACACTGGTTTTGCTGGTGCTCCTGGCAGTGGTGACGGAAGGCATGTCTTCCTCTGAACGTTCAGAGCTTAATAATCGAGGGATTTTAATAGACGGTTTGTACTTACACCACCACCAGCCCCCCCCCCCTTAAAAAACCCCAACCCATCCATATTAATTTCTTTTTTTGAGTCTGCGTGAGGCCTGAATGTGTTACGCAATATCAGCAAAACTTAAGCCAACAATCTTGAAGGAACTGTTATTACTCTCTTGTTCGCAAAGGAGAAAGAAAGAAAAAAGGAAAAGAAATGGAAAGGAAGAAAGAAAGAAAAAAGAAAGAAGAACGGAATCAGTTGCGTTTCCTTTGATGACAGTAGTGAGACGTTGTTTACTACCTTTCTGTTCTTGTCCCTTAGGGGCCAAAAAGATTGAGGAAGGGACCAAAAAAGTCTGGGACATAGTATCAGGCCCATTTAGAATTTTGGGCAAACGAGACGCACGCGCAGTTCAATCAGTGAGCAGACGGTATGTATTGTCACACGTGTTCAATAGTTAGTCGTTATCTGGTGGGATAGACATTTGTGTGTGGGTGCATGAAGAATCCGGGCTGCTTATGTCGTGCTGAATGTGTGGGACACTCCGTTAGAACCACCACCAGAGACTCACCCACTGCGTTGAAAAGGCTACTCTCCAACCCAGTGGATAAACCTCCTCGTGATGTCTCATACGAGTTCTAAACAGTAAACAGTATTACTTAAGACTAATCTTGGTTTACTTGTCTGCAGAGAAAGTGACCTCACAGACCTGACGCCCTAACTTTCCCTGACCAGCAACCTACCGGAAGTGACCTCACCAAGCCATTTGGATGCACTTAGGATCTGAACAGTTTGGTGTGGTGCCTGATATCTCAGAATCTCTGAGGTGTTATACCTCTATTTCTAGATCTTCAAACAAACAAACAAACAAACAAACAAACAAACAAACAAACAAAACATCAGACAGACAGACAAACACTTTTGTTTTGAAAGTTTTCTTAGTCTGCAGGAAGACAGGTAAACAGTGTTTCACACATTTAAAGATTTTTCTCAGAAGGGCTTGATTTGTACTGTTATTTTTCAAAAATTTGAATGAGAATTTGTGAAATTGTATGCAACGTAATTTATGTAATGGAAAGAACTGTTTAAAAAACTGAATGAAATCTGATATCACAGACTGGGCAGACAGCACAGGGCGATGCGATGAACTATGCTCATCATAAATTTAACTTTGTGATTACTTGAATAATTAGCCAGCATGACAAACTACACTGTACAATGATTCGAAGAGCTATTGTTATCAAAACGTTACATCTGTTTATTTAAATAATTAGCCTGCATGACAGCATACAACAATTTGATGAGCTATATTCATCATAAATTTATCTGTGTGTTTATTTGATTAGCCTGCATGACAACATACAATGATTCGAAGAGCTATATTCAAGAAAGAATAAATTCATCATAAATTTCTGTTTGTGTTTATTTGAATCATTGGCCTGCTGTTCTTGCTCCATCTGTAAGTTGAGTCCTATCTGCGTGCGTGCCGGCGGGCGCGCACGCGCACGCGCACACACAGAGAAAGAGAAAACCAGGGTGTGAAGACTTAGTGATGCTGGTTGAATACAACACAGTGTGTGTAACCAGCGGGTGTTAAAGGCCGCTGCCAACCTGCCTAACAAACATAAATGAGCTTCAATGCAATAGTTATGCTGAGGTACCCCTTGATAATCTCGTTCAGTCAACTAGTTGTGTTAAAGAACTCCTTGATAATCTCGTTCAGTCAGCTAGTTGTGCTAAAGAACTCCTTGATAATCTCGTTTAGTTGACAACAAAACACTGAAGACAACTCATGATCCACAAATTCCCAGTGGGTAACACATTATGACAAAATTAAAAGCTACATAGATGTGTTTCCTTCTAGAAAAGCCTGACACAACACGTTCCAAATGTGCATGGGTCTTTGTCTTTCTACCAACACGAGATCTCTTTTGTCTGGCAAAGGCATCTGGTCGGGTTTGATATGCGATTGTTTTAGGATATGTTGGCTTACACACACAAAGGCCTTATAAAGACATAAAGCAAATGCACTGAAGATTGTCAATATTCATGTACAACACTAATTTATTGGCACAAATATATTTGTAAATTAACCTTTGAACATTACCAAAAGTAACCTGTGAACATTACCAACAGTACATGTTCACTCATGCTACTTTGCCTTTGTATATACTGTGATTCATACAAAAAGTTACATGTACTATGAACACATGCAAAAGATATACATCTCTTTCTAGTTTCTGCATGTGCACACACACTTACACATGCACGCATGCACACAAATTTCCACCACCACCACCACATGCATGGGCCAACCACAAACTGCTCCATCTGTTAATGCAATCTGCAAATAAGCCACCAAACTTGAATCCAAGTCTCTCTGTATCTAAACCTGTTGCACTTGCTGTGTTTCTGTAACTGCCAGGAGACATAAATTTTTCCTTTAGCTGTCATGGAGTTTTTTTCTTTTTTTGTTCGATGAAAACAGAACAGCAAATAAGGTGAAGATCCTTTCTTCTCTACATCTTCAAGATGCCGCATCCAGCAGGACTGTAAGGATCATTCCAGCATCCCACAGACCGCCTGCCATCTCCTCAAGTACGCTGCCAGTCGGCACGCCGGTCCTCAGAAGCCACCACTGCTCAGTTTACAACGCATGTCCACCTGCGCTGGTCTTTTTGTAGGCACTTGCTGGGAAGATTCACCTGCAGTCGTCTGCCTGGGCAGACAGAGTAATGTCAGCATCACCCTCAGCATCACCACCATCACCATTGATGCATCAACTACCTGTTGGCCTCACTACCTCACAGAAACAGCCTTCCCCTCCCCCAGCCACCTCCCCACTTGTGTCATTATTTATCTGCCTTCTGTCACCATCCATCTCACTACCTTCACCATTATTAACAACTCAAACTCAATAATGCAGCATCAATGACACATAGAAAAACCGGCAACATCTTTTTCTACCTGTGACATATTCTTCTACCTGCCACAGTTTCCTCCTACCTGTGACACACAGTGTCTTACCACCTGTGACACACAGTGTCTTACCACCTGTGACACATACTGTGTCTCCTACCTGTGTCTCCGCTTGCGGATTATCGGGTTGTCAGCTGTGGCTACCGGCTGCAATATCACGGGCGTGTCTGGCAGTCGCAGCTGAGTGTTCTCTACTGCATGGGCGTGTTTGATGTCAGCCCACTTGGTCTGACGACAGAACATGGCACTATTTTCCTGATCTCTCTGACCAGTTACTTGACAAATATATGCTGACACAGCAAATAACACACAAAGACACCTGGAAACCTCCCTCCCAACCTAATTTCATCTCATTTCATCTCAGTCCCATGACCTAGAAGGTTGTCGGAGAGAAGTGGAATGCAACTTCCGCCTGAGTATCTCTGCCATCCTGGTCTGTCTTCTGCTGTCTGCAGCACAGCTGTAATGCCAGTTGCTGTCCATTCCTTGATGTCAAACCAGCTTTTACTTTGCCTTCCTATTCCTGTCCTTCTGCCCTCCAGCGTGTCTTGCAAGACGGTCTCGGCAAGTGTATCATGACGTGTTGTCTGACTGGACCATGCCAGCTTCTTTTTCTTGATGGTTGTGAGGGAAATCTACTGGGGACCAGCCACTCCATCAACTTTGCTGCAGACGTATTTCAGTTCCGTCTAGGACATTATGTGGAGCTTGTGGAAATATTTGGCTCAAAAGCTTTTATCTTTCTTTTCAAACTCGGCTGTCAATGTTTAGGTTTCACAGTCATATGGCAGAATGGTGAGGAATCTAAACTTCCTATTCCTCCATAAATTGCTAAGATCTGAGATTGCGATAGTAAGGGTTTGTCTAATCTGGACTTCCGTTCCCAATCTTCCATTTCTGGACCTCTCTCTCCCAGCCTCATATACCGCTGAAAACACACAAGGGCTTCTCGCCCCTAATCCTCCTCCCAACCTAATATAACACTGTCAAGAGTTTACAGATACACCAACACATAGAAAACACAGCCAAGAAAGCACAAACACACTGTGAAATCCTTGTAAAACACATATTACCGCTACCTCTAAATTTCTCACTACTTGCTAGACTTCTGTGAATGACTCATCAAACAGATGTTTAGAGAAGTCTATAACTGTATCTAATGTTTTCAAATGCAATGGATATGACGCATTCCCATGCTCCAGCAGGAACCTCATCAGAATGAGATGACAGTGCCATTTGTGCAAGTTATGGTGTCAGCTAAAGGAAAAGTTTCGGTTTCTCATCTGCTGATCGTGCTTGTGACATCACCTGCCAGCTGTGAAAATTTTCAGCAGTGTAGCAGATGGGAAAAAAGTCCTTTATTATAGATTATGAGACTGTATTTTCTTGATGTTATGAACAGTTTTCGCAAAAAATGTGTTCACAACAAAGTGTAGTTTGTAAGACAACAATAAATCATTGTGTACTTGGTGTAACGTGTTGGAAAAACTTGAACCCTGGGCTCCTTCATAGCTCAGCTAGATCCAAGTTATTTTTTTATGAGGTTCTGCTGCCTCATTTGAGCGCAGATCACAGATCCCTCCTTCCTCTGCCCCCCAGAATTACCCATGCTTATGGGCTGCCCAGTATGCCCACGGCACGTGATTCAGGAATTTTTGGAGTGTGCATAGTTAGTTCTAGTAATGCTTCTTATCACTGAATGTGTATCACCAGCGTAAAATGGTAAAATTGTGCTATTCTCTACTGTCATAGTTAGAAGTCAAGATAGAACTTCAATTTGAGAATGCAAGAGGTGCAATCAAAAGATCAAAAATACAGCCGAGGGAAGAAACGTGCCACCACGTCAACAAACCTTGTCTGCAAGCACTAGGGGGGACTGCAGAGGGGTATGGCTGTGTTCAGAAGTGGTCCTGTTCAGCCATGGGTGAGACGCCAGTTCCTGAATAGTCATTCTCTCCATGGAGTCCACGTACAGCAGCCTGCATATAAACAAATAAGTACATATTTTAGATCCTACTAACATATGCAAAGAGTTCTTCTCTGAATAAATACATGCAAAATGTAGTTTCTGACACCCAAAGGAAATAATTATGGTGCATTTTATAAAAGCACAGAACATCCCACCTACCTGCGGATGATATCCTTCGCATCACTGGAAATGTTCTCCCAGTCCTCCTCAGGAAATTCAAACTCTCCTGCCAAGATTTTGTGCCGCATATGCTTCGTGAAGGCAACATTAGGATTTTCTGAGTAGAACGGAGGGTAGCCACACAGCATGATGTACAGCACTACCCCCAGACTCCACATGTCACAGCTCTGAAAGGAGATCACCAATAAAACCAAATTAATAAATGTGTTCACTGATGGAAAACAGCGATTGTTGTCTTGTTTTACATGTATGCCAAAGAAATGCAAATTTCTTTATCTAAATTTGTGTTTCTTTAGCAATGCTTACCATGACCCAAAGTGCTATATTCTCAATAACCGAACCCTCCCAAAAAATACAACCCACATACCAACCCTGTTAAGCCCCCTCCGTGCATGCGCACAGAGCCTGTACCTCGTGCGCACAACTCACTGAGTGGGTCAAGCTGACTTTCTCAAGCCAGAAGAACCATCAGCGGGGAGGAGGGTGGGTATATGATGGATCATGGTAAGTATTGCTAAAGAAACACAAATTTAGATAAAGAAATTTGCATTTTCTGTCACAATACTGTACCATGACCCAAAGTGCTGATTCAGCACAAAACGGAGGTGATGCCACCTGAAGACAAAAAACTTACCAGGGTGAGGAGGACGGAGACGACAGAGGTGCAGGGAAAAACATCACTTACACCCTAAGTCCGTCCTCCTGGCGCAAAGACAGATCCTGAAGTAGGATCGTCCAAGTGCCTGCAGACTACCCACTGAGCTTCTTGGAGCGCATGCACATCAGAAGCGAGGAGGTTGGTCCACGCCCGACCCTCCTGTAAGCAAACAAATGCTAGGAGGGTTCTTCCATCCCCACCTTTTAGTAGGAGGTGTAGGAAGTACACCCCACAAAAGGAGGGACTGAAAGCGAGAGAACGGGTGATAGATTCTCTTGCAGTCAGAATGCAGAAGATGCGTCTCTGAGGGGCAAAACGTGAGAGACGCGAGAGAGCAACCAAGCTCTGTCCGGATCACTGACAAGGTCAGGATCATGGAGCAGGGCCAGAGTGACTGCCAGTCAGAAGACTTGGAATCCTGACCAGAGACCTGGCCAGGAAGACAGAGGCCCAGAGCCATCGCCGTAAGGTGGATGCCCATGCAGCTTTCTCTTTTCATGAGAGAAAGGGTCGAGCGCCACCCTACTGGAAAGGCATCGTGTCAGAGAAGCCAAGCTCATGACCACGGTCGAGGGCGAAAGGGTGGAGGCACAGTGCCATTCACTTCAATCGGAAGTGAAAAGAACGTTCATCCACGTAAATGCAGTCACTTCCACTGTAGCCCTCTGGGAGAGCCGAGGGAAAAAACACATCCGCCCCTAGTAAGGGAGGGCCATACAAGGAGGGCGGTGTGGGCGGCCCCAGGTGCAAGGTGATGGACAGAAGCCAATAGGACAGTTCTATCCATCACTCATGGTATCAGTGTGGGAACAACGCGCGATGCTGTCAAAACACACGGCGGCACACAAAGACAGATTCGCAGGACAGAGAAGTCTGCAGCTGGATGGAGAAAACCGTGCAGCCCTCGGTGAGAAATGGACTGCTGAAAAGACAACAGCAGAACAGAAACCATGACACCGGACATGTCCCACACATCCCAGACAGCCATAGCCAAAGGTCAATCTGTGACCATCAGAAAGGCAGGGAGGAATGGAGGACTGATGCCTGCTGGAAGCAAGACCAGACCTACCAGTGGGAAACATGGGCCAGCCACGAAGTGGTAAAGCACGTCTCACCAGCAGGTACCCATGGGGCCGCCTGGGGGAAGGAAGACAAAGCCTCCAATAATGGCGGAATAGTGACGCATGCTGTTGGTGAGGACCCAAGGGGTGGTTCTGCCACACGTCCCTCAAAGAAGCCTGCACCAAAGGTGACGCATGCAAGCGGGGGCCCGCGAGCATGGTACCAGAAGGAGGACGAAAGAGTACAGGACAAGTCCTGCGCTGCTTCCTACTGTCCCTGCACTGCGCACTTAGGCATGTTCTCCCACAGGAGTAGCTTGCTTCTCAATCGCCGTCTCATTGCCGTGGGCAAATGAGACCAAACCCCCGTCCGACTCATCCGGTATCGTTTCAGGAGAGGAAACAGGAGAGTGGACTATGAAGCCCCCTTTGCTGAGTGCAAGTGGGTGGTGTGCGAACTCGGCAACTGTGCACCCCCAGCAACAAAAGAGGTGGGCGATCGTTACACCCCCCTCCCCCCCAGAAACCGTAAGCGGGAAGGGGTGGCTGCACCATGCAGTGTGATTGTTGGTGGCGGCCGGAACCCCCACTCGACCGGAACAACCCCGAGGGGTGAAACAGGACGAGTGAAAAGCGACACCCTCGACGTTCTACGAAAAGAGGGTGATCGCTACCCAACCGGAAGCACAGTGTCAGAGGAGGTACGTGACTCATGAACATGCGCGAAAACCGGAAGTGATGCCCTCGCCAAAGGAAGGAAGTGCGCAGCACAGTCCACCAGGCATATCAGGTTTTCTCTGTGAAAGAGAAAAAGGGCAATCGCTCCCCAGACGGAATGTACAGTGTCAGAGGAGGCGGACACCTGAACACAGACGAAATTGAAAAGGGGGGGGGGGGTTGTCGACGTGACACACACCTGAAAGGTGGGGAACCTCCGGTGATCAGAGGGTGGGGGCACGCTCACCTGCCATCCGCCAGAACTGGCAGGAATGCAGGTAGCTTCTCACTTCACAAAGAAGCGTAGAAAGAGCGTGCACGCACGCTTCCCCTGTCAAGACCGACAACCCCTCGGGAGAGTGTCTGAACACCACTTCGTCCCCCCCACCTTCCACTCCAAGAGCAGCAGTGTGCATGAGCAAGTCCGCCCCCATTGACATGAGACCATATGGACGCCACATGGGACGGGAAGTAGCAGTGATCGTCCCTCCCCAGGGTTCCCGCTAGAGTAGCCACAGGGAGGAAGTGCGCGGCACAGTCCACCAGTGGCAAAGTCTGCATCAAGGCCGAAAACCGTGCAGCCCCCTGTGTAGATGGAACGCTCAAGCGCAGGCAGGGTGGAATCCATTACACCAGACATGTCTAGCACATCCCTGAGCGCTGTCTTCCACTGGTCTACTACAAACCACCGCAAACTCAGCGAGGAAGGAGGTCGTTAGCCCAGGGCAACAGAACCAGATCTTCCTGCGAGACCGGGAGGGGCTCGGAAGGCATAGAATCACGGGCTAACCATGAAGTGGTGCTGCACGGCTTGGGTGGGGGCCAGAAGGTACCCACCGGGGCCACCTGGGGGAAGGAGGACAATGCTTCCTGCGGCGGATCAGTGACAGGCGCAGCTGGACGCTGTTTGAAACCGTAGTCAGACCACACATTCCTGACAGCTGACTGCACCAACGGCGACTCACGCAAGCAGACTGACTGTGAGCGAGGTGCCGGAAGGTGAACCGAGGAGAACCAAGACAGTCTTGTTCAACCTGTGATTGCTGCATCACACACTGAGGCGCGGAATCCTGCAGGAGTTCCGCGAGCTCCAAAATGGAGGCAAGAAGCAAGCCGGCTTCTCTTCCGCCGTCTCGGGGGCAGGCACCTCTGAGGCATCTCCCCCTTCCCACCCATCAGGCGTCAACTCCGGAGAGGAGACATGAGGGTGGGATGTGGGGACCTCTCCAGCAGTCGGGTGGATGATCCTCTGAGGTGAACACGGAAGACCGGCTGGAAAGGCGTGACGCAGGGCGGCCGGTCGAACAGCTCCGGTAGAGGAACGGGCAGCGAGACCACGGCCACTGACGTGACGGTGCGCGGTGACGAAGGAGGGCCATGAAGAGATGGTGGCTACAGGCGACCGGTGGCGACCACCCATCTTGCATGTGCTGGAGCAATCCCGGCGACTACCGTCCGAACCGGCGGAAGAGGGGGGGCTGACGCGGCATAAGTGCAAGATAAACAAAATCTGCACGAGGGGTGACAAGTTACTGTATGGTAGTTACTGTAATCTCACCCGCAAGCAAAGCTAACAAGAAGCACTGCGTGAGCACAGTTAACGCACATCTGGGTCCAAACCCGTAGACGCGCTACCCCCCCCCCCCCCCCACAGTAAAACGGCTAAGACAGTAAAACTTAACGCTGGGACAAAAAAGTTGAAGAAAAGGCAACACACAGACAGAGGACGCAAGGAAAAGACACAAATCACTTTCCTGTAAATCCAAGGCGATGCAGCGCAGAGGTAGCAGGACCGCCAAAGGCAAAGGCCAACGCTGAGAGGGAGGAAGGTGGTAGCTCGCACACACACACACGTCCTGCTTGCATCACAGCACAGTGCTTGAGAAAGTCAGCTTGACCCGCTCAGTGAGTTGTGCGCACGAGGTACAGGCTCTGTGCGCATGCACGGAGGGGGCTTACCAGGGTTACTATGTGGGTTGTATTTTTTTGGAGGGTACGGTTAGGGATCGCTAAATTGAGAATATAGCACTTTGGGTCATGGTACGTATTGTGACAAGAAACCACATTTTTAATAATATATACTAAAGGATTTTTATATCACACAATAATCCCGAAGGGCTCAATCTGCTTTACACAAACTATCAAAGCAATCACAATACAACTGTTACACTCACACAACATGCACTTACACAGACAACACTCACACAACATGCACATACACAGACAACACTCACACAACATGCACATACACAGACAACACTCACACAACATCCACATACACAGACAACACTCACACAACATCCACATACACAGACAACACTCACACAACATGCACATACACAGACAACACTCACACAACATGCACATACACAGAAAACACTCACACAACATGCAGATACACAGACAACACTCACACAACATGCACATACACAAGCACTCACACAACATGCACATACACAGACAACACTCACACAACATGCACATACACAGACAACACTCACACAACATGCACATACACAGACAACACTCACACAACATGCACACACACAAAGACACACCACAGGCCCCACCAACCTCACCGCTCACACTCTCTCACCCATGGTGCAGCATTACCAACAAGATAAGTGAAATCAGTGTGAAGCACGATGAACAAGACAGGATTTAAGGGATGCTTTGAGTGAAGCAACCAAATGGGTATTCCGAAGTTAAGCAGGCAGCGAGTTCCAGACAACAGAGGCAGCAAAACTAAGAGAATGCAGACCAAAAGCTTTGAGATTGGTTTTGGGGAATGTAAACAGTTTTCAGAAAAGGACCTCAGTTGTCTAGCAGGATGTTAGGTAGAAAAGCCAACAGATAGGGTGACAGTGTACCATCCATGTAACGATATACAAGCACAGCAATCTTGTACTGAATGCAGAACTTTACTGGAAGCCAGTGAGGTTCTTTGAACAAAGGTGTCACATGTTCTTGCTTTGGTTTCTCCACGACAAGTCTTGTGATGTTGTTCTGAATCCACTTGCGTCGAGTGATCTGTTCAGCAGGAAGACGCGCGACCACAGGCTTACAGTAATCCAGCCCAGAAGTCACAGTCACACACAACACTAGCACCAGCTTTGGAGGTCAGATAAGGCTGGACGAAAACATCAAAAGGGTAGTAAGGGCAACTCAGAAGACAAAAACAAGTCCAGCCACCCCGTAGCATTGAAGAACAGCACCCCATTCCCACAATTCCTGTGACTTTGACGACTTTGCAGTGATGATGAAGACTTTGTCCAACAGACTACCTTGATGCCGTCATTCTTTCTTCCAGTCGGGGGGGTGGGGGGGTGGGGGGGGGTATCCAGAAACTCTTGTCAACAAAGTCATTGAAAGTCTTCTTTCTGCCTCCTCTAGGTGCTTTCACGAAAGACACTAGCCTGTGATCACCTGGTACACTCAGCATACAAGCCACGGCATGGCCCTGTCCCTCCAGGGAACCAGCCATGCAACAAACCTGGATGCAAAACATGCTGTTTCCCGGACTCGACCACCATCACCTTAAAAGGGCCCCACAGAAAAGACTTTCACCATAATTTCATCATTCACATGCATATTCACAAGCCTGTTCTTTGTGAAATTGGACTGTAGTGAGGCCTATCGTATTCTGAGTGACAGATTCACGGAACACCTCGCTGCTGTCAAGCAAGGCAAGAACACACCAGTTGCAATCAGTTCAACAGCTTTGGACACAATCTCCTTCATATTGTAGTGGAGCAGGTTCGCTCCGTAAGTTTTCCTCTCTCCTCTCCCTCTCTTCCCAACAAAGCCAGGTTTTCGTCCTGTACATGTGTTTATTCGGAGCCACCACCGCTGCTGCTGCTCTGAGAGCCTGCCCGTTCCAATCACTCGTGCTCTGCCTACATGGTTCGTCTCCCCATTGCACTCTGCCCTTCATCTCTCCCCCTTGCCCAGTCCGTACCCCACTTTTATCGGGTGGGACGTGAACCGCAACGGGGCACTGTCCGGGCCAGCAGCAGCAAGCCGGCGTACATGTGGCTGATGCCGAATTTTGTGTTTGTTTCATGCACAAGACTTAAGATTAATAAACAAAGAATATATATAAACGAACATGAAAATATGCAATAAAGAGAGTGCGCTATGCTCTTCCTGTTAGTGTAAAGGAAAGATAAGTAGAGTGAGAAGGAAATAAAGACAATTACGTTAAAAGGCAGTTAAACTAGCTAATGTAAATAGAAAAGATAAGAAATATGCCTACAAACTAACCTAATCTATTAAGACGGTTGAGCTTAGTATCTACTGAAAGAATATATCGAGTAGAATCCGAATATGTTAGTTGTTAGTATCTGCAAATATCCTAGAAGGATATAGAAACGTTTAAAGAGAGTGAGCCTAGCACAGCACGCTGTAAGATGACACGGTGCGTCATAGCCACGTGTCGCTGGCAGTACTCGACCCATGCCACCCCCAGTGCACACTGTGGCTGTGAGCGTGATGGCCAAAACCGTCTCCGTGATGGCTGCCCCATCACATTATGAAAGTGGCAACAGGGCTCAATGAAAATTTCTGAACCCATGTCTGATCAAGCGGCTCGGCACCCTTAGACCTACCAGTGACTTATGAACTTTACAATGTGTGTGGGTGTGTGAGTGCATGCGTGCATGGATATATGCATGCCATGGATGAGCTGACAGTGCAGCATTGAAACAATTGGCTAAAACATAGAAGAGAAAGTTGCATCATCCCTTTTCGTCATTCTTTGCATCACTTCCTTCATGTTTAAATTTCACAGGCTTCGAAGGGTCTGTGACCTGAAGTGCTCTGTTGTTTTTGTCATCTAAGCTGCCTGACTACGCTTTTGATGTCTTCCTGTGTCTTTTGGCTACACCAAGACGCTTGACAGAGGATTTGAAAGAAACCCTTTCACCCAGGTCTACAAACTTGGCGTCAACAAAACTGAGATGAGTCATCAAACCTACAGCCATGATCTCAGTTTTGTCTGCGTGTTAAGTTTTAGCTTGTTACTGTTCATCCAGTGCAGCACATTGTCATTACAGGACTGAATGCTGGACAATGTCAATGAGTAAATAACCATATGTGTGTTTGTATATATCCATTTACACAACAAAATTTCCTTAAATTAACATTCAGATGTCACAAAACATGTTTTATTTTCACTAAATTAAACTTCAGTTTCAAACTCCGTACCTTGTCGTAAGTGTAAGGGGATTCAGCTAGCCCATCTTTCACTGCTCTCATGTGGATCTGAGCTTGCAGAACCTGCAAAATATTTTTGAAAAGACCCAAAAACTTTTAAAATCTACATTCCACACCTACGGTATCTACCATTGCACACTACACTGGACACCAAACAGAAAATGTACTGCTGTGCCAACTATTTGATTCAAATTTGTATTTGGCCAAATGATGATAAAACAGAAATATTTGGATTCAAAAGAAAAATTTAAATAGCTAAATTTCAAACAGTTCATCATGGATTGAATGACTCTGAACTGGCACCAAATTAATTATTCAGCCATGGAAGTAGGCTCGACCAGAAGCTGAATGCTCGTAATCAATAATAGTATTGGTACTAATAGCAATAATTTTTTTTAAAAAGACATATTAAATAAATATGCAAATTTCTTTATCTAAATTTGTGTTTCTTTACCAATACTTACCATGACCCAAAGTGCTATATTCTCAATTAGCGATCCCTAAACACACCGCCAAACAAAAATAACCCACGAGGGCAACCCTGGTAAGACCCCTCTGCGTATGCGCACACCCCATGCCACCTGTGCGCACAGCTCACTGACAAGGTCAAAGACTTTCTCAAACCAGAAGAACCCATCAGCAGGGAGGAGGATAGGTCTGTAATGGGTCATGGTAAGTATTGCTAAAGAAACACAAATTTAGAAAAAGAAATTTGCATTTTCTTGTCACAATACTGTACCATGACCCAAATTGCTGAGTAGCACAAAAAGGAGGTGGGTGATGCCACCAAGCAAGAGACAAACTTACCAGGGTGAGGAGGGTGGCGCAGCCCAGAGGTGTTGCGTGACTGCTGCTACCACCCCAAAAAAGCCCATCCTCCTGGTGACCGGAGACATCCCTCAGGTAATGGTTAATAAAGGGATCCTCCGACTGCCAGCAGGACGTCTCTCAGTGTGTGAGACTGAGAGGGTAGCGAGGCGGCCCACATCCTGACCTCGTGCATGTGTGTGGCGGCTAAGGGTAGGGATGGATCTGGTCCCAAGGTGCTGTCATTGTAGCATACGCATGCTGAACGACAGTTGTGACCCAACGCCAGATGATAGCTTTAGAAATCTCTCGCGTTCGACCAGGCTGCAGGGACAGGAAAAGATGTCTCTGAGAGGCAACACCAAATGGATGCGTGCGGCGTCTGTACTCAAGCAGTGCCCAGGCCAGACAGTTGGCTGTCAGGTTCGGACGGGGCCAGGATCATGGACAAGGGAAGGATGGTAACCGACAAAGATGGGTCACCTGGCCTCTGGTTTTTACCCAGAAACTCAGGCAAGAACGTCAGAGACCAAGGACCATCGCACTGCTGGTGGACATCCTTCTCCAACCCTGAAAAAGAGTGAACCTCACTGGCTCTACGGCAAGAAGCTAACATGACAAGGAACACTGTATTAAGTATTAAGTCAGGCAAAGAAGTCTGACGCAGAGGTTCGTAGGGGGGAGAGCAGAGGGCTGCCATCACAAAGAAAAGGTCCCAGGCCGGCACCTGGTGGGGAATGTGAGCTTGGAACAGTGCAATGCCATGAATCACTTCTACAATGAGGGACTGGTTACTGTGCAGCTTCACTCCCAGCTGTCGGAGTGGGTGGAGGGGTGGCATGGACTGCACACTCGCACAGCCCAGACAACCCCCCCCCCCATGTCGGCAAGAAATGACAGGTGGTTAGTGGGTTCAGTCGCCCGAGGCCTGGTTGGGTCTACCCCCTGGGACCGACACCACTCCACCCAACGCCACCAGTGAGTGTCGTACACCTTGTTCATGGAATTGCAACAGGTAGAAGCCAAGAACTGCAAGGAGGCACATATGGAGGCACAGTGAGTTACAAGAGCCATGCCTGCACATGGAGAAACTGGGGGTTGGCGTGGGGAAAGTCAGACCGCAGCTGAACGAGAGCTCCAACGGATCCGCTTTGCTCAGCCGCAGAAGATCCGGAAACCATGCTTGTGCCAGCCAAAGTGGCACAATGAGGATGAGACGGGAATGATCGAACTCCACCTTCCGCAGCATGCAGGGAAGGAGGGGTAAGGGAGTAAATCCGTAAGGTTCCAGCCCCGCCCACGTCAGTGAGAACACAACCACCACCCAAGATTCCGGGTCCAGAACTGGGGAGACATAGACCGGGAGCTGCTTGGTGTACCGTGTGGTGAACAGGTCCACCAGTGGGCAGAAGCCAGGAACTGTAAGGTGGAGGCGGTCGCACCGCAATGCACTGCATGATGGGCTACAAGAGCCATGTATGCAGATGGGGAATGCTGGACCGCCGCTGAAGGAGGGCTCTGATGGGAACCGACATGGCGCAATGAGAATGAAACGGGGATGATCAAAGTCTTCCTTCCACAGCATGTGGGAAAGGAGGGGTAAGGGGAAAATGCGTACACTTCCAACCCTGCCCACATCAGTGAGAACGCATCCACCGCCCAAGTTTCCAGGTCCAGAACTGGGGAGACAAACCGGTAGCCGATTGACTACTGTGTAGTTACTGTAAGTCACGGCCCGTAAACAAAAAACACAGTAAAGACAGCAAAATGCAAAAAACACTAGGTTGCAAAGGTGTAACAAAGAGTGTACATAAGATAGAAGTAGCAAGGAAAGAACACAAATCACTTCCCTGTAAAAACCGTTGACGCAGTGCAGAGGTAGAGAAGAAGGACCGCCAAGGCAAAGCCACACTGTGAAGGCTGGAAGTTGGGAGACAGCTCATGCACACTCCTGCCGGCAGCACAGCACTTGAGAAAGTCAGCTTGACCTAGTCAGTGAGCTGTGCGCACGAGTGGCATACGCTGTGCGCATGCGCGGAGGGGGCTTACCAGGGTTGCTATGTGGGTTATTTTGTTTGGAGGGTGCGTTTAGGGATTACTAATTGAGAATATAGCACTTTGGGTCAAGAAAAAAGTATATATATCAAGTTCTTATTCAGCCTCCATAAACTCTAAATATTTGTATTTGGCCAAGTAATGGAAACCTAGTACTTCATACAACTCTATATTACCAAAAACTTCCTGCCATTACAGCATTCAATGCATGTTCCAGGTTTTTTTCTGGTACAGTAAAACCTGTAAACAAATGAAGATCTTCAGGAAAGTCTGAAGTGTCACTTTATGGAATGCCAAAAGACAATCAGCATAGTTACACACAAAATGGTGTTCGAAGGACAGGCTTTCTGTAACTGATTCAAGGTTTAGTGTTCAGTGCACATGCTCACACCAGAGAATGTCTGCTGCATACCTGTGGGGCAACGTAGTATGGCGTAAAGTGAGGCGTCATCAAGCTCCCATCATCTACTTTGGCAAAACCAAAATCTGACAATGTCAGAACACCATCCTGAAATAATCCCCAAAACACGTGCCAAAAAAAGTACTTCACACCATATTAAAAAAAATTCTTATAACTACTTTTCCAAATTGGCATTTCTTCAGATGGCATTTGCCATTTTTGTGTGAAGTCATCTCCCCTGACATTCTCTTTCTACCTCCCACCCTCCCACTCGTGTATATATACACACACGACCATCTCTAATGGTGTTTGCTGAAATCAAGAAATTACATCCGATATTATTACACAACATCATTGAATCTACTTGTGCATTCTCAAATCAAGAAATTAAACATAGAATGTTGTTACACAACATAATCAGATCTACTGGGTGTGCTTCAATCAAGAAATTAAATTGCACACACATTTGAATTTACTGTAAGTCTACCTGATCATTTCTGCTGACATGAAACAGCCAAGTTTGTGTGTGTATGTGGATATATATATATATAAAATCAAAGGAATGTGTATATATAGATGTGGATATTTTACTGAATGAAAACCAGCTCTGCGAGTCAGCAATTTTCAGGTACAGTTACAGCCATGCTGAGCATGGCACTGAGATATTCTTGAAGGCACCAATAACTGTCTGGCCATAAACTTTTCTCTCAAACCTAGCAATACTAAGACTGCCAGCAGGAAAACGCTAGGACTGTGTGTAAGAGATCAAAACACTGGGATTGTCTGCTGATCGCTTCCTACCTGTGAGTCATCAGTCAAAAGAAAATTCTCAGGCTTCAGATCACGATGTGCAATGTTTCTCTCGTGCAGACACTGAACTGCCTTCACTGCCTGTTATTGCAAAAGATTACAAGAATCCAATGATTTAAAGTGTTTTTACTGTCTCTGTAGCTTCTAACATACCAGTCTTTCATAACACCCATGACAGAGCCTAGTTTGTTGATTTGTGATGGCTCACATTCACAATGCCTCAAAATCAAAACTTATCCTCTGCTAGGATCAATAAGCAACAAAAATCTGTATAGGAGAATACAAAAAATTTTCCCAGTAACTTGAGGTCACTGAAAATGTCAATAGTAACAGACTTTTGCGCAGATCACAATATAAGGGGGGCATTACATCTAGTGATTCACCAGCAAATTTACCCCACCACATCTGAGCAATTCACGACCGATCTCAATCACGCAGTTACTGCATCACTGGCACAGTCTTTACCGGCCGCTTTATTGGTGAGTGCGATTGGCAAGTGATCCGGATCACTCACTTCCAGCAACCACTATTCAGAATGGAAATACAAATGTGGCCCAACCTTGACAACTATAAACTTCACTACCAATAGCTGACCCCAACTGGCCAGCGATCGCTGCAGTGAGGCAGCTAGCCACAACAACTAGCCTAGTGATCTGGGTCACCAACTGAGACTAGGATGGCTCACCCACCCCTGTCGCTATATTATAACGGCCCCTTAAGGCAGCTGGTCAATGCCTTCAGTTTAGTAACCTGGTAGTTTGTCATCACTTCCATCTAATGGCTGTACATAACTCAACAAGTATTTTGATTATTTTTGCATTTAATGCGCTGGAATTTTAAAAAAAATCTTCATAAGTGCCATCCACGCACATTTAAGCAAAGGCTTTTTGTCATGGCTCTAAACACTTAAGTGATGACTTGTGAGAAGTCCCGATTATCCAAATAGATCTGAAAAAGGGAAGAAACTTGTGTTTAACGTGCTGCTCAGGCACTGCCATTTGTGAGGTTATTTCCCTTTGACCATCAATCAAAGCTGGTTCAGAAAAACAAGGGCTTTTAAAAGCACCTTTAGTTTGAAAAGGGCAGATACATGGCAAAATATAAAGCACCTTCTCTACAAAACAGATCTCAGTAAGCCAAATGCTGCTGGATTTTAACTAACTTTGAGAAGAAGACAAATATTTCAGCATATGTTTACATTTTTAAATCAATTAATTCCTTGTCTGTAGCACTTACAGTTATTTCTTGGGACTTTTAAACATGCAGCCTTAAATATACGCCACACAAATGACAATGTCGTTCAATATGGCCACCAGAGACTGAGTTAAAAGCCAAACTGGTTTTAACCATGCTTAGCTAAGTTCTTCAGAGGTAACTACACAAATCTGATCTAAAGTCAGGTATCTGAATGAGGTATGTATGGAATAGAATGCCCCTTTTCAAAAATTTGTTTCCTAACAAGATGCAAACAGGTACCACTGAATCAGTGAACATCTACTCACTTGTTTCATGTAGTGTGCAGCAGTCTCTTCTGTAAAGCATTCGGCACGACTGATAGCATCAAAAAGTTCTCCCCCTTCCATAAGCTCTAGCACCAGGAGGAGGCGAGATCTGCCACACAGAGCATGTCTTTATTGCAACACAAAATACACAAGTACTAACACAAACTACACAAGTACTAACACAAACTACACATGCACTGCCACACAAAACACACAAATATCAACACAAGGTACTTGTGCAACCACATAAAGCATGCATTTATTCCAACACCAAACAAGTACATGTACTAACACAAACTACATGCACATGTGCTGCCACACAGAACAGATTTATTCCCACACAAAATACATAAATACCAACACAAACTACATGTGCTGCCACATAAAACACACATTGTCATACAAAACCCACAAATACCAACACACTACCCATGTGCTTCCACATAGTGCACAGAATTATTGCTACACAAAATAAACACATGCCAACACAAACTGCATGAGCTTCCACATGGCGTACACATTTATTTTCACACAAAACACAAATAAACTACATACATGCTGCCACACAAAGAACACATTTATCAGCACAAAGAACCCACAAATACCAACACAAACTACAGGTGCTACAGCAATACAACCGCTGCTCGTGCAATGATAAAATAATAGATAAGCAACAAAACAAACCTTGGTGTTGCATCGCCATTCAGACGGAAAGTGTTGTGATAAACACAATGTAGTCCTACAATGTTGGGGTGACCATTGACTTTGCAATGAATCTGCACTTCTTGGCGTGAGCGAGGACTATCCAGAATGCATTTTAGTGCAAATTTCTTTCCTGTTTCCCGTTCTTCACAAGGCCTGTCAGACGAAAAAAGTGTAGAAATCATATTTCACATATCATATAGTGCTTGTCAGACAGCATTTGTCTTCCAGGATGTTACATGCTTCTATACGGGTCTGCAAGACAAACATCGCAACCAAAATATCTCGTTTACATGATGTACTCGATCAGTGTCAGTATTGTGTCGCACTTAGTTACCTACAATGCTAAATCTTTATTGCTTAAAGAAAATGTGTTCTTTTTGCAATCATTAAAGTACTTAAAATATTATATTTTGAACAATAAATCTCCCAATGTTTCTTTTTGTTACGTTTTGAAATGTCCAACAAGGAGTCCCACAACTGATCTTCAGAAATATCTTTCAGAAATTCATGTCATAGGAAACCTACCATTTTTGCAAAAGTTACAAGATGGCAGCACTACTTATAAAATGTTAAGTTTACACTCTACAGTAGGGGGCTCCCCTAGTGACAAATCCCAGGAGATGTATTTAAAGTCCTTATCAGGAAGTTGCCTTTCTCCAAGGAAACAAATGATCTGTCTCCAACCTGACGGGACCGTTGACTCCAGTGCCCAACTTCTGATCCCAGTGAATGATGAAATCTTTTTCAATGGCGTTGACCTGCACATTAACACAGTCACTCATCAAACTCAAATCAGCGAATGCGGGATATACATGTATACCAACACTGGAAGTCAGAAAGTTTCTTTTCAAGTGCCTTAGCCTGCGGATCAGACACATGCAACTCCAGTAACTAATGCTGGAGATGTATTCATACGGGCAACGTATCGCTTTATCTTGACTTTATTTCAAAGGGCACTGCCCTTATGATGCTGGTCCGAAAAAGGTGTGGTCTCAAGTACCCCACTTCCCTATGACCTAAAAAGGTCCTGGGACGTTTTCCTTTTAACTTGACACAAGTTCTGCAATTAGTGATTATGTAGTGATCTTCAGGTAGAGGAGGAAACTGGTATAAAGTATAATGTAATCCATGCACTAAGTGCCTTTGGGTTAGTTGTCACTTCCTTTAACAATGGACACTTGTCAAATGTTTTGTCTCCACACACACACACACACAGACAGACACACACACAGACACACACACAGACCAAGTCAGAGACAGCTGCATGCTCACTCCCTTACCCTTATCCCAAAAGCATCCACACATCCAAAAGCACACGTACATTTATACAACTACATGTATGTACATGAGTTCATGA
Organism: Lanistes nyassanus; assembly: GCA_004794575.1. Taxonomy (NCBI): domain Eukaryota; kingdom Metazoa; phylum Mollusca; class Gastropoda; order Architaenioglossa; family Ampullariidae; genus Lanistes; species Lanistes nyassanus. The sequence continues at coordinate 37,062 of SMGT01011600.1, forward strand.
GTGTTCATGTGACAGAGACTGATATTTTGTTAGAACAGTTATTACAGAACTCTGCAGGCCCAAAACACCGTCCTCTCTAAATCTAATGACATTTTGTGAATGTCTTCAGAAAGTGTATCATAATTGATAATGAATCGATGATTTGGAAAGTGTAATGGTTATTTCTTCCTAATCAAGACCTACGGGTCCACACAGTAACGCAAGTTGGGTCATACAGCCCAGTAGCAACAATCAACATGATGTGACAGCAACAACTAAACTTTTGTTGGTTCCCTCGCTCAGAGTTCAGATTCTCTGATTTTTTTATATAAATTTTAAGCGCTACCACTAGTGAACCGACATGTTTCTCGTTTACTACGGGGGAAACAATAACTTCTCTAAAGATTTTGGTTTGGGCGAGTCGGGATGGGGCGATAAAATGTGACTACAACTTCGATCACTGGCTCCACGAAGTTGAACTGAAGGCGGAAAGAAAAACTAAAAAAGGCCGCCATGATCACGAGATCAGGAGATCCAGTCGTAGTTTCCTATCTTAGTCTTACCCTCAAGCAGGTAATGTCAAAATGGTTGACTTCATCCATGCCTCACATCTCACACCTGTCTAGCTTAAGCTTTGTCCTCAGATCACCTCTTGCAGCTACAGAAAATCTCATTCTTGACAGACACGGGCGGGGAACCCCGATCGCACAGAACTCCTGTCGCAAGAAACAGCAAACAGAGCGAAACTTGAGTGTCCATTCGATATGGAAATCAAGTTTTACGTTTGAAAACGAACATGATGGTTTGATGTCACCGTTGTTTTTCGTAACAAACACATTAAGAAAAAAATCACAGAAATATACAATCAAAATGGGCAGTAACCCGAAGGAATAAAAATACCCAAGGGCCACCACTCGAGACGGTATTCCCAAAGCCGACCAGTTCTCAGATCATGTCCGCCACCTCTGTGATCTCATCCTCACGCAGTAATGTCAAAATGGTTGACTTCATTCATGATCACATCTCACACCTGTCTAGCTTTCTCCTCAGATCACCTCAGCCAAGAAAATCAAATAAAAACCCAACCGAAGATCTCTTCCCTCCCTTCCTGACCCCTTGTTACCTGTGACACAAGTCACAAACTGACAGACACCGACAATCATTTGCGTTCGCGTGTGGCGGCTCGGATAGTGCACTCGAGTGCGTGCTTCTGCCTTGTGCTGCTGTTCGGACAGAGCAGTCCAGTGCACTGCTGGTTCAAACACACGCAGGCTGTTCGTTCAGTACGCTTAGAATCCATGGGACAATTATGTTAATTTCGCAAAAAAGAGTGGTTATTGTTTCAGCAATATTTAAGTTTTTAAAAAGTAGCTTATTACCTCAGAACGTAATTATGGATATTTCCATGGCGGATAATTCTATCTGTAGGAAAGCCAGACCTTCATTCTGCTGGACGCACCATATATGCATGACCTGAGACCAAAGAAAACGGAAGACCCGTACTACGTGATTTTAGTTCTTTTCTACCACTACCAACATCGTGCATAATGCGATGTTATTGATGTTATGACCTTATACATTCCTAATTGGCTATAATCTATATTTGTAGCAGATATTAATCAACTACAGGTATATACACGCAGCAGATGGGGCATACAAATCACGCGGATATCCTTTGGAGATCGTGATACAGGAACATGAGACCCCTAGTTGTCTTCTGTTGTGACATCATGATTTTGTCTCGGGAACATAACAAATCTCTCTATTAACCTGACGACATAGCGGGTCAACATTCCGCCTGAAGGCGTTAGAAGGTAGACAACTAACGGAAAGTGGTCTACATACGAGAATTCTGTTGTTACTTCCCCTGGTTTCCTAATATACTGTTGTCAGACATGCGATCTTTAAAAAAAAAAGACGAAAGATTTTCTGCGGTCTGGTGTTATTGTTGTCTGTTTATGTTTTCTTTTTCTTTCTTTTTTTTTTTTTTTTGCTTGCTCATTGTTGATAGTGCATGCTCTTTGTTTAGATTTCCTTGTCTGCAGATTGCTAAAAATCGTCTGACACGCCGCACCCGCTCTCCGCCCAGGCTTTGTAAAAAAGTTCTGTACCGTGGTTGGAGTGTGTCTGTATAATTCAGTAGCAAAATCACGTGGTTGGAGTGTGGCCGTATAGATTGCAGATGACGTCACTACTACGCCTGCGTACTCGGTCGGCGGCCATGACAGTAACCAACACGACAGCGAAATAATGCGCGTAATGGGACGTTTCGTCGCCTCAAAATGCCAATCGAACAGGCCAGGAAGCAAGAGAAATGTTGTTCCAGAGGGACAAACATCGAGATTTGCATCAAGATAGGGTGTTTATTTTCCCCCTTGTAATACATCTTCATTACAGATTGCAGTTACAATTCTTTATTACAGAATTGTCACCGCGCGATGTTACATCTGTGGTTTTTTTCTGGTATATTATGCATCAGAAACTTATAAAAGTATATTCTGATATTAGCTAATTCCTTCTAGTAGGTGCTATAACGGTCGAATTTTGGCTACATGGCAGAGGAGCAGACAACAGCAGTGTAACAAATCTAAAATGTGCGTACACAAGTGTCGATGTTTGGCATATTATGCATCGGATAATTCAGAAAGTGCATTCTGATGTTTGATATCCCATTAAAACGTTTTATTTAGACTTAAAACCATGGCTTATCGTGTTTTCGTATTAGCGCTGAACAACGTCAGGTCCATTTCAAATGGACATTCCCCGCCGACCACAGAAATCTTGCATTCTTTTTTTTTTTTTTTACATTATCATCCAGAGTACTTTTGTCGGGAGTCTGGTTCGGCACCTTTCTTTTGTGGACGCCATTTTTAGCACGGCTCTCAGCACCCTTTAAAACACGATTGTACCATCTTACTTTGTATGGGAAGAAAGATGGCGGCGCCTCGCTTTCGCTGCCGCGCGTTGTCAAGTGTGTGCTACGTAGCTGCAATCTGTATAGTGCTGTAGCACAATCACGTGGTTGGAGTGTGTCCGTGTAGTTCTGTCACAAAATCACGTGGCTGGAGTGTGGCTGTGAAGTTCTGTAACAAAATCACGTGGTTGGAGATTTGATGTACAGTGTATGGGAACGTCACGTAATTATAGAGAGTTGGATGTTGTATGGAAAGCGTTGATTTACCTTGACCCGGTGCCCT